>PVKU01002851.1:117225-201536 GCA_004027475.1 Anoura caudifer
TTTTTTTTTTTTTTTTTTTTTTTTTTTTTTTTTTTTTTTTTTTTTTTTTTTTTTTTTTTTTTTTTTTTTTTTTTTTTTTTTTTTTTTTTTTTTTTTTTTTTTTTTTTTATGGCTTGGAAGCTCGTTTCTGTTTAGTGCTTTAGAATATTCCATTGTCTGGAACAATCAGAGTTTAATTATTCACATACTGAGGGGCATCTTGATTGCTTCCAAGTTTTGCAGTTACAAATAAAGCTACTATAAATAGCAATGCGCAGATTTTGAGGTGGACGTAATTGTTCAGCTGCTTTAAATATATGCCAATGATCGTGATCACTAAATCATATGGTAAGACTATGTTTAGTTTTGTAAGAAACTGCCCAACTGTTTGCTATAGCAGCTGTACTATTTGCCTTCATAATAGGGTTTTCAGAGTTGTGGAAGAAAAAATAACAATAATTCATGTTAACGCCCAAGATGATCTGTTTAGTATATCACACTTTTTTGTAATAGCATGTCCTGTTTGATAGGTCTGGTCAGTTACCATATCCCCATTTCATCACATATTATGGGAGGCACCTGTAATGCTGAATGCAGCGATTGCTTCTGACTGTTCAGCAGTTTATTGGCACAGTATCCTTTGGAAATCTTAGCTAATAACTAGGTATGTTAATATTACTCTTCTCAAATCTGTGATACAGAGACAAGTGATAAATGCAATTATTAGAACCCATTCTCAAAGAAATTTTGTCTTTTTTGTGTGTGTATTCACTACATTGAAACACAGAGACAGGTATTTTAATAGTGTTTTGTGTCCAGGCAATCATTTTATGGGCCTTCATCATGGTGGACTCTGGACTGCCCACATTCAGGGGCTGCTTGTCATTTTTCATTCATCCATGTGGTGAGCCTAACTGCCATCCCCGTTGGATCTTATTTCCAGATAAAGCTGATAAAACTGTGTAGTGTTTCACTTTACAGTATGCTATCATCTGGCCATATATCATGTAGTGGTCCTGCCTGTGCTTTGCGGGATGAAGAGCAAAGATGCTCAGGACACCAGTCTGTGCATGTATGGCAAAGCTAATGCTTAATGGGTCTAAGATAATTTATGACTGCTTTCTGCTATTGCTAATGGCTCTGTATTTGACTTATGCACTTCTGCTGAGATGTACTTATTTTGAAACAAACATCACTAGCTATATTAATGACACACAAAACTTCCTTCCTCCCTCTAAAGAATGCAAATATTAGATTGGCAAATCACTTATAAAGAGAAAACTTAGATTTAAAATTTGAAAAAATGTGAACTTAATTTCTGTGTTTTTTTTAATTCCCAATTATTATCTAAAGGTAGTAGATGATTCATTTTACTTCCTTGAGTTTCTTATTTTGTAAAACTGGGATATGTGGAGGAATCACAACATATGTGGAAATATTTTATAAACTGTAAAGAAATAACTTTTAAAACCTAAATATTAAAAAAAGAATATTTTAAAAGACTTAATGTAAAGAAACATGATTCATTAGGTCCTCATTTTTTTCAGCAACTTTGTTTTCTACAATATCAATGTGTTGAGGGAGGTTTTGCTTGCTCAAAATAATTGTGATTTATAAATGTTATTAAATAGAAAACTAGTAGGCTCCATTTGTGAGTAAATTTGTATTTATTTAGTTTTCTTTATTACTTTAACATGATAACTGTTATTCCCCTAACTTTTGGGAAACTATTTTCTTTGAAGAATATCTACTTGGTTTTTCATTTTTTAGGATAGTTTTTCCAGTTTACATGTTGCATGTGTTATTATTTATGTGTTTTTAAAATATGCTATTCTAGATTGCTTTGTAGAGCTGGAATGAATTGCAGCAACATTTACAGAAACATCTTTTCACAGCTGACTGAGGCACAGAGAGGCAAGGTCACTCAGCTAGTCTTGGCAAATCTGAACACATTCACTGACTAGGGTAGGGATTCATGTGATTTCCATAATATCATTGCTTCAGATAATGACACATAGATATAAAATGGCATCAAATAAGTGATAAATTGGTCTTGCGTTAAAGATACTTTCACATTCTTTCTCATTATAGTACTAGACTTTCAGCACCTAAGCTGAAGTCTGCCAACATATTCATTTGGAAGAAAAGGATCAGTAAGTTTTTGGGCACCAAGCACAGAGACTTTATTTGGAACTTCTTAGTTTCATTTTGCCATTGTCATCTATACTTCAGCCTCATACCAACACCCCTCACCCATCATAAAAAGCTAGTACATGAAGAAAAATAAAATTCTATGATCAAATCATATTACTTTATTTTTATGTTTCAAAACAAATTAAGAACTAGCTGTATATTCCCAATCTTTATATTTTGTTTTCACCGTATGGTAGAAACTACTCGTATTCAGCAAGATTTCTCAAAATTGAGTGTACCTATATTATAAAAGTAAATACATATTTCTAGTTCTATTTTTATAACAGGAAACCTAATTTCTTTGTTCATATGCTGCATTCATTTCTATATTTTACTATTTTGGTTTTATGGTACAATATGCTCATTAGATTAAAGTATATTAGCAAATGTGCCTTCTTCAGCTTTATTTCTCCATCCCCAAATAAAATGTCCTCAACATTATGAGTACATAAAAAAGGCTTCTTGAGCTAAACTGCTGACAGCTTAAACAATTTCATGTGAGCAGATAAGTCCATATATGTGCAATCCCAGTCTCATACCTGAACCCTAATCTTTTATTCCAATTACCTGGTAAATGGTGCCTATTGAATATCATACTGCATTGTTAATTTCAACATATCTATCACTTCCCACAACATTTACTTCTGATTCCTAAATACATTTTTTCAAGGAGTTAATTATATTATCCCAACATTATTGGCATTGTGGCTTAAAATATAGGATTATATTCTCTCTATTTTATTTCATTGTAATCAGGCACTTAATTGCCCCTTCATTCTTTTAATCACTTATTCAAGAGGTTTTTAATTCTTCACCTAGAAAGTATTTGTGTGCTTTCTGTATGTCAAAGCACCATCTGTAAAGGCTACATTCCAAGATTGGGAATGGTGCTTTTAAGAAATGAAAATAAGGAATGGATGACCAGAACTCAGAACAGGAGGAAACGTGGTATTAATGGAGGCTGAGTGGTAACTCAGGGCCCAGCTCTCCAGGGAATTGTGGGCTATGTTAAGGATACTGTAGGGTATATTAATTAATGACTTACTTCTTATTGTAGTGGAAACACAAAGCCCTTACAATGTTCTCATCACATGATGGTAATGAAATAGGGTGGTAGTGGTAGTAAATCACTGGAGTAGTGATTAATAACCGGGAGGATTCAAGTAAAGTAATATACCAAAAAGTACATTATTATTTCTTTGCTTTTAGATATTTGTATTTTTTTCAGGTCCTCCCTGTCATAGCCTACCATCACCCAAAGCTCTCTTTATAAATACATTTTTTGACAACCTTTCTAATTACATTCTTAGGAAAAACTCCTGTAAGTGAAACTAATCAGTAAACTAATACTGACATTTTTAATGAATGGTGGTACAGACTACTTGTTTTTTAGAAAAGGTGTGGTAGTATGAATTCACTTCAAATGATCAAGAAAAAATATCACATTCCCAGTCTGCATTCCCACCAACAATGGCTGAGTGCCTGAAGCAACGTAAGTGCCCATCAGTAAATGAGTGGCTCAAAAAACTGTGGTACATCTACACAATGGAATACTATGCAGCAGAAAGAAAAGAGAAACCCTTACCCATCACAACAGCATGGATGGAATTGGAGAGCATTATGCTACGTGAAATAAGACAGGCTATGAAAGACAAATACCATATGATCTCACCTATAAATGGAACCTAATTAACAAAACAAATAAGCAAGCAAAGTACAACCTGAAACACTGAAATTAAGAATAAACTGAAAGTAACCAGAGGGGAGGAGGGAGGGAATTAATGAGGGAAAGAAGGGAAAGAGTCATCAATGAACATGTTTAAAGAACCCATGGATAAACCCAAAGTGGGGTAGGATTGAGGGTAGGAGGTGGTGGTACATGTGGGGGGGCAGTGGTGGCAGGAAAATGGAGACAACTGTACTTGAACAATAATTAAAAAAATAGATCACAGTATTTAATGTCCATTTTGTCAACCTTTAAAACTTTTTCAAGTTTATAGGTTAAAACAATAATTTCAATATACCTTTATAAAATACTGTGAGAGCTCTTGTCTGCTAGAAATATATAATTTTATGTTAACCAAATATCTGTTACATTTGTGATGATATTTTTCTAGAAGCTTATCTGTCTTGATTTTATTCACATTATTTTTAATATACATTTTGTAAGCTTCTAACTCAAATATTATTTTTAATGAAGTCTATCTTTATTGATTTGCATTGTGATACATCTGACCTTCTAACCATTTTTTTCCTTTCCTCTATAATACCTATCATCATATAAAATACTAGCAATATGTAAATTTTATATATAAATTTCCATGAGTTTTGCAGCTTACAAACTCTAGAGTTTTATTATTATCGTATATCTGTACATAATCTATTATCTGTACCAAAATGTAAGTTTCTTAATGGCAATGATCATTGTATGGTTTATTCATGGATGCATCCCAAGCACTTCAGAAAATGTATGCTTGTTGAACAATAAATAATTCTTGGATGAATGTTATTTTTTGCTGTTTTAGTTCTTTTGTTGCACTACTCTTTTACTTTATGTACCAAAATGATATTTCTCTCCATCTGTAAATCTGGCAAATATTCCCTCTAGGGAATATTTATCTAGGGCATATATTATTCTTTCAATCCCATTATGGTAATATCATCTCCTTCCCGCTTATTCTTGTAAGCTTTGCTTCTTTGTTTATCTGGATAATCTTTAAGAATGCTTTTTTCCATAATATTACCAAAATCTATTGAGATTTTGATTGGAGTCCATTGTATATTTCTGAATTTATTTAATTTATAAAACTTTTGATATTAAAATTTTTCAGAGGGTAGACAATGGGGGATTGACTGTGGGAGTAAGGGGGATGAGGTAGGGGTGAGCAATGGGAAAAGAGGTGGGGCAACTGTAAGTGAACAACAATAAATTTGAATAAATAAATAAATAAAATTTGCAGAGGAGAGTAGCACAAAACACTTGATTTAGGCCATTATAGCAGATGTTTACAATTTTACAAAAAGGTGAATGGAAATATAAATTTTACAAGAAGGTAAATGGAAATATAACATTTGGAAACGTGTAGGCATATAGAAAATGTGTCAAAGTTGAATCCTAGAAAGAAAATGACAGCATGGTACTTCCATCCATGGCAGCACTCAGAATGGGAGCACAGCAATGGAAGGTAAGGGGTGTTTTCACCACAGTGGGCAGCCCTCGCAGAACCAGAAGGAGATATTTCCATAACCTCCTCTAACTGAGAGTTTCATTAATAACTTAATAAATAAAAGAATAACATCCAAACCACTCTTTTTTAACACATACGTTATGTATAAACATTGTCAATTTAGATTTGGAAATGTAGCTATACAAATTTGAAAAAATGCTTAAAGCATGTATATAGAGGTTAGATATGTTTTTACTACATTTACTTTCTTCAAATCTTTCAGTGGTTTCCCACTATTCTTAAAATAAGATAAAAACCTATTAGTGTGGCTTGCCAGGGTCAGGACTGCATAGCCTCTGCTACCTCCTCAAAATTCTTTGCTACTGCTCTTTAATCACCACGCTCCAGGCAGACTGCTCTCTTTTATTGCTCCTGGTATGTCCCAAACCCTTTCAAGCCCATGGCCCTAATACTTGTACTTCCCTCCTTCGGCATATGTGTCAGTGCTTCTCATCATTAATACAATCTGAAATGTACCTCTTTAGAAAGGCTTTCTGACCATCATAATAAACAATCCAATCCCCAACTCTCTGGGAACTCTCTATCATTTACCCTTGGAATTTCCTTCATCTCACTAAATATAGTATTATATTTATTTATGGAAAGACTTCTTGAAGTTTAGTAAATTATTTGAACATACCAAATGTTCTGGTAGCTTAAAGGTAGCTTGATGATATAATCAAAAAGTTAGTAGTAGAAGATATTTCAAAAGTGTTTCTTTAATCTCTTTCAATTGTGACATTTCATCAGTAATGTGACTCAACTGCCAATTCCAACTATACTTATTTTTGAGTGCCTTTCACCCTGAGGGCATGAAGTTTCTCTTACTCAGACTTACTGAAATAGTGAATCAGAATTGGGGGGCCAAGTCTCATATAACCCTCTTCTTTGGTCATTAAATGAAGTATCTCACTGGGTGCCATTGGGTCAAATTTCCTCTCTTCTGATCAAAAACACATCACCACTTTCTGGAGTTGCCTCTCAGCTAAGAGCTATGAAAGGTAGCAAGGAGCTACCTACCATTAAGAGAGAAAGGTGGTTAGGCAGCCAAAAAGAGCACAAGAAAACTGTCTCTACTACAGTTGGCTGTATTCCTTTTTTAAACATGATGAGTAAAAGTATAATTCAGTTTAAATGAACTACCCTTGCAACACTGAGAAAGACTGAGTCTTTACTAAAATGAAGGAATAAAAGTAAGTGAATTAAAGTATTTTCTATTATCATAATTATTGGAGTTTTCAGATAACTGGGACATATGACTTGTGGTAAACAACATGCCATCTAGATGCACATATCCTTCCTAGGTTTCGTCAAAGTGATTATACACACATGCATACATATATACATATAGATGTATATGACAACAAGCAGATAATTCCTGTCAAGTTTCTTCTTTCATAAGGAGGCTCATTGTAAATTAAATTGCCTTTCTCTCCTTTGTAGGTATTAAATTCTGCAAAGCATCTTTCTAAATTACAAGGTCAGCTCTGAGGCTTTTTGAGCAAATACTCATTTCTTTTGTCTTGTTGAAGATGAAGAGTGATTTACCCAAGTGGTAATTCAATCATTAAAGTAGAAGTTATTAGAATGAATACAGAGCCTCACAAATCTCTGTTGGTTTTGAGTATACCACTAAAGTATTATTATGTCGCCACTAGAAAAAAGTCACCTTGGTATGTCTAGTGTAGCTGTTGTAGGTAAAAATTGCTCTCTTGGAAATTTAAGAGGAAGGGAAATGTAAATACTTTCTAATTCAAGATATTTGTAGAAAGAAAAGAACTTGAGCACACATTTGGGAGCTTGGGAATTGTGCAAATTTCCATTTTATATTATAAATCATCCATCAGATAAAAGGGTGAAAGTTCCCCAAATATATAATGTATGTGTGTTCATATACATTTCATATATACATATATGTGTGCGTATGTATATATGAAAAATACTCTGTAACGTGGTTGTAAAGGTGGGTAGATTGTGAGAAACCTTAGGAAGTAGACTTAGTCTGAAATTACGGTCTTGCACTTTTTATGTAAGAATCACAGATTTTGTAATTTTCTCCTATTAGTCTTTGTTGCATTAGATTTAAAGGAAGATTACAGATTCTCTCCTGTGAAATTTTAAGTTTGGAAAATAGTGAATATAGACCATGAAGAGCCAGGTCTGACATTCAATATATAAAAGCTATTAGACATTAGATGTATAGGATTCACCAGTTTTATCTGGTTTGCTTCCTATAATTATCTGAAATCTATGTGCTCAGCTAATGTTAAACATTCACAGCAATTTTATCATATTTTCCTTAATGTAAACAGTTATTTTTATTTACTTGTTTTAAATTATTATATTGTAACTCTTACCTTTTAATAAGAAAGAGCCTTTGTCTCTATAGACTTTGTTGGGTTTTTGACAGATAATTTATTATACACATACACACAAAAAAAACTCTCTACATTTAATGCGATTATATTTATCAAGTAAAATCCATTCATAAAAGCATTCTCCAAAAGGCCAAATAATTTGCAGTAATTGCTTTGCCATTAATCTATAAAAGAACATTCAACCAAGAATGTGTTCCTAGTATATACACATGCATCTTAACTTTGACAAAATGTCTTATGATCGTTAACTTTAGAACTCAAGGTGTTATTTTAAATGTGGCTATATATTAACAATAAGAGATTAATGATTTGTAGTGAGTATGTACACAGTTGTCACTGGTTTTCCAACTGTAGAGTCTATTTAGAAGTATTTAGTTTAAAGACCACTTGTGTATGTTCAACAGGAGCTATAACTTTCCTTAAAACATCTTGTTTATTATTGTAAAATTCTATATGCATATTAAATAGTTTAAGAATGTACAACTCAGTGATTCATTACAAAGCGACTGTCCCTGTGATCATAACCCAAAATAATAATGGAACATTCTCAGCTCCCCAGTGGCCACCTTCTCTTCCCATTGCAGACACTGCTTACTATTCTGCCCAGCAAAGACAACCATCACACTCACTTGCATTTCTTTAGAGTTTTGTGTCCTAAGCACACATCTTTGAAATAACAGTTTTATTTTTAAAAACATATAGTTGGAACCATAATATAGTGTCTTTTGTTATCTGAATTGTGAAATAGAAAATTTTTATGAGTTTTACCCACATTTTGTGTGTATTGGTGGGTTGTACAGTTGTTTATTTGTGTTTTCTTCTTTTCTTAGTTGCTCTAGGTGAATGCCTTAAGTTTTGTTGATCTTTTCAAAGAATCAGTGTTTGACTTAACTGATTTTATTAGTTTTCTGTTTTCTATTTTATTGATTTTTCACTCTAATCATGTTTATATCTTTCCTTCTGCTTTCTTTGGGTGTAGTTTACTTTTCACTTTTTTCGACTCTAAGCATATATTATTTATTTCAACATATATCCTCAATTTCAAATTTTCTTCTTTTCAAGTATATATTTATAAAACTACATTTCCACGTAAGAAAAATTTTTACTGCATAACACATTTTAATGTTTTCTAAAATTATAATTGAACCTAAAATACTTTACAATTCCCATCAAAATGCTTTTATTAAACTGTGGTTTGTTTAAATTTGTGTTGTTTATTTTTAAACTATTTATATTCTTCTGGATTCTCACTGTTATTCTTTCTAATTTAATACCATTGTGTTTGAAGCATGGACTTTGTAGGAATTTAATTATTTGATGTTTACTGCTACTAGTTTTTTGGCCCAGCATCTAGTCTTGGAGAAATTTCCATGCATACTTGACAGTAACTGATACCTACACTTATTAGATCAAATATTCTAAAAGTCCCACTTATCAATAACAAGTTTGATTGTTGTTGTAAAAAACCGAACACCTTTCCTGGTGCTTTTATTTACTTTGCAGGTGCTGAAATAAATTTTCATGGTGGGTTTCCCTGTTCTTTTTAGTTGTCAATTTTTTTCATTGCATATTTAAATGCTGTCTACATGCAGTATCATTTTGTTTTTAAAGTATTTACAATTATGAAGTGTTTCTCTGTCACTTCAAATCTCTGTGTTTAAATCTACTTTTGATATTAATGTAGACACTCTGGCTATCTTATGTTTAATGGGTGCAGTTTTATTCTTTTCTACACATTTATTTTCATGATATCTGTCATTTATATTTAAAGTTTATTTATTAAGAACAGTATAAAAGGGACTTTTTTCAATACAATTGGGGTTATTTAGTACTTAAGAAGAGTTTTAATTCCGTTTACTTTTATTATATGGACTGATATGTTTGGATTGAAGCTGCCATTTAGTATGACCCTTTTTGTTCCTCTGTCCCTCTTTTCCTAATCTAATTTTTGTGAATTTTACACAGATAGGACTCCATTTTATCTCTGGCATTTTAAAAATGTATCCTCTTTTTGCCATTTTTATTGGTTTCTGTGCAGATTGGAATATGTTTGGCTTTGGGTTATGTCATCCTCCATTCAGTTAATGCACTGCCAGGAGAGTGGATCTCACTGTGGGCTGTTATACTAGCCTGTTTCATATCTTGTGCCCTTATCTGACATTTTACCGTCTGTGTACTGTAGCGCACTACCATATTATCTTTGTGTTTACTTTGAATAATTAATATTTTCATTCTTGAAAGTGATCAATATTATCCCACATTTACTTTTATGCACACTATAATCCCCTATAATGTTGACATAATTTTTACTTTAAACCATCAATATTCTTTTAGAGAAATTCTTTTAAAAATAAAAAATTTCGCTTAGCAATGTATGTAGTACAGACTTGCTGGGAATGAATTTTCTCAACATTTCATTGTGCATGCCTTTATTGTGATTTGATTTTGTAAAATACTTCACTTAATAATGATTCTCAAATGTTTTATTATTTATATTTTATATAAATATGTTACTCCCAATATTTTTATAGTTTTTATATAGTTTCAGTGCTTAAGAGGAGCATTCTGTTATATTTTTTCTTTCATTCCTAGTGAAAAGAGAAGCATCATTCATAGATTTATTCCAACGCATGTAATTTTATGTCTCATTCCTGTTAGGATTTTCTGTATATTTTTTCAACAGTTTGACTATGATGGATCAAAATGTCATATTTTTTGACATTTAAGCTGTTTGATTTAAGCTTATTTAACCAACAAGAAAATAATTTGCACTAAAATTTCCAGCTTTTATGTTTTATATACATTTTAATTAAATGTATTGCAGTGACACTGGTTAATAAATTAGATAGGTTTCAAGTGTAAACTTCTATCATAGTTATCTGTATAGTGCATTGTATGTTTACCACACAAACTCAAACCTTGTTTGGCCAATATATATTTGAACCCCTTTACCCTTTACATCATGCCCCCCACTCCCTTCCCTGTAGTAATAACCTTGCTATTTTCCATGTCTATCAGTTTTGTTTGTCTTGTTTATTCATTTGTTGCTTTCAGTTTCATATTCCACATATAAGTGAAATCATATGACTCTAGACCTTTGCCTAGCATGATATTTTCAAATCCATCAATGTGGGAAATTACCATGTTCATCTTTTTTATAGCTAAGCAATTGGAGTATTACATAATACATATGTACCACATCTTTATCCAGTCATCCACCAAAGGATGCTTGGGTTGTTTCTATGTCTGGGCCACATTAATAATGCCTTAATAAACCTAGAGGTACATATATCTTAGTGAATAATTATATTCTAGTTTTTCAGGTAGGTACCCAGTAGAGGGGTCGTTGGGTATATGGTAACTCTATCCTCTTTTTTTTAAATAAACTGAGTCTTTTATTTTTTTTTAAGATTATTTATTTATTTATTTTTAGAGAGAGGGGAAGGGAGGGAGAAAAAAAGTGAGAGAAACATCAATGTGTGGCTGCCTCTTGTGCGCCCCCTACTTGGGACCTGGCCCACCACCCAGGCAGGTGCCCTGCCTAGGAATCGAACAGGCAACCATTAGGTTTGTGGCCAGCACTCAATCCAATGAGCCACACAAGCTAGGATTAGTCTATTCTTAAAGTTTTGAGGAGCTGCCATGCTTTTGCATAGTGGCTGTACCAGTTTACATTCCCACCTGCAAAGAATAAAGGTTCCTTTTTCTCTACAACCTCTTCAACATGTGTTACTATTTGTCGTGTTCATAACTGTTGTTCTCACATGTGTGAGGTAGTATCTTATTGCAGTTTTGATTTGCATTTCCCAAATAGCTAGTGAAGTTGAGCATCTTTTCATATATCTGTTAGCCATTTGTGTGTCTTCTTGGGAGATATCTCTGAGCAGGTCCTCTGCCCTTTTTTTAATTGGATTGTGTGTTGTTTTGTTATTGCGTTATATGAGTCCTTTATATGCAGGGTCCAGCAGAAGTAAGATCTGCTTGAGTGTGGTTGTTAGGATAATAATATGGGTGTGATAATTTATAGTTTTAATTTGAGCATTTTGCCTCAAGTAACATATAATGTGCTTGAGTGTGATATTGTTATGTTATAGAATTGCATGCTTATGATTTAGTAATGAAAAAGACATTATTTGTATCAGACTCTGTATATTAAATATTAAACCTTTATTGGTGTTGTTTGCAAATATCTCTCCCATTTAATGGGTGCCTTTTTGGTTTGTTTCTTTGTTTTTGCTGTGCAGAGCTTTTTAGTTTGATACAGTAAAATTAACTTCCTTTGTCTTTGAGATCAAATCACAAAATTCTGTCTAAGAAAAGATCCATAAGTTTAATACCTATGTTTTATTCTATGTAATTTATTATTTTAGGTCTCATATTTAGGTTTGATCCATTTTGTGTTAATTTTGGTGTTTGGTGACAAGTAGCAGTCTAGTTTCATGGTTTTGCATGTGGCTTTACAATTTTGCAAGCACCATTTTTTAAAGAGGCTTTGTTTTTTAAATTGTAAGTTCTTGTCTCTTTTGTTGAAAATTATTTTCCCGTACACATTTGGGTTTATTTCTGGACTTTTAATTTTGTTCCATTGGTCTGTGTGTGTATGTTTTTTGTTTGTTTTTTTTTTTTTCCTGCCAATACCATGCTGTTTGGGCTATTATCATTTTATTGTTTTTTTCTTGGGGTTGCTTTGACTATTCAGGGTCTTTTACAGTTCCATAGAAATCTAATATTTTCTGTTCTATTTCTTTAAAACATGACATTGGGATTTTGATGATAATTGCATTAAATCTGTGTGTTGCTTTGGGTAATACGGTATCTTAACAAAGTTATTCTTCCAATCTAGGAACATGGCATAGCTTTCCATTTCTTTGTGTCTTTTTCAATGTCTCTTAATAATGTCTTAAAGGTTTCAGTGTATAGGTCCCTTACTTTCTTTGTTAAGTTTATTTCTAGGTATTTTTCATTGCAATTGCAAATGGGATTGTTTTCTTCCCTTTGTTCCTGAAATTTTGTTGTTGGTATATAGGAATGCAATGGATTTTTGTACGTTGATATTTTATCCAGGGATTTTACTTTATTTGTTTATTGTTATAATAGTTTTTGGTGGACTGTTCTCTATATAAAAAATCTGTCATCTTCAAAAAGTGACAGGTTTTTTCTCTATTTACAATTTGGATGCCTGTTATTACTTCCTCTTGCTGATTGCTCTGGCTAGGACTTCTAATAGTATTTTGAATAATAGGGGTAAAAGTTGACATCTTTGTCTTTTCTCTGATCATAGTGGAAAGTTTTTAGTTTTTTACCACTGATTATGATATTATCTGGGCATTATTAATATATGGTCTTTATTATCTCAGAGTACTTTTATAGCCATTTTATTGAATGATTTAATAATAAATGGATGTTGAATCTTGTCAAATGCTTTTCCTGCATATATTGATATAATGATAATTTTTATTTTTTATGTTGTTTCTGTGATGTACCACATTGATCAGTTTGCATATGTGCTCCTGGAGTAAACCCCACTTGACTGTGATATATTCTCTTTTTATTACTTTGTTGTACTTGATTCACAAGCATTTTGTTTAGGGTTTTTATATCAGTATTCATCAAAGATTTTAGTCTATAGTTTTCCTTTGTGTGTTATGCTTCTCAGCTTTTAGTATCAGAGTAATGTTGGCCTCAGGGTATGTGTTAGGTAGTATTGCATCTCCTTCAATTATTTGAAAGGGTTTGAAAAGGAGAGGTATTTAAACTTCTTTGAATGTTCAGTTATTTCTTTGAATTATTTTTTTTCTTTCTATATTGACATATACTTCATTCAGTATGAAGAATATCTTTTCACATGTTTCAAATGTGGAGCTGCAGGTCAGAAAGTCACCAGTAATTTTAAATGCCTTTATTATTCCTTTATTGTTCGTTCTTCTTGTTATAGATTAATTGAAATGTTTCTATTAATCCCTTATTTAGATTTTTATGATATAAATTTTAAAACATATACAACTTCACTAATTTATATTCACATTTACCAATTCTTATTCACTGTTTCTGTCTTTTTATCTAATCTTCTCTTAAATCTATTAATTTTGGTTTTCATTCAGTTATAAAATGTTTTACTTCTACAACATAACATTGCTTTTGTTTAATATTGTTCTAAGATGTATCTAAAGCCTTTTTTCATTAGGTGTTTATAAATGGCTCAAATTAATGAAATGCTAGCAAAATTTAGCTATTTATAACTATCATTCAATAAATACTGAGCAACTGTGATGGCTTTTTGGGTAAATTAACAATTCATATGGGAATTCCACATTTAAAGATAATATTTGTAAAGCTCATTATAACACTAAGAGACATCTAAACATCAAGAAAAGTGGGACAAAGCACAATGGCTTTACATCATCCATCATTAAACAAATTATAAAATAATAAGAGTAGATTATGCAAAGCAACCAAGATTAATTGCTGTTAATTGAAGAAAGTCATATAACCAAGTGTTGGTTTCGTTTGTGATACTAATGTCATTCACAAGGTTAATTACTGTGTCACCTCACAGTCCCCAGTTGTTTTTCATACTGTGGCAGAGAACGTTTGAACAGATGGACCAGAACAACATCTGGTTTGGGTGAGCATTAAGAGTACAGCTGACATCCTTGAATGATTTCCTTCAGTTGCCTAGTCTCAAGAATAGAAGTAATAACAGAGACATGGGTGCCAAAATAAACAACTTGATACATACTTATTAGCATATGGGATCTTGCCAAATTTGAGAGTGGATGTCATAATCAGCATCTAATGGGGCTACAGTAATATTCTTATTAATATACTCTTTCAGTGAATACTTATATTTAATTTAGCCAATTTGTTATTAATATTTTACTTCTCCAACCTTGTTTCCAAACATGCTTATGCATACACATCAAAATAATACCTTCCATTTTATGGAAGATCATAGTAGTTAACACTTGTAATACCTTTCTTGATTCTCAAAATAATCTTAAAAGTTATATATTACTACTTGATATCCAAATTAATAACTGACACTCAGCAATAGTATATCCTAAGTTTAAAAGGTAACACATGCAGAACAAGAATGTAAACCCAGAATTATTTACTTTAATCTATTACACTAAAGTTTCTAGTAAGTTCTAGAAACCATAAAGCCACACTTTGCAAATTCTTTTCTTACTCAGTTTTTAGTAATATTATAACCACTTTGCTATTTATAATGATACAGACTAAGGAATTAATTCTAGATAAAACACTATTTCAGATTTATCTATTAAACATATAAATCTTTCAATGTTCTGAGAATGTACAACAATGTCATTTAGGTGACAAAATCTCTTCACCCAATTCAAGGTGAAAATACACATCTAAGCAACACAGCACAGCCTCACTAGAAAGGACACAGTTGTCAGAAATATAAGACTGTGGTTATTTTAAAAATGTATTTTGAATGTATTCTGTAGTTTGTTTACATGCTCTGCGTTCTTGCTGAAGGACTGCCCCATTCTGGTGTGCTCATTACGGAGAGCACAGGCTAAGCATGACACATTAGAGAGTTAGTTCAAGGGTGAACTCTCTTGACCTTAATTTCTCCCTGCAAGGTATAATAGTGCTGCTGTTGTATTGTCAGGAAAGAAAACTCTGAATAGTGCACATGTAATTAATCATCACTGTTGTTATCGGTGAGATCCAGCTAGGCAAACCCTACCTGGCTCTGTTGTTTTACTTTAGTCAGGGACGCTTCGCAGCGTGTTCATTGTCTGTTTGACGGGGCTGCAGAACCACTTTCTGTCCTTAGAGTCAATGCTATTTTTGTACCTTTGAACATAAGAAATATATGGAAAGGATGGCTATTCAAGTTCTTTTTATTCTTAAGGTTATGGATTTTAGTCATAGTCTTCTTTCTTTTTCAGCCCATCAATACACGTGGGTTTTAGAGAAATGTATTTTATAAGGATGATTTCAGCACACAGAATACATAAGCAGACATATCACTAAAAATAGGGAATGCCTTTTAAAGAAAAATGGACACGTATCTGCACCATTGAAATCTCGCTTGTTCAAATGTAGTATTTGTGTCAAGAGGAAAACAGTAGGATATAGGCTATTATATACTTTTTTTTACCAGGTATATTGAGATACAATTCACATACTATGCAATTCTCCCACTTAAAGTGTATAATTCAATGGGTATTTTAGTATATTCACAGAGTTGTACAACGTTCAGTACAATACATTTTATAACAATTCCAACACTCTAAAAAGAAACCCTGTGACCACTAGCAACCACTCTCCATTTCCTCCCAATTCCTCCAACCCAAACCCAGAAAGTCATGAATTTATTTTATGTCTTTATAGATGTGCCTATTCTGAATCATAGACACATCTATACTTACCCTTCTAAAGAGCCCAAGATTATTTTCCAAAGTGGCTATACCATTTTAAATTCCAACCAGAAATGTAAGAACCTTTCATTGCTACACACCCTTGTCAACATTTGTTATTATCTGACAGTTTGATGATATCCATTCTAGTGTGTATGAGATGATATTTTGTTTGCTGTATTGAATTGTGTTTCCTTTAATAGCTAATGATACAGAGCACCTTTTTTTACTGTTTATTAGGCACTCATATATCTTCTCTGGAGAAATATCTATCCAGGTTCTATATACATTGGACTTTTTATTTTTGAGTTGTAACAGTTCTTATATATTCTAGATATGGCTCCTAATCTGATATATAGGGTCTGTCTGGAAAAAAATCCAGCCATTGTTAATATAAACAAGAATGGTTTGTGCAAAATTGATGAAACCTGGCAGCCAAGGAGAGTGAAACAGAATGCACGTGAATGAACAATGATGACTTCGTGGTACTAGTCAGTGGGGTGGTAGACACTGTTGAGTGATCATGTGTACTGTGTGGCTGTCATATTCAAAATTACTGAGCAAGTAGAACAATGAATCTGCATCAAATTTTGTGTTAAGCTTGAACATTCCTCCACAGAAACTATTCAGATTTTCAGATGGTCACAGCTATGGGAAACTGGTGATTGGAGCTTCATCATGACAACGTCCCTGCTCATGCATCATGTCTCCTACAGAGTATTTTGGTGAAACATCAAATCACCCAGGTGACTCAGCACCCCTACAGCCTAGATTTGGCGCCCTGCGACTTCTGGCTTTTCCCAAAACTAAAATCACCTTTGAAAGGGAATGGATTATAGACCATCAATAAGATTCAGGGAAATATGACGGACCAGCTGATGGCAATTGGGAGAACTGTGTGAGGTCCCAAGGTACCTACTTTGAAGAGGACTGAAGCATCATTGTCCTGTGTATAATTTTTCTTGTATCTTGTATCTTCTTCAATAAATGTCTCATTTTTCATATTATATGGCTGAATACCTTGTGGATAGACCTCACATATTTACAAATATTTTCTTTCAGTCTGTAGGTTGTGCTTTCACTTCGTAGGTTGTGCTTTAACTTCCTGATGGTGTCTTTTTAAGAACAATGCTCTTAATTTTGCTGATGCCAAATTTATCATTTATCTTTTGTTATGTTTTAAATAAAACATATATGAAATTTTTGTTTAACTGGGTCATAAAGATTTAGTCTTATATTTTCCTTAAAGAGTTTTATAGTTTCAGCTCTTATGGAGATTTTACAATGCATTTAAGTTAATTATGGTATATAGTGTAATTCTTTTCCATGTGAATATCCACTCATCCTAGACCATTTCTTGAAGATATATTTTCCTCATTGAATCATTCTTTCACCCTTGTTAAAAATTAATTAACCTCAAGTATGCAGGCTCTTTTCTTATTCTCAATTATATTCCACATATATTTGCTCCCATTCACCTCAATATGTTTGTTTCATATACATGTAATAGAGTTAGATTAGTTTGTCAGTTTGCATTACATTCAGTAATCTATTAAAACCTAAATTATTTTTTAAATTAGTATACATTTGTGCTGTAAAACTATATATTTTGGGTAAATGCCTAGTGATATATGTCTATCATTCAGTCAACATCCTCTCATGGCAACCACTGATTTGTTTGCTGATGCTATAGCCTTGCCTTTTCAGGAATTTCTTAAAAGTGGTACCATACAGTGTGAAACATTTTTAGATTGTTTTCTTTCACTTAGCAATATACAGCTAAGATTAATCCATGTCTTCACATGGCTATTTAGCTTTTTACTTTTTATGGTAAAGAAGTATTCAATTTTAGGGAGATACCACACCTTGTTTATTAATTCATCTACATAAGAGCATCTGAGTGCTCCCACTTCTAATTGGTTATTATAAATAAAGCTTATTTAAATATTTGAATGCTGTTTTTTTCTGTGCAAATAATTTTTAAATCCTTTGGAAAAATATTTAGCATTTTCCTTGATTGTATTATAAAACTATCTTTACTTTGTAACAAACTCCCAAGTTCTTTTTCCAAAGTAGCTGTAGCATTTCTTTTCCTACCAGTAATAAATGAGAGTTCTTGTTGTCTCTGACAGTTAGTATGGGGAAATGTCAGGGTTTACGGCATTCCAACAGGGTTGCTACTTATCTCATTTCGTTTCATTTTGCATTCCCATAATGACAAATAATGTTGATTATGCTTATTTTCCTTCTACATGTCTTCTTTTGTGAGTTATTGGCTAAGATTTTTTTATCTACTCTTAATTAGGTTTTTTTCTTTTATAATTAAATGTAAGAGTTCTTTGTATATTTCAGATATGTCTTATATCAGACATATGTTTTGGGAGATTTCTTTCAGTCTGTGGCATTTCTTTTCATTTTCTTAATATTATTTTTTGAAGAGCAAAAATAATTTTAGTAAAAGATAACATCCATATTTTTCATGGATTATACTGTAACAGTGTATTGAAAAATACTTCAACACTTTAATTTTATATAGGATTTTCTCCAATATTTTCTTCTAGTTTTACTATTTTGCATTTTACATTTGAGCTCATAGCTCATTTTGTGTGTGATGCAACATTTGGGCCTAGTTTCCTTTTGTTCTGGTGTTCAGTCTAGAGCAACAGCCATGGTTTTGAACTTCTTTCTGTAGAAGCCACAGGATGGTGCACACAGGCTTCTTTTACCCACTTAACTAGATACAGGGGAAGAGGAGAAGAAGGAGGATGAGGCTTGAAAACTGTCAATGTTCAAACACCAACAATGGAGTCAGGCTCTTGTACATCTTAATTTTCAAAAACAGTGAGCCAAAGAAAATGGCATGAAGCCAAAAGGATCTGACAAGTATTATTCAAAGCAGCTAACTTTTCTTTCTTCCTTTCCCTTTCTTTCTTTCTTTCTTTCTTTCTTTCTTTCTTTCTTTCTTTCTTTCTTTCTTTCTTTCTTTCTTTCTCTCTCTCTCTTTTCTTTCTTTCTTTCTTTCTTTCTTTCTTTCTTTCTTTCTTTCTTTCTTTCTTTCTTTCTTTCTTTCTTTCTTTCTTTCTTTCCTTCTCTTAATAAAATTAAGTGCAACAGAGAAAAATACAAGTTGGGAGTATTATCATCCTGCCGATGCCCTCTGACTAGAGCTTGTCAAGGACCTCAGCTATTTCTACATGCCCCAAAGACTTAACCATGGCTCCAGAAATCGGGGCATTTAGACTACACTGTTCCAAACTCAAAAGCAGGCAGATAAGCATCCAATAAATTGTGTTAAATAGCATATGGATATATTAATTAAATCAAACTTGCTAATACCACAAATATGATATTTTGTCTTGGGTCTTATAAATGGGGAATGGCCTTATTTTCAATACTGGCCCCTATGTCTGATAATTACATCCTCTGTTTCCTCTGATTTTTGTTTTCTGAAAAAAAAAAAAATGTCCCTTCTGTTTACAACTCCAGAAGAAGCATTTTTCATCTACATGTTTAATGTAAATATGACTGTGCAAATAATAATAAAGATGAGATATCCTATATAAGGTACAGATATAAAAGGGAAAGAAGGAGGTAAAGGGAAAAGCAATTGTAGAAAGAGCAAGCTAACAATTACCAAACAGAGATGCAGGTCAGTTAGAACTGAATATAAAGCAAGAAATCTTCACTAATCTTTACAAGTTTCCTAAATTACTTCCAGATGCAGGGAAGATTGGAAGTCTTACATTTTGTCTGGCCTCTCTGTTGAATTTCAAATATCACACTTTTATCTAGATAAAGGGAATGACATCATTGAGCAGCTCTGATTTCTCATTTGAAGAATGAGAAATCCATTATATGAAAATCTGAGTCCCTAAAATTTTTGGCTAAGTAGAAGTAGAGAATGGAGATTCTGATCCGTCAGTTGTGTGCAGTCTCTGCAGGCAGCACCGATGCATCTGTATAGAAGAAGTCTCTGTTCCTATCTCTCTGTCTTTCCCACTTAACGCGCACACATACACACCATAATGAGCAAATATGACAGTCGTTTTATTCACTATAGACTTGGAAGGAAATCCACTAGGGAAGATGCCACGATGTAATTAAAACTAACATATTATTTTTTCACTTTGTTTCCAGGCCTTTGGCTTCTAGGAGAAAGGACTCTTACTACCCTAATATTTTCTCATATTTAATTTCTTCACTGACTTTAATTACCTTCTCTCAGCCCCATAATTATTACTTCTTTTTAAAAGAAAAACAAGAGAAATGAACTTGTTTGCTGAAGGCCATTACAAAGGTTTCACAGTTGGAGCTATTTCAAATAAAAATATTGTTAGTAATTAAACTAAATATGAACTCCCACTTGCACTTTCCACAAACTTTAGTGCCCATCCTTGGTCATCAACTCTAAAATTAACCCTTGTTTAATATTTTGATGCATATTACTTCCTTCACCTCTTGGTTTGCTGTAGGATTTTTAGAATTGCATTCAGGAATTTATCTGTACCTGGGTACTTCTCATTCTCCAGATCATTAGAGGCAATTACATCTACCAGGATGGTGGCTCCTTTTCTTTGTGACTAACAGAGTGGTTTAAAACATTATGGGAATCTTTTGAATTGGTGTTATAGGATTCTTAGGGTATAAAGACAAATATCATATGATTTCATTTATAAGAGGAATCTAATGAATAAAACAAACTAATGAGTAAAATAGAACCAGAGACATAGAGACATAGAACAGACTGACAATGGCCAGAGGGGAGAGGAGAGGAGGATAATGGTGGAAAGAAGGGAAAGAGACTAGTCCAGGAGCATGTATGAATGCACATGGTCAATATGTTCATGGCTCTTGGCTCCAGTCTTTCTCCATCAGGGGTGACCCTAATACCACTGCCCATTATTCCATATTATAAACTTGGACTACTTCTTTTCTATACAAAGTGGATTCTCATATTCATTGTCCAAAACTACTCTACTCATTGGATTTCTTCTAACCCACTGCAGGCTATCCCTTAGGAGAATATATATATGTATTTGCTTCCAACACATCTGGCAGCTTGGTGGCTGATATATATATATATATGCCACCAAGCTAAGCTACTGGTGTCCTCATGCCATCACCAAAGAATATGCCCATAAACAACCCTATATAATTTAATATTCTGCCTCCACCCCTTTTTCAGCACCTTGAGGACCCAATTCTCAGGACTCTCCCAGGTCCCGTCTGGACATGGTGGCTAGGTTCTGCAGCATGCTTAGGATATGGTTGTTTCCTTCCTTAGCAGGGCCAGCACTTCTCTGCCTGGGATCTGTTGTAACTTGACATTAGTTACTGATTGGTGATTGGGATGAAAGTATATCCTGAGAATAGCGCCAATGTCATTTCATAAAAGAGAGGCCTTTGAATCTCCTTTGAAGCGTGGGAGCAGTAGCCATTGAGAGGGAGGAGCATGCCATTTCCGCAGGCTTTGAGGGTTCAGGGACATCTGAGATTTCCAGGTTTTAGGGAGATTCAACCCAGATAGTACCAATTTGAATTCTCAGGGTCTCTCCTCTGTCTAATTAAGGTCTCTCATCCTTATCATACATGACTTTCTAGGCCTCCACAGTCTTTTAAATAAAATCCCGGGATTTATCTTTAGTTTTCTAACCTCTAACTGAAGGGGAAAGGAATCTATATATGTTTCCAAGTAGATCTTGTGTTTTTCACACTTTAGAGTAAGTTTTTTATTAACCACCCTCTGCTTTTATATTTTAAATGTCCTTTATTGTCTGTGCCTTTCTTATTGCAAGTTATTGAGCTTAATACCACCATCTAATCCTTCTGTTTTCATAATTCCCATTTTCTGAGAATCTCTGAAATCCCTGGGACATTGAAGCAGCCAGCGACAGTGCATGCCCTTCCCCTAACCTTTCATCCCATTCCATTAACAGTGAAAGTATTATTTAACAAGTGTTCTGTTAATGACATGCCAAGGGCTAATGCTACCCATGGGTCCCTAACTGCCACCTGTCCAGGGTGTGATTGTGCTCCAAAGTCATATTTTTAAGCTTGCTTCTTTGGACCACTTACAGTTTTAGGATGGATTCCTTGGGGAAAGACATCCAGAGATGGAGACTGGTAAGCATGGAGTTTATGGCGGAGTGCTGTAGGGCACCGCACTCGAGGGGGTCCATGAAAACAGCATTAAGCAGGGGGAGAAGTTGAACTGCAATTCAGTGAGCAAAGGTCCATAGTCAGTCCCATGGAAACTCTGAAGTCAGGATGACATTCAGTTGTCCCGAACTGTGGTAAAAGTCATGACTATTTGTACTTCAACGTCAGTTAGTCCTTGAATGTGAGCTTTCTGTAGGAGGGCACACAAACCTGAGCAAGGAAATTAGTTCCCTTCATTTATGCCAATTCCCAGGTTGAGGCTCAGCTGTGATCCATTAGCTTGCAACACATCTGGCAGCTGGGGAATGAGCGTCTTTCTTGGTATTGGAGAAATCTAAGCAAGAGAATGTGTAGTTTTTTTTTAATATCTCCAAAAGTTTAATACAAAATGACTGTTATAGGATTCAAATTTTAAAATTGAATGATTATGTGCTTATATTATCATTTTGATTTTATAAATACTTTGAAGGAAATTGGTTGATTTATATATATCTTTGAGATGTGAAAGCACAATAAAATTATACTTTTCACAAAAAAATTAAGGACTCACCATATTTACTCCAGATGGTTTTAAATTCTGTTCATAATTATTAAAACACTGGGATTTCATTGAACCGAACTTGAATTAATCAATGTGTATGTACAAAAAGTGTGTGCTTTACGCACCTCAAAAAATTACTATCCTATACACAGACTCCTCGTTTCCCAGAGTAATCTGAAATTAGTAATCCAAGTAGATCAACCTCCTTCTTTTTAACACTAACTTCTTAACTGAGGACATCTAAAGTCATGGTGGTTTTGTTGTTTTTGTTTGGTGGTTAAGTACAGTCATCGATGAGCTAAGACTGCCATTGTAATTGTATAGTTACCTATCTCCAAATCGAGTCATTTTTCTTTAAATGAAGAGTTTAGACTAAATAGACCCCAACTTATTTGGTGTTGTAAACTCTCCATCACTTGTATCTCTTACATTCAAGGTTAATATTATTGGAGAAAATAGTTTGAGAGGCAGCACTTTTAGCACCATAGCTCCTGGCATTTTGCAATCTCAAATGTAATAAGCTCGGAAACTGCAATTTATGAGTACGTACTGTGGTGTGAGGGGAACGTGGACAAAAGGTGAGGGTCAACAAATACAAGGTTAGACGCAGCAAATTAGCCTGAGGAACACACATCTGGTGTCTCTCTCTCCTTCCCCTTTTCCCCTTGACAACTGCAACATTCTTTTCAATCACATATCAGCCACGGTAACTTTCTCTACTGGTAAAAAACATGCATCAGTATACAACACCCACAATGACATTTTTAGTAATACAATTAGATCTAGTTGAAGCAAGCTTGGATATTCGTTCTCTTTCCTTTGTAATGGATATATTTCTAGCAAGATAGCTTTAGCATGCTTATTTGTAAGGCTGTAAAGTTGTTTGTTTTTAGAAGTATAAACTTACCTCCTTAATAAACCCATTAAGAAATGTTTAATCCATAAACTCAGATGTAGTTAAAATTAGCCTCAGAAATTACTAAGACATAGAACTGCAGAAATTTTGTTCCATCAACCAAGAATCTGCATGTTTATGAAGTTTCAAATCTATGAATCACATGCACTGCAGCACACACAGACAGATGTTGACCCTGAATGTTTTCATACCGCAGAACAGATAAGAATCCATGTTTTATTTTTCAAGGAATGAGATATCCCACAGAATAATTTTTCCTGTAAACTGATGTTTCTATTTCTGTGTGCTTATTTGTAATACTTACAAAACAAACACCTGCTAGATTAAATAATGCATTGAATAGAATTTATTGTTTTCATCTGTTTTTTATCTTAAAGCAAGTAACGAACTAACCTCATAGTCATGTGATTTTTTAGCAATTGTGTGTCTTTTATGCAAGACTTTTTAAGTAGTTTTTTTTTCCTTCTTTCACCTTTCTTCTCTTTCCAAGTAAATAACTTGCCCAAGGTTATAAAGTTTGCAAATAGTAGAGTTCACGAGTTGGTGTTAGATTCCCAACCCATGTTTTTAAACACTCTGCATTCCGGACACCAAAGAAAATTAAGTTTTCTATATGTGGTCCTAGAGTGTTTTGCATACTGCTACCACCAAACTTTTTATTAACAGATAAAACAATTGTATTTCTCTTTAATGCAAGCTTAAATGCACCCCAGAAACAAACAAAAAGAAATTTGTCTCAATTTTTATGATTTTTAATCAATTATTTTTTTGGATTCTGTAGGTCTACTTTTCATTGTGTCCTCCACAGTTCATCTAGAGTAAATAAAAATCTTTTAGTAGCTTCCATTGATCTTGCAAGAGAATTACCAATCTTCGGCATGTCTGCAGTGTTCTGCATATTGCATGCATGCTTCCTTTACAGTCCCACTGAAACCATGACAATCCATGCCTCAGGGATTTCATACATGTGATTCTTTCTGCCTAGAAGTGTCTCCAGCCTTCTCCTCACTAGCAGCCATGCTTCTGCTTATCCCATCTCACCAAACTACCACTATTCTGGGTAATGCTTTAGTCCATTCTTTAGTGTTGTTTTTCATATCAACCCTCTTTTTTTTATATAAACTACCTTTTATCTGCTCCCTTGACCTTCTCTACATGCCTTTTGAAGTAGGTATCAGATTGTTCAACATTTATAAGATTAACTTTTGTATCCCTCTCACTAAAAAAACTTTAAGCTCCCAAAATAATCAGGTCTGTATTATTTTCATTTTTGTTTCAGTGTCAAGTAAAATATTTGGCATATTATTTATACTATGTAATATTTAGCAAATGGAGACAAAATAAGTAATAAGCTCTATAACAGTATTTCTTCAAATATAATCCTCAGACATGCATTTTGGTTAAATTTTCTGAGATCAGATTCATGTCATCTGAGTTTGAGTCACATCTAATCACTTACTAGTTGTGATTGGGTGAAACAATGGACAAGTTGCTTAATTTCTCTGCTTCAGTTTTCCCATGGGTGAAATTAAAATGATAATTCTTATCTCATAAGATTATCATTGAGAGAATTAAGCATTTAATATGTGTAAAGCTACTAGAATAGCACCTGGAACAGACTACTCCACAAAAATTTTAGTTGTTATTTATATCACAATCATATGCCTTGTGTATGGATAATCTGTTACAAACTGTCATATTTCTGGTGACATTTTAAAATATCTATTTTTAATTTTAATTATATTACTCTGAAAGCACCCATTCTTGACACTTATAAAAAGTAGAATCTTTTAATTAAGAATTAAAATGACATGTTGCAAAGTTGGTCCTTTTGGTGTGAAGCGATAAGTAAGTGGATGATACAATTTTTTTACTATAAAACGATGAATGTCATGCCAAAGTGGGCCACAGAAAGATATTTATGAGAGAGATACAAGTGCCCAAACAGTTACTAAAAATAAGAAAAGCTTGTGTTAGACATGGGGACCCAAGAAAGTCATGAAATTAAAGAACCACAAAAACATAAAAATGGACAGAATTTTTGAGCAAATAGGGTGAACGTTGAAAAAAACTGCTGTTATTTATCTGGAAAAGTTTGTTTCCTTGTGTATATAGGCTTATTAATGAGTCCCATTTGAATCCCAAATACAGGAAACGAGTTGAATCCTCTTTACAAGTAAACATTAATTAAAAATTAAGGCAAATGATAATTTATTGAGAATATGTCACTTTGATTGAAAAATAAATGATGAATGTTACAACAGAAAACAAAATTCAAATCTATTTTTCACAAAAATCACTTCTCCAAGTTGTCGAAATGATGACCTTTGTAGCAATAACTTGCTAGAGTGGGAGTTCTGTCTGATTTTAAACACAGGCTCATCTTGTTTATTCATGATATTTTCAGGAAAATTAAGGCAAACAGATAGTTTACAATCCTTTCCCTTACAGTACTTCCAGAGATTATTTCACTTTTTTTTTTTTTTGCTAGAAAAAAATGTCTGAGATGAAAAGAGTGAAGTGGATATTATGGAAATAGTTGTACACACATTGCACGCAGGTTGCCTGTGCCACAGGCAGAGTCTAGATAAAACTCAATGTGAATCATCGTGGGCAGCCATTGTGTTCACTCTAGGATGTGAGACATCATAGAGATAAGTGTCAGGAAGGCTGAAATGCTAAGAGTATAGTGGAGAGCAAGAAATAAGACTTTGAAACTAGGGAATTTAGCCAAGGAAGTGGAAGAAATGGAGAGTTTTTAATGTCATTCGAATAATTCACCATTATTAATGGCCTCTCTCAACTCACTCAGGGATATTTTTACTGGCTTAGAAAAATTTATTCTCACTTGAATGGCCAGCACTTGGTATAAGTGTAATAACAATTGTAATGGCATATAAAACATATTTGTTAATTTATAAACAATGCACACAATCACCACATTTGTCACATCCAAACTTAGTGCATTTATCTATAATTAACTTACCACTCTCTTCTTAATGAACTGCTACCAAAGCTCCTAATAAAACACTATTGCTCTTTGACTCTTCAAGAAGCTCCTCCTCTTCTAAGGTGCATTTTCAATTTGTTATTTCTGTCTGTGACTCTGGATTTCCTCCTGAAAGTAAAGTCCATCCCTGTTTGTAGAAATCCTCTTATTCAGGCAATAATAGAATCTAGAATGGTACAGCTATTTGGTTTCATCTATATTGGTACACATCAGAAACTTCTGAATGCATAGTGTTTGTAAGTAAGCTAATGATAGCTCTCACTAGTTTTGATAAGGGAAATAAATCTCCAAGACTTCGTAAAATGTCTGTGATTCAATTAAACAAATGTTTATGGAATGTCTATAATACATTCTTGCCTTTTACTAAGGCCACTGAGGGGTTTGAGTTCTGCCTTGGTAAACACCTCTTAGAACTTTTCAAACCTTTCATAAGTGGGCTATAAAGACATTATTTTAGCTTACACACATATACAATGGGTGGAAAGGAAGCAAGATCTCTTATTGATGCACAATTTTTATTGGAACAATGACACTCCTACTCTGAAATTGTTATGAGTCAAATATAGGGCAACAATAATGGCAAAGGTATAGGGTTCTGAGAAATATTTATAATACACATTGTAAGTTGTAGGTGTAGGCTTATATGTACCTTATTTCAAATTGCTGGGAATATATCATACTCTTTGTAAAATAAGTGACAGGACAGAAAAGGCAAGAGAGGATATCCATTCTTATTGCAGCACAGCAAAACTTCTAAAGATATTTTAATGCTGATATTCCAAAGATTATTAAGATTAGCGGGTTGGAATTTTTATATTACTAAAGATTATATTAAGAGAGGATAAAGAGAACCCAAAATCTTATGTTCTGGCAGATAACTCGTTTGTAGATACTTGTCATTGAAGAATAAAAATAAAAAGAACATAACATTTATTTAAATAGCTTGTATTAAGAGAAGGAAATAGTTTTACATTTAAAAATAGAGGAAAAATTTTAGGGAACACACACTAAATTAAGTTCAGTTTAAACAATTCATGCTATTATCTGAAATAGATTTATAATCAAACCGTAAATAGTCTTTTTCATAAAGAAAGCCTCTTGTGTTTTGCAGGACAAATATTTGGGTTGATCTTAACCTATTTTAGCTTCAAATTATTCTCCTGTAAAATGCTGAGATTGGACTAGATGGCCTTGAAGATTAGAGACTTTATGATCATCAGCAAGAAAGATTTTACAAAAGGGACATTGAGTAAATCATTCCAAGGGAAATAATCAAGCAGATCAAAGAGACCATATCAAACGTAAGACTGTCCAAACTGCAGGTAAAAACAGATTTTAAAGAGAATATCAAAACCCTGCTCCTAATCACTAGCTAGAAGCAAAGCCACTGTAAACAATTTAGATTCTGAATGAACTCTTTACGTAATCTTGACTTACTGTGAAAAGTTCACTTTTCTATTTGTAATTGTATTTATTTGTTTAACTACTCTCCACTGAATGTTTACCTGAGGATTTTCTCTCTAGTTAACATTAAATAATGCTTATTACTATGATCTGTAAATACTTTCCAATATAAGCAGGTACATTAAAATGAGACAACTCCTTGAGATACGTGACCTTGGTTAAAGTGGAAGTAATGAAGTAATGAAAAGGGCTCATGGCAATAAATCCTGAGAATCTATTTTCTCAACATTTCTTTGATATAAGAACATGAATTCAATTAAATTCCACTTCAAACAATAAATCTTGTGTAGCACAAGGCAGCTGTAAAAATATCATTAATTTGAATAAATGTTTCTTCTTCATTTAATCTTGAATAAAAAGAAAATATAGGTTAGGGCAAGGGTATTTGCCTTATAATTAATTGATCTTGGTGGGGCCATTTATGAACTATAAGATCTTGATTGAAATACTTAATCCAACTAATGCATCTAATCTATAAAATAGATTAAATTTCAAAATATTCCTAGAATTGAAGGAGAAAAGACAAGCAAATTGCTAAGCATACTTGTTAGAATTTATAAGATAATCAATGCTGGTGAATATAAATAATATTAATTGGAAGGAGTGTTTTTATACACAGATGTTTAATAATTACTTGAAAACATATGTTCTAATTATTTCTTATATTTTATAATTGTTTCACTTGTAGTGAATATTTTCATTCAATATTAAATTCATTTATTTCTTTTTAAAAATAGTTTACTTATTTATTTTTATAGAGAGGAGAACAGAGGGAGAAAGGAAGGGAGATAAACATCAATGTATGGTTGCCTCTTATGCTTCCTGCACTGGGGAGCTGGCCCGCAACACAGGCATGTGCCCTGACTGGGAATCGAACTAGAGACTCTGATTCTCAGGCCTGCAGTCAGTCCGCTGAGCCACACCAGCCAGAGCTAAATTTATTTATTTCAATTCTTTAAAATTAAGATCCTTACTGCCCCAAGAAACTTGACATGAGCAAAGATTTCCTTTTGAATAGTTTCATTAAAATATAATTTAAACAATAAAATTTACCCCATGAAATTGTACAATTAAATGGTTTTAACCATATTCATGGAGCTATGAAACCATAACTACTATCTTACTAAAGAATATTTTCATCAGCCTAAAAAAGAAACACATACATTTTCTCCTTAGCTCTAAGCAACCACTAATGTACTATCTATAGTTTCCATGGTTTTGCCTAAACTGGACATTTTTTATAAATTTAATCATGTAATATTATTTGTGTCTGGATTTTTACATTTAAAATAATATTTTCAGAGTCCATTGATGTTATAGCATGAATTAAAGTATTTCATTCTTATGTTAAGTGAAATAAGCCAGGCGGTGAAAGACAAATACCATATGATCTCACCTATAAGTGGAACCTAATCAACAAAACAAACAAGCAAGCAAAATATAACCAGAGACATCGAGATAAAGAACAAACTGACAGTAACCAGAGGGGAGGGGGGAGGGGGATAACATGGAAAAATAGGGGAAGGGTTGTCAAGGAACATGTATAAAGCCATGGACAAAG
Source organism: Anoura caudifer (assembly GCA_004027475.1). Classification (NCBI taxonomy): domain Eukaryota; kingdom Metazoa; phylum Chordata; class Mammalia; order Chiroptera; family Phyllostomidae; genus Anoura; species Anoura caudifer. The sequence continues at coordinate 147,047 of PVKU01002851.1, forward strand.
CCAATGCAGGGGAGGATTGAGGGTGGGAGGTAGGTGTGGATGGGGTGGGGAAAAGTGGTGGTGGGAAAATGGAGACAACTCTATTTGAACAACAATAAAAATATGTGAAAATAAAGACATCTAAAGTGTAATAAAATATTTCATTATTTTTATGGCTATATCATATTTTACATTATGTATATGCCATGTTTTGTTTATCTATTCATCATGATGGGCATGTGGGTTTTTTCTACCTTTGGATATTTTTCACTTAAATTCTATCAGGTTTTGCTTCTATTCAATGATTTCTATCTTTAAGTTAGATATTTCATCATGTAACATTTTATTACCTTGCTCTTTCTTTTACTATATTTCAAAAATTATTTTCATTGTTATTGCTTAGGACATCGAGATTAACATCTTTCTTTTTAGTTCTGATAGTTCAAATCTGTTATTAAATCCCTCTCATATTTTTTAAAATTTCAGTTATTATATTTTAACTCAATTTCTGTTTTGTTCCCTTACAATTTTATCTCTTTATTAATATTCTCTACTTAGGAAGATAGATTTCTCATTTTTCTTTAATCCTTAGGCAATTTTTCTTTAGTTGTTTGAACTTAGAATTGCTCACTTAAAACCTTTGTCCAATAAGTCTAATGCCTGAGCTTTCTTAGAAACATCTTCTACTGACTGTATGTGTATATGTATATATGCTTTGCTGTGCACGGGCCATATTTTCCTGTTTCTTTGCATTTTCATATGCCTCTGTTCAAAATTTGATTTAAATAATATAGTATAGCCACTGTGAAAATCAGGTTCTCTCTTCTTCAAATAATATTTTTTGTTGCTGCTTGTTGTAATTGCTATTTGTTTTATTAATGAATTTCCTAGCCTACAAAAAGCTAGTTCTCTAAAGCCATTCTTTGTCATATATTGCCACTGAGATCCATGTTCAGTTAGCCTAGTAGTCTGCAGATCATCGGAGAGATGTTGCATGAATCGTCTTGAACGAAGAAGTCTCAGCCGTTGGTGAAGGAGTCTTTGTGTTTTGGGGGTAGCTCCTCAATGGTCCAGCACACAATCCACCTTTCTGCTTTAGATTTCACTATTTGCTCATGCACAGCCTTGAAGGTAGTCAGTGGTGACAGAGGAGGGCCCATCCAGATTTTTTTTTTTTTTTCAAAATGCACAGGGCAGTGCATAAGCTGTGGCCTTCTCGTGAATACTTTGGGGCTTTTCAAAGAACACTAATTTCCAGGTGTTTTTTTTTTTTTTTCTTTTAAGTATTTTGGTCAGTTTCCTACTATCCCAATCAACATGGCCACTTCAGTCAGCTATGATGTTAAACGCTTGCTGCTGATTATTTACAACAAACACCGTAAGGACAGAGCTCTTTGCACAGATACAGCTCCTAGTCAAGTCAAATAAAGGCAAGACCAGAAGTGGAATCATCAGGCTGTACTTAGATGAATCCAGATGGATCAAATAGAAATATTTTTTTAGCAAAGAGGTTTGAAAACAATCCCAACTTTTCTGCCCCCTCCAATGGCTGCTGGGATGCAAGCTCCAGTGAAGTTGTTGGTTTCGAGGCTGTCACAGAGCTAGGGAGAGCGGGAGGAGGATAGAGATGGCGAAACAGCCTCAGCACTCACTGTTCTTACTGAGATTCAGCTTTTTACAAATAAACAGTTCCTCAATTTTTACAAGTCTTTGGTTAATTTCCAGTATTCTTCAAAGGTTGATTTGAACAAATTATTGACAGTATTCTCATTGCTTTTATAACAAGGCAGGTTTTGGGGAAGTTCTTTTTTCCAGAGGTGCTTCTACATTATTTTTTTCATTATTAAAAAAAAAACAAAAAACAAAAAAAACTACATATCTTAGCTCTCTTGAGCTTTATCCAGAATTGCATACAGTTGTTACATTTTTCATTATCTAATGTTAAAATTCCTCATACTTCAATAACTTTCTTGAATATGCTCTTTCTTCAATAGGTGATCAAATATCTACCAAATACTTAGACATGAAAAATTTGAATTACTGTTCTTGTGACTGGAAATGATTTTACACTCATTTGACTCATTACATTTATCCTCCTTGGAGATTAGAGTCATGGTATACTCTCCTGACATAATAGATTTTGTTCTTTCAAATATATTTATATTGGATTTTGGTTTAGACTTAAATAAGATAAATGTAGGATCTATTAGTTTTTCAAGATACTAAATTACAAGTATTCATTTGTTCAAAGGACTACTCAAGAGCAATTGAATAGCAATTTCTGTGTCTAAATATTTCAGGCATTTTTCTCTTTTCTTCATGATACTCCCATGCAGAGACTCAATGTAGAACTACTACAAATGCCACTGTAAAAATCAAAAACAGAGCTAATTTAGGCAGACACATTTGTTACATATATTTGAATTACCCTTGATGAAGTTCAAATTATTACAATTACAGAAAGACCAATAACACATATTTATCCTTGTAGGTTTAGGTGCCTCGTTGAATTCTAGGGTAGGGGTAACAGTAATTACATCAAATATAATGATTATATTGAAATTAGTTTATGAAAATACTGTTTGAAAAAGAGCTATGGCTGTTGCAACTGAATGGATTGAGTGAAGGCCTGTGAACCAAAGTGGTGCTGGTTTGATTCCCAGTCAGGACACATGCCTGGGTTGTAGGCCAAGTCCCTGGTGGGGGTGCAAGAGAGGCAACCACACATTGATGTGTTTCTTCCTCTCTTTCTCCCTCCCTTCCCTCTCTCTAAAAATAAATAAAGAAAATCATTATTTAAAAAAAAGCAGAAGAAACCAATTCTGCCAAACTTCAGCCAAAAAAAAAAAAAAAAAAAATATAGCCCCAAAACAGACTTACCAAGCTTGGAAAAGGATGTGGCATGCTCTCCTGTGACATGGCCTCAGGGTTTTTTCTGGGATAACATCATCCCATGCCTTAGCTCTGATATCTTTCCATTCTGGTGGTTTCAACTCAATTTCAAATTTCCACGTTGGATTATTTTAATATGTATTATCACCCCTGTGGTCAGAGCATCAGGGTCCTATAAACTTACTCATGCTGAATTTCTGTGTGGCAATGAGATCAGGAAATGAAACTGCCTCTTCAGTACTTCTAGTCTAAAGGTACTTCTAGTCTAAATATCTCTTCTCTGAGAGGGTCACAGAATTCTCTGATCTTTGTAAGGGACCTGGTGAGATGTGTTGTACATGCATTTTATTCAGTGCTCAATCCAGATTCCTCTAACTCTGTCCTTTCTTTCATGTATAGTATGTCCATTATTTCAAGGAACATCAGGATCTTATGCGCCATTTAGTGTAAATTAACATTAGTTAATAAAGTGAAGTATTAAAATGGGTAGCTTGCTGAATGAGAACACTGAATGCATGTTTTATAGGTAAACGCATTTTGATTGATTTGGCTTAAACCAATGTCTATTTTAAAACTATTCTAGAAATTGTGTTCAGTCAAGTCTCTTTACACCTTGGGAATGCTTCTCTGAATTCCCAGCCAGGCTGAGCTTGAACAACGGTTACCACAGAGTCACAGCTTTTCCAGGCTAGAGAGATGGAATGGGTAACATAAGGGGAATTTGATGATTAATGAGGGTTTCCAAGTATCAGAGTTCAAGTTTTTGGTATTTTTTCCAAGTTAGTGCCCCTTTTTTGGTATTAATGTTAAAACTCATTAATGTTAAAACAATGTTACAGTTATTTTCCCATCAACTGTAACTTCCTTAGTCCATTGCAGCTTTTGTTTCTACCCATTGTTGTGGGCTGTTGTTGACAAATACATTACACACATATTACATTTATTTATGTTATATGCCCAACAGTGCCATTTATGCTATTTTATACAATTGTTTTCACATCACTTAAGACTAAAAGATGAGAAAATATGCACTAGTAGTATCCATTATAATTACAAAACCCACTTAGCTTATGTTTTCTTGATTGATGTTTTATGCCTTCAAGAAAATTTCCTGTACTTTCTGAATTTTTTATCTGCTATTAACAAAGAATAAGACAAAATTTTCCTAATTGCCTAAGTTTCCCACTTGGTGTGCACATTGCCCCAGGTGATATATTATATATTATATATATCTATATCATATATATATATATCTCCACCAAAATAATTTATACAACTTATGTCTAAATCATGCAGACTTCATAATTGGAAGCAATCACAAAACTGAAGGAGTGCATGGATGTCTCTGAACTTGACTGCTATTGCATGAATCAGTACCAACTGTATTAATTTGTTTGTACGTAATTGTGGAATTCTCAAAAAAGTCTGATTGGCATATTTAAGATCACGTGCCACTAAACTGAGAGATTTCCACAAATCAAAGTCAAACTCCAGAACTACATGTAAAATGTAGAAAAGAAATGAGAATATGGAGTTACTAGAATGGTAACTTCAGGGAGAGAAAATACAACAAAATTTTTCCTTCTGTTAATAAACGTTTGGGCAAATTCAGTAGCTTTCCAGTCACTTTTGATCATTAAAGAAGTGTGAAATTAACTTAAACCACATCTCTCTTCCTGCCGTACCTCAGACTCAACCCTTTGCTGGGGATCTTGAAGCAGATGTACTCTGAAGATCACGCCTCCCTCCCACACTATCCACCCTCATCTGATTCTAATTTTTCCAGGACTAGGGGAGGTATGCTTTATTCCTGAGGGGAAGGCTATTATCATTTTCTCAACTGCTGCTGCCCTCTGGCTGAACACTGACACATCATTGATACTTCTGTGTGGTAGGGATCTTAGGGCTCATGCACGAGGTATTTTGATTCTTTGTTTTATTTTTTTAAAGGGACAAGGTACTTGCCTTGTTCCTGCTGCACAGTTCATTGACGTGTGCTGTATGAGGTCTGTCAGGAAAAAGTGCAGCCATTGTTAATGTAACAAGAAAGGTTTATATGACATTAATATAACCTGGCAGCCAAGGAGAGTGGACTGGAATGTGCATGGGTGAACAATGATGACTTCACTATACTAGTCAAGGGGAGTGGTAGATGCTATAGAAGGAGCATGTGTACAGTGTGTCTGTCACATTCAAAATGACAGAGTGAGTAGAGCAATGAATATACATCAATATTTGCCTTAAGCTTAAACACTCCTCCACGGAAACTATTCGAATAATTCACAAGGCCACAGCAATGGGCAACTGGTAATTGGTAGCTTCATAATGACAATATGCTTAGCTCATTCATTGTCTCATTTAGAGTTTTTTTGGCAAAACATGAAATCACCCAGGTGACTCAGCCCCACTATAACTCAGATTTGGTGCCCTGAAACTTCTGGTTTTTCCCTAAACTAAAATCACTTTTGAAAGTGAACAGATTTCAGACCATTGATAAAATTCAGGAAAATACAATGGGGCAGCTAATAGTGATTGGGAGAACTGTGTGAGGTCCCAAGGTGACTACTTTGAAGGGGACTGAGGCATCATTGTCTTATGTACAATGTTTCTTGATTCTTGCAGCTTCTTCATTAGATGTCTCTATTTTTCATGTTACATGGCTGGATACCATCTGGACGGATCTTGCGTTTGTTAACAAGCTTCAGCCTGGCTTCTTTCAGCTCCTGCCAGTATAGATGCTCCTATAAAACTGCTGCTGCTGAGATGCATGTGTCAGCAGACAGCCCATTGTGCTGGTGATACCAGCACATATTTCAAGTCCAGGTCGTTTTCATCCTGTCCGCTTGATCCATAAGAAAACACACATGGCATTACTGTCATGCCAAAGAGCAGGGAGAAGAAGGCTACCTTTCCGCTCTTCTCTCTCTCTCAGTCCACCAGCTCCTCAGCTGAGTTTCTCACATTGGCAGATGAGCACAGCTGCTCCCTAAGCAGACAGAGAGCATGAACAACTTCCAGCTGGTTACTTCCCATTTGAATTGTTTCCTCAAAGAACGCTCTGGGTAAGTGTTCTGTGCATAATAGAAAAATGAAATCCTTAAGGTCATATGTATGGTAAGTATTTCCCTAATTTATAGATTACTTTGGAAGTTTTTTGACCAAATTATGTTGAATATGAAGTTTTAACTTCTAGTTAGTAAAATTTAGCATTTTTATGATCCTGAATTTTGTGTTATGCCTTGAAACTCCTTTCTCTACAAGATTATAATTTCTCAATTTTGGCTCTCATAAAATTTATTTGTATATGTTGATATTTGGTCCATTTGAAACTTGTTTTATTCTAAGGACAATGGTGTATTTTCATTTTATTTTTCAAGTGTCTACCTGATTTTTAAATATCATTTACTTAATATTTGAATTTCTTCAATAATTTTAGCAATCAACTTAGTATATACTAAATAAAATTTTGTTTTTCAAATTTCACTTCTAAATTGCTAATTGGATAGCAATTTTATAGATATTGTGTTCTTTTGCTTCGTAACTATTTAATTGATGTCTTTAAAATAATAAATGTAAATGCTGGGGATATCTTTTTAAGTACTTATTATCTTATATGCTCCTTGATAAAGTTTTAATATTTTCTCCTGTAAGCAGAATACACTTATTTTTATGTTTATTAATAAATATTTTATGTGTTTTACAATTCTTCTGATCTTGTGCTGATTTCTTTCCATTCTACTTTCTAAATTGTCATTGTGTTTGTGTGCATACCTCTGAGTTATTATTGCTTCCTATAAAATCACCAAAATATCTTATATTTAGCTTTTTTGTCTCTTGTGTCTTCCAAATAACAAAATCACATTCTCAAGAAATAGTGATAACTTTGTCTCTTGCATTAAGTATTTGTGACTTCACTTTGTGTGTATGTTTTCATATATTAATTGATGAATTCTTCCAGATCTATGTAAATGATGTTAGTTGCATGATATGTCACTTTTTTCCTCCTCTTCTTCTCTCTTCCTTTTTTAACTCTTTGATTTTATTTATTTTTATGTTTATTTTTTATTTTAATTGTTGTTCTTGTACAGTTTTCTGTCTTTTACTCCCATCCCAGCCCACCACCCCAACCCTCCCCACTTCCCTCCCATAACCACCCCTGCTAGTTTTTGTCCATGTGCCTTTCATACTTGTTGCTCCAAACCCTCCCCCTTTTCCCCTGAAATTCCCTCCCCTCTTCGCTCTGGTGCCTGTCAGCCTGTTCTCAATTTCAGTGTCTTTGGTTATATTATGCTTGTTTGTTTGTTTTGTTGATTAGGTTCTTGTTAAAGGTGAGATCATATGGTATTTGTCTTTCACTACCTGGCTTATTTTGCTTAGCATAATTCTCTCCAGTTCCATTCATGCTGTCATGAAGGGTAGGAGCTCCTTCTTTCTTTCTGCTGCATAGAATTCCATTGTGTAAATGTACCATAGTTTCTTGATCCATTCATTTACTGATGAGCACCTAGGTTGCTTCTAGCACTTGGCTATGGTAAATTGTGCTGCTATGAACGTTGGGGTGCATAGGTTCTTTTGGGTTGGTGTTTCAGGGTTCTTAGAATATAATCCTAGAAGTGGGATTGCTGGGTCAAAAAGTAAATCCATTTTTAGTTTTCTTAGAAAATTCCATACTGTTTTCCATAGTGGTTGTACCAGTCTGCAATCCCACCAACAGTGCACTACGGTCCCCTTTTCTCCACAACCTCACCAATACTTGTTGTTTGTTGCTTTGTTTATGATGGCCATTCTGACTGGTATGAAGTGGTATCTCATTGTGGTTTTAATTTGCATCTCTCTGATAGCTAGCGATATTGAGCATCTTTTCATGTGACTCTGGATCCTCCATATGTCCTCCTTGGAGAAGTGTCTGTTCAATTCCTTTGCCCATTTTTTAATTAGGTTACTTGTCTTCTTAGAGTGGAATCGTGTAAGTTCTTTATATATTTTGGAGATTAAACCCTTGTCTGAGGTATCATTGGAAAATACGTTTTCCAAAAAGGTTAGTTCTCTTTTTATATTAATACTATTTTCTTTAGCCATGCAAAAGCTTTTTATTTTGATAAGATCTCATTTGTTTATTATTTCCTTTATGTCCCTTGCTTTAGAGGACATATCAGTAAAAATATTGCTCCATGAAATATCTGAGATTTTTCTGCCTATGTTCTCCTCTAGGACTTTAATGGTGTCACAGCTTATATTTAAATCTTTTACCCACCTTGAATTTATTTTTGTGTGTGGTGTAAGTTGGTACTCGAGTCTCACATTTTTTTGCATGTAGCTGTCCAGTTCTCCCAACACCACTTATTGAAGAGGCTACTTTTACTCCATTTTATGTTGCTGCCTCCTTTGTTGAATATTAATTGACCATAGAGAATTGGGTTTATTTCTGGGCTCTCTGTTCTATTCCACTGGCCCATGTGCCTGTTTTTGTGCCAGTACCAGGCTGTTTTGATTACAGTAGCCTTGTAATACAGTTTGGTGACAGGTATTATGATCCATCCTACTTTGCTCTTCTTTCTCAAAATTGCTGCAGCTACTCGAGGTCGTTTATAGTTCCATATAAATTTTTGAAGTCTTTGTTCTATGTCTGTGAAATATGCCATTGGTACTTTAATAGGCATTGCATTCAATCTGTAAATTGCTTTAGGTATTATGCATATTTTGATGATGTTAATTCTTCCAATCCATGAACACGGTATGTTTCCATTTGTTTGTGTCTTCCTTGATTTCCTGCTTCAGTGTTGTGTAGTTACTGCATACAGATCTTTTACCTCCTTGGTTAGGTTTAGTCCTAGGTATTTTATTTTTCTTTTTGCTATATCAAATGAGACTTTTTTCTTGATTTCTGCTTCTGCTGTTTCATTGTTGGTATACAAAAATGCCTTTGACTTCTGGATATTGACTTTGTATCCAGCTGTTTTACCAAATTCATTCATTAGGTCAAGCAGCTTTTTGGCTGAGTCTATAGTACTTTCTATGTACACTATCATGTCATCTGCAAACAATGATAATTGTATTTCATCCTTTCCAATTTGATTGCCTTTTATTTCCTTTTCTAGTCTAATCTCTGTGGCTAAGACTTCCAATACTATATTGAATAGAAATGCTGAAAGTGGACAACTTTGTCTTGTTCCTGATCTTAGTGGAAAAGATTTTAGTTATTGCCTGTTGAGTATAATGTTGGCTGTAGGTGTCTCAGATATGGCCTTCATTATGTTGAGGAATGCTCCCTCTATTCCCACTTTGCTGAGTGTTTTTATCATAAATGGGTGCTGAACTTTATCAAATGCCTTTTCTGCATCTATTGATATGATCATGTGATTTTTTATCTTTGCTTTGTTTATATGATGTATTGCATTTACTTATTTGTGAATGTTGAACCATCCTTGCATCCCTGGGATGATTCTCACTTGGTCATGATGTATGATCTTTTTTAATGTATTGTTGGATGCAGTTTGCCAATATTTTGTTGAAGACTTTAGCATCTATGTTCATCAACGATATTGGCCTGAAGTTTACTTTCTTTGTTGCGTCTTTATCTGCTTTTGGGATTAGGATGATGCTGGCTTCATAAAAAGAGTTTTGGCCCTGGCTGGCATAGCTCTTTGGATTGAGCATGAGCCTGTGAATAAGAGGGTCACTGGTTTGATTCCCAGTCTAGGGCACATGCCTTGGTTGCAGGCCAGGTCCCCAGTGTGGGGCAGTTGAAAGGCAACCACACAGTGATGTTTCTATCCCTCCCTTTCTCCTTCCCTCTCCTCTCTCTAAAAATAAATAAAATATTTTTAAAAAGAGTTTGGGAGTCTTCCATCATTTTGGGGTTTTTTTCAAATAGTCTGTGAAGGATAGGGGTTAGCTCTTCCTTAAATGCTTTGTAAAATTCTCCTGTGAAATCATCCGGTCCAGGGCTTTTGTGTGTCAGGAGTTTTTTGATTACTGCTTCAATTCCATCTGCTGTTATTGGTCTGTTCAGGCTTTCTGCTTCTTCTTCATTGAGTTTTGGAAGATAATATTTTTCTAGAAACTTGTCCATTTCACCTAGGTTTTCAAATTTCTTGGCATACAGTTCTTCATAGTAATTTCTTATAATCCTTTGTATTTCTGTGGTGTCACTTGTAATCTCTCCTCTTTCATTTCTGATTGTGTTTATTTGGGTCCTCTCACTTTTTTTTCTTGATGATCCTGCTTAAAGGCTTGTTGATTTTGTTTATCTTTTCAAAGAACCAGCTCCTGGATTCATTGATCCTTAGAATTGTGCCTTTAGTCTCTATGTCATTTAAGTCTGCTCCAATCTCGGTTATTTCCTTTCTTCTACTTGCTCTGGGCTGTCTTTGTTGTTGTTCCTCGAGTTCTTGTAGGTGTAGGGTTAAGTTGTTTGTTTGAAATGTTTCTATCTTTTTTAGTAGGCCTGTATCACCATCAACTTCTGTCTAAGGACTGCCTTCACTGTGTCCTGTAAGTTTTGGGTCATTGTGAGTTCATTTTCATTTGTTTCCAGAAACTTTTTGATTTCTTCCCTAATTTCATTCTTGACCCATTAATTGTTTAATAACATGTTATCAATCTCCATGATTTTGAGGGCTTTGGGTTTTTACCCTTGGGGTTGATTTCTAGTTTCAGTCCCTTGTGGTTGGAGAAAATTCTTGGTATGATTTCAATTTTCTTGAATTTGTTGAAGCTTGTCTTGTGTCCTATCATGTGGTCTATCTTTGAAAATGTTCCATGTGCATTTAGTTTCCTTGTGATGAAGGGCTCTATATATATCTGTTAAATCCATTTCATCTAGAGTGTTGTCCGATGCCACAATATCTTTGTTGATATTTTGTTTAGAAGATCTGTCCATTTTTGACAGTGGGGTATTAAAATCCCCTACTATAATTGTGTTGCTGTCAATATCTTTCTTGAAATCCTCTAAGATCTTCTTTATGTATTTAGGTGCTCCAATGTTGGGTGCATACATATTTACAATGTTTATGTCTTCTTGGTGGATTCTTCCCTTGAGTATTATGAAGTGACCTTCTGGGTCTCTCTTTATGGCTCTTCTTTTGAAGTTTATTTTGTCTGATATGAGTATTGCTGCCCTGGCTTTTTTTTTTTTTTTTTTTTCCCCAGTCCATTTCCTTGGAAAATTTGTTTCCAGTGCTTCACTTTGAGTCTGTGTAGGTCTTTTGTCCTGAGGTGAGTCTCTTGTAGGCAGCATATGTGTGGGTCATGCTTTCTTATCCATTCAGCTATTCTATGTCTTTTGATTGGAGCATTTAATCCATTTATGTTTAAGGTTATTATTGGTAGGTACTTATTCATTGCTATTTCCGTGCCTGTGTTCCTCTTTCTCTCTCTCTTTTCCTTCCTTTCCTTAAAGCAGTCCCTTTAGTATCTCTTGCAGAGCTGGTTTGGTAGAGGTGTATTCTTTTAGACTTCTTTTGTCTGAGAATCTCTTTTTGACCTTCTATCTTGATTGAAAGCCTTGCTGGGTAAAGTAGTCTTGGTTGTAGGCCTTCGGTTCTCATTACTTGGAATATTTCTTGCCATTCTCTTCTTGCTTGGAGCATTTCCATTGAGAAATCAGCTGCTAACCTTATTGAGGCTCCTTTGTACATTTCTTCCTTTTTCCCCTTGCTGCCTTGAAGATTCTCTCTTTGTCTTAGAATTTTGCCATTTTAATTATGATGTGTCTTGATGTGGGCCTCTTTGGGTTCCTCTTGATTGGGACTCTCTGTGTTTCCTGGATTTGCGTGACTTTTTCTCTCATCAAATTAGGGAAGTTTTCCATCATTACTTTTTCTAATAGGTTTTCTATCCCTTGCTCTTCTTCTTCTCCTTCTGGTATCCCTATTATATGGATATTATTATGTTTCATATTATCTTGCATTTCTCTTAGTCCCTCTTCATTCTTTCTGAGCCTCTTTTCCTTTTCTTGCTCTTTTTGGGTGTTTTTTCTACTTTGTCCTCCAACTCGCTGATTTGATCTTCTGCTTCATGGATTCTGCTTTTGATTCCTTCTACTGTGTTCTTCAGTTCAGAAATTGTGTTCTTCATTTCCTCTTGGCCCTTGTTGATAGTTTCTATTGCCTTTTTCATGTTGGTATAATTTGCAGTGAGTTCATTGTAGCTTCCCTGTAGTTCCTGGTGGCTCATTGAGAGCTCATGGAGCTTCCTGACAACCATTGCTTTGAACTCAAAATCTGATAGTTGAGTTGCCTCCATTTCATTTAGCATTCTTTCTGGGGCTTCCTCCTTTCCTTTCACTTGGGGGTTGTTTATTTGTCTTCCCATTGTTTGTGAGACTCTTCTTGTTAACCTCAGCTTCTTAAATTGATCTGTTCTGGCTCCCTGTCTTTATGGTGTGAACTTCTATGGTAGAATACCTGTGAGATTCAGTGGTGCAGTCTCCTTTGGGTATCCTGGTTATCACAGCTTCCACTGTCTCAGCTGTTGGAATGCCCCCTCTTTGGGACCAACTCTGGTATGTTCACAGTTCCAGGTTTATTTTTGTTTTTGTCTCACTTGTGGGTATTTAAAAAGAGAAAAGGGGAAGAAAAAAATGAAAAAAAAGAAAAAAAAGAAGGGAGAAGAGAAATTGGAAAGAAAGGAAGAAGGAATAAAACAAGAAAGACGAGAAGCAAAAGGAGTTGAGGGGGAAAAAGATAAAAATAATGAAAAAATAATAAAAAATATTTTTAAAAAGAAAGGAAAAAGAATAAACAACAACAACAACAACAAAAACTGTTTCTGTTTTCACACTTGCCAAGCCAGATTTTCTAGCCTTGCTGGCTTCAAAGGCCAAAGGTTGACAGTATCACTTTTCTCCCTGTTTAGAACTCAGTTACCTTTTATCCTTGGGCTACTCCTCCCAGGGCTAGCCTAGTGCCTCTCTGCACAGGGCCTCAGGCATATGTTCTGAGCTTCCTGGGGAGTGCGCACTTTCCCGAGTTCATGGGTGTGAGCTCGGGTCTCCTACACTGTGCACTCACCCCAATTTCATGGGAGTGAGCTCCACGTTTTCCATGGATCATGCACACTCCCTGGGTACCCATGCTTGGGCTCCAATTCTCCCATGGATAGCTCGCACTCCTGGGTTCCCGGGGTGGGCCACAGGTCTCCGTTTGCTCAGCAGTCTGCTTTCGCATGTGCGACTTCCCCAACTCTTTGATTTTTATAAGAACTTTTATTTTATTTTATTAAGTACTCTACCATTAAATGAGATAAAGGACTTTACTTGTACATGTGTGTGTTTGTGAATGTATGTATTAATGACATATGTCAGCATTATCTGGAAACAAAGATGAATTATTTAATATTTGAATTTATTAAATATTTAAGGGCTTATAGAAATTCCTTAAAATACATTATATTTTATTTATTCTGTGCATTACATTAATGTTCAGGGATTCTATTTATTTATATCTGCTTTAGATTTTTTGTATTACTATTCATAATCACTCTTGACATTTGTTTTTGTTTTTTAAAATTTTATCTTTACCAGGTTGCTGTATTAGCTTAAAAGCCAGAATCTGAAACCAAGATTAAAGTGATGATACTTTAATTGGAAAAACGAGCCCTGGCTGGTGTGGCTCAGTGGATTGAGCGCGGGCCTGTGAACCAAGCGATCGCGGTTTGATTCCCAGTCAGGGCACATGCCTGGGTTGCAGGCCAGTTCCCGGCTAAGGGATGCATGAGAGGCAACCATACATTGATATTTCTCTCCCTCTCTCTCTCCTTCCTTTCCCCTCTAAAGATAAATAAATAAAATGTTTAAAAAAATTTAAAAAAAATTGGAAAAATGAGTTTAGTTAGGGTAAGAAAACAAAAATAAACAGATAAAAAACATGTAAGTGATAATGATGTCATGGGTTATTGTTGGCTACTTCTTGAAGACCAGCCAGGCAGAGACATGGCCAGTAGCTCAAGAAGTGTGTTTGGTAATGTGCATTAGTTTGCTAGGGCTGCAGTAATATACTATTACAGACTTAGTGGTTTAAACAACAGAAACTTTGTTTCTCTCAGTTCTGGAGAGAGAAAAGTGTAGGCTCAAAGTGTATGCAGATTTTACTTCATCCAAAGCCTCCTTTCCTGGTTTGCAGACCTCCTTGCTGTATCTTCAGATGGTCTTTCTCTGTGCTTGCTAATCCCTGGTGTCTCTCTGTGTGTCCAGATTCCCACTTCTCATAAGGACACAAGTAAGATTTTATTAAGGCCCACCACAACATCTGAGGGTAATAACCTCCTTAAAGACTAACTCCAAACAGAGCTACATTCTGAGGTACTGGGAATTAAAATGTTAACATAAGAAACTGGAGGGGCACAGGTCACCGAATAACATCACTCAAAACTCCCAGAGGTAAAATAGAGAGTTTTTTTTTGTGTTAAATCCCCCTCACTTTTTATTCACCAGAATTCATCCTGTAAGTATTCACCTCTCCCAAAATGTACCATTTCATGGAAGAGCTCAAGGAAAGGGCAGTCACATGAATAAGCTCAGAGTGTGAGAACGGCTGGCCACGAAGCCAAGGGTTTTGATGTGTATCCCAGCCAACCCAGAATACCAGAAACACTGAAGCGCTGCAGTTCAGAGTCTGAGCAGGTAGGTACACATGTTTGCCTCAGTTGTCATGGTTAATGATAATCATGGTTATGCTGATTTTATGAGGGGCAATTATTAGCTAGCATTTTCTTTCAGAGTTCAATTGTACCAGAATTATTTGTTCAATGAATTTGAAATTATTTACTTGAGAAACCACATGAACGTGATGTTTTGGATAAGAACATTCTTTGTCAAAATTCTTTATTTGTTTTTAGTGATGATTCATCTATTTGAAGTTTCATAACTCTTCTTGGGTCAATTTAAATAACATATATTTCTAAAACTTTTTATTGCATTCATTTTCAAATGTTTTTATTGCTTGTGTGAAATCATGCATCAAAAGCCAAATTAATTTCTATTCTTCTTAGAATATTTGTACTTTATGTTAATGTTTTTAATCTATCTCTTATAATTGTTTCTTAATTATAATGTTTCTCTTTTCCAATTCATTAACTTCTACTTAAAAAACACATATTATTTCCTTTTTTGAACCCTCACTACAGCCGTTTTTAGTAAAAACTTACATAAACAAAATATATAAAACTTTCTTTCACCTTTGTCTTTTGTATTTTTGCAATAGCTAATGTGCTTGACATCTTTTTACCTGAAAGCTTTGAGTCAATTTGTATTAAAAGTATATTCATTATGTGAAATATGTGAATTTTAAATGAGTGCCTTTTCTTTTAAGATACTTGAGCTCAACTCTCTCAAATGTGTTCATGTTTATTTTAATGGGAATATTTAACCCAAGAGCTGCCATTTTAATTTATGATATTTATAGATAATTTCCATAAGATAAAAAAATCCTAATTTTCTGCTTGAATTAATTTTGAAAATGTTATACATCCATGTAAATACAACTCAAAACATAATATAGAGCATTCTTTCATACACTTCTCCGGTCCAGTTTCCAAATCTGTAGAAGCAATCACTTTCTGACTTCTAACATGAAAGATTATTCTTACCTGTTCTTATGTAACACAAGTATAATCATATATTATGTGTTTGGGGGGGTTCATCTTTGTTTAGTATACATAATGCTTTTGAGATTCATCCACATTACTTATATCAGTAGCTTATTCCTTTTAATAGCTGCAGAGTCTTATTCTTTATAAATATACCTAAATGTGCTTGTCCATTCTCCTGTTGATGCGCATTTGGTCGTTTTAGTATAAGGGAACTGTGAGTTGTTATGAGCTGAATTTTGTCTCTCCAAATGAAACCCTACTTTTCACAGTTCAAAATGACTGTATATAAAGAGGCGATTAAAGTAATATGAGGTCCTATGAGTGGGGTCTAATCTGATCTGACTGGAATCCTTATAAGACATGAAAACTTATAAAATAGATGCCTGGGTAGCAGGTGCACAGAGAAGTGACCATGTCTGGACACAGCAGAAAGGCAGTCGGTTCTCTGCAAATCAGAGAGCGAGACCTCAGAAGAAATGAAACTGCTGACAACTTGATATTGGATTTCTAGCTTCCAGAATTATGATAAAATAAAGTTCTATCAAATCCCTCAGTCTGTGGTATTTTGTTTATGGTAGCCCTTGCCTACAAATACATGGATGAAGCTTCTGTGATATCCTGTATTTTTTGGAGGGGGTGGACATATGTATTGTCTTGAGCAAATACTTTGGAGTAGAGTTAGATTTACATCTAATTTAAAAACAAACTGCCAGACTTTTCTCCAAAGTGGTCGTATAATTTTATACTCCCATCAGCAATACGTGCGCATTGTAGGTGTTCCATATTCCTGCCCGTGTTTGGTGTCATTCTCTCCCTCTCTCTCTCTCTTTTTATTTTGGCTATTCTAGTGGGAATGAATTGGTCTTTAATTGGGTTTTAATTTGCTTTTCCCTAAAGAATGATACCACAAAACAGCTTTCCATATACTAATATACCACATATTTAGTTTTTTTATTGTAGTACTTATTTGTTCATTTTATCTATTTTCAGTAGTTCTATTTAATTTAGAATCACTCATATCTTTATATTATGGATTTAGGGGGTGTCTTTATAAAAAATGGATGAAAGCACTTTGTCAGATGCATGTCCCAGAAATGATTTTGCCTTATCAATATCTTCCTATTACTTTTCATGGTTATATTTGATCAACAGAAAGTTTTAACTTTGATGGAGACAAATTTATACTTTTTTATGCTTAATCTCTGTTGTTTTCTCTTCAATACATCTAAACTATTAGAGACTATGAACACATTACCATACATCTTCTAGAGGCTTTATGGTTTGGGATTCGTATCATACATCTTGTACTAATTTTCTGAGTAAGGAGCAAATGACTTCAAAAACAATTATTTAGAAAAACTTCCAATATTCTTACATGCATTCTTTAGATTGATTTTTTCAAAATAAAAAGCACAGACCACAAGATAAAGACTGGAATGTTTTTTCTCAGACCAGGTTTAGTAAATTCCCCTTCTCCTATTGGTCCTCCAGGGATCTGGAGGGCCATGTGCATTTCTGTTTTCTTACCCAAGAGGGCTTGTCACTTTTTAAAATTTAGTTCACTTAAATTTTATGTTTTCAGCTTCCTGGTGTTTGTTTGGGAATTTGTTGTCATTGTTGTTGTTTTATTAAGGGAATGCATTACTTAAAGAAATCAGTGGAAAGTTGATGTAAGTGACAATTTCCAGTGGGGGAGGGGCCTCAATCAATCAGTTGCCTACTCTAAACTTAAGATCTATAAGAATGTATTTAAAACTATAATTTTACATGCAGCATCTCTGTTTTTTTTTTTTTTTTTTTTAATTGCTTGAGAGATTACCTATTTTGGACCTAGATCCTTTCTACAGATCCTAACTGGAAGTGGCATTGACCCATGTGTTGTTTTATCCTGCTTTATATAACTTCCTATAAACTTTGCCCTTTTGCTTTTCTTACTCAGCATTTTGATAGATTTAAACATGCTTTTTAGTTTTTCTGGTATTACCATTACAAATTTAATGTAACAAGGCCTATATTTTCCACTTACTACTTTTATAAATAAAGTGTTATTTCATTTTATTTCACTTCATATATCTTCCTCAATCATTACAAACTCCCAAATTTTATCAGGGAGTTTTAGTAATAGTAGTACTAAGAAATTATATAGTAATTAGTATTACTAACTTATATGTACAATCTATTTTAAACTTTGTATTATGATATTTAAATAATATGTCAAACCTTTCTTAGCCTTTGTTTTACATTTTAATAAATCTAATCATCACTGTTACATTTTTATAACATGCCTTGTCTGTCATTCATTAGAGAGTAATTTGAGGTCTCCCTTGGTTAGCTAGAATAATATTTAGCTAGGCTGTGTAGAGGAAGAAAAAGCTGGACAACTGTAAGAACATAAGTAATTAAATATAATTAAAAACAATTATTTTTAGAAGAATATATATGTCTTTGGGCCATCTGTATGTTTTCCATGGAGAAACATCCATTCAGATTTTTTGCCCATTTTTTCATTGGATTGTTTGTCTTCCTGGTGTTGAGTTGTATGAGTTTTTAAATATGTTTTGGAGATTAAACCTTGTCCTATGAATCATTAACAACTATATTTTCCAGTACAATTGGTTCCTTTTCCATTTTCTGATGTTTTCTTTAGTCATGCTGAAGCTTTTTAATTTGATGTAATCCCACTTGTTTATTTTTTCCTTTATTTCCCTTGCCCTAGGAGATATATTGGGCAAAACTATTGCCATATGGGATATCTGAAATTTTACTGCCTATTTTCTGTTAGGACTTTTATGAGGTCACAACTGATATTTAAGTCTTTTATTCATTTTGAGTTTATTCTGGTGTATGGTGTAATTTGGTGGTCTAGTTCCATTTTTGTTTTGCATGTACCAGTCCAGTTCTCCCAACATCATTTACCTCACACTGGTCAGAATGGCCATCATTAATAAATCACCACACAACAAGTGCTGGTGAAAATGTGGAGAAAAAGGAACACTATGCACTGTTGGTGGGAACGCAGACTGGTGCAGCCTCTGTGGAAAACAGTATGGAATTTCTCAGAAAAACTGAATATAGAACTGATTTTTGACCTAGCAATTTCACTGCTGGAAATATATCTGAAAGAACCCAATACACTAATTCTAAAGAATATAAGCACCCCTGTGTTCATTGCAGCACTATTTACAGCAGCCAAGTGCTGGAAACAGCCTAAGTGGCCATCAGTAGATGAGTGGATCAAAAAACTGCGGTCCATTTGCACAATGGAATACTTCACTATGCAGTAGAAAGAAAGAACTCTTACCATTTGTGACAGCATGGTTAGAACTGGAAAATATTATGCTAAGTGAAATAAGGTAGTTGTTGAAAGACAAATACCATGTGATCTCACTTATAGAGGAATCTAATTACAAAATAAACTAATGAACAAAATAGGACCACAGGCATGGAAACATGGAACCAACTGAGGGTGGGAGAGTGGGGAATAATGGTAGAAAGAAGGGGAAGGGACTAGTCAAAAATCATGTATGAATGACCCTGGGACGTGGGCAATGGTGTGGGGATTGACTGTGAGATCAGGGAGCAGGCTGGACAGAAGAGAGCAAAGGGGAAAAACTGAGACAACTGTAATAGAATAACAATAAAAAAGAATATATAGGTTATATATCCCTGATCCACTTCATATTCAGGAATACTTTCTTCCTTGATATATTGCAGAATCACTTCACTCTCTTCTGACATGGAATGATATCTGGGAAAAAAGCAAGAAACAAATAATCACCTAAAAAACAAACAAACAAACAAACAAAAATTGTCACCTTTTTTTTTCTCTCTTAGACAATTGTTCTTTCTCTCTGATTTCCATACGATTATTTAGTTACTTATTTTTCATAAATTAATAAAATATACCATTAAATTGTTCCTAAATTGCCACCTTTTTCTTGTATATATTTGTGTGAGGGGAGGCAAAGTGTTCTCAATAAAACTTATTCATGCACAGTATTTTTTAAAGTATATAGTATTAGGTTGTGGTTCTCACTTTGAGCACTGTTAGGAAATGCTTTGTTTCATTGGTTTATTTTTGTAATATTCTTACTTTAAGAGGAGTAAGTTATGTTTTAAGTTTTAAAATATACTGTCCTAGAAAAATCTCAATCTTTTATAGGAGACAGTTCTGTGTGGTGTGGGTCCAGTTCCCACTCTGAGATGCCCAGGACCCATGCCCATGGATAGGTTCTCTCGTTGGGAATCAGGCCTGCATAGTACCTAGATTGCTATGAGACTTGCTTTTGCTAAAGCTCCCTCACCCTGAATTGAGGCAGCAAACATTTACTGCATATCTTTAAAGTAACTTCCTAAAATCTATGCTAAACCTTCCAAGGATGAGTGTAACCAGTTCAACCACTTTTCCCTTTGCATTTGCAAATAGCCTTCTGAGATGTGATTAGCGGCATCCCCTCCTTTGTGTTTTGTAAAAGGTAACCGCCTAAAGCAAACTTCTGCATAGTAAATGAGGACCATCATATAATGTGCCCAGAAAAATAATAAGAGCTTTCCAAGGAAACACGGGTGCTCTCCCTTTGAGAGAGTGGCTGAAGCGCTCTGAGGTTTTTTCTCCTCTTGAGAGAGAAGCCATGCCATCCCTTTTCCTCCACAGGACTCAGTAGTCCATGTGAATTTGTCTCGAATCTCATCCACAATGTTGCGAACCCCACGAGCTGGGATCCACATCAATTTTTCATGTGACAAATGTTGCATCTCTAATAGTAAAAACCAAAACTGAAAAACACTTATGAAAAAATAATGAATTTTAACTTTATTTAAAAAAAAAACATAAAGTTTAGTATTTTGGCTTTGGTGGTCAGTATTATTTTCAAACATTTAAATATATTTGTGTTCAAATTTTAAAGACCGGGAAATTCTTACAGAGTGGCATTTTGCAGATATCAATCTACATTGTATTTTGTTGTTAAACGTCTCCATTTTTTTCAAGATGCTATCATTATATAGTGTTGGCATTTTATTTCCAAAATCCAAGTAACTTGGCATGGCACACAAAGCCCTTTAACACTTGCATGGAGTCTATTTATCTATCCAGCAAGATCATTCCCTTCAAATAACCTATATAAAAATCAGGTTCAATTATTCAAAAAAGCACTTAAGGTTCTATATTCTACTGCAGTCTCTGTAAATGGCACTGCTACTGCTTAGATTGCTCATCTTTTGTTCTTTATTCACAGAGACTCAAATGTGTCTTCAGCATCCAGAGCACGTGCTGTGTTCTTCATCTGAAACATAAGGGAAATTTTCTGATCTACATATATTTACTATATTAGTAGAAATGTCTTATGCATTTCAATTACTTGTTTGTACTCCCTCTTAGACTTTGTGCCCCTGGAAATAAAGATAATGCCTTATTTATCTCTTTTTTTTTTAGTGCATAGCATGATATATGACCTTAACAGTTTTAATACTGCTAAATGAATGGCCCACAATAGTTCATTGACTACACAGCTAATATTCATTAATTATTGAACTGCATTTCCATGCCATTTTTATTAAGTAAATCTAGTATGAAATTCACCAAAATCTATTTGTCACTAAAGATAATGAAATTGAGCAAAAGCTTGTAATTTTTCAGACCTTATTCATTTTACTAATAATCTCTTGATACCTTATATTTGTTACAGACTCCTCACTCTCCCTTCTGTATCTCCCTTGTGAGATACAGAATATCTCAAAATATAGCCTAAGTATAAGTTACACATAGGGAGATTTAGATGGAAGGGGCAGCTATCTATGCATTAGTTCTATGAATGCAATTTTTTTCATAATTGTGATAAGATAATAGCTTAATCTTAGACTATTTTCTGAAGTAAGTCAGAGATAGTAGCCAAGTTGACTGAACTGTGTGTAAGCGATACATTATACATGGTAGAAGGTGTGCGAGGTCAGGAAGTCGTCATCCATTAAGAGAAGGGTGAAAAAGTGCAAACATCACAAGTTGAACAGAAAATTTTCATTATAATAACAGTTACAGAAATTTTCTTGGCAGGCTTGGTATTTTTACTATATTTATGACTCACAGTTCTACATCTACTAAAAATTTTCAACTAAAAGGGACTCTAGTTGATCCAAAGACAAAGGATAATATTAATATTGTAACATTGATATGCACAATTTTTAAGTAGAGAAAACTATTATAAAGTTTTCTTAACCCTGAATCAAAGTGCTTGATGCTGAGTTCTTCGGATTCTTAGCAGATATCTATTTTATGTCTTCACTCACACAGCGTATATGTACCAGCTGAGAAAAGATTATTTCAAATTAAAAAAGAAAACAACAACAAAAGAAACTCTCCCAGAATTGTAAATATGTATTTGTAGGAACACAGGGTAGAAATATACCTTGTCCCCACAGAGAAATATTTATGAAAATATCGATAATAAATCTATTAAACTCATTCTATTCTCAAGTAAGTGAGGATTTCAAATTAAAAAAAGAAGTCAAATTTTATGACCCATTCAACTTTCACCTTTTCATTGTTTCACCTGGCTATTGCCAGGAATGATCAAAGTATTTGTGCTACCAGATAACCAGTTCCCCGAATAACATAGTGCTAGCTGTTTTGAAATTAAACAATATTTCAAGATAATAGGGTGCTCTAATGTCTTACCTGGGATCATTTGCTACTCTGGTAAATGCCATTTAACTTTCATCTCTGATTAGACTCTATGATTTCTTTCTTCATAATATCTAATTGTTGTTCTGTGACTTATTTTAGTTTCCCATAGATACATGCTTTTCTCTTACGACTTAAGAAATAAACCTATGTACTTCATTCTGGTCTTTAAAAGTTCTGAGACTACTTATAAACACTTAATCATGAAATGGATAGAAAGTAGATTTCATGGGATTAATTATCTCCTGTCTTGTTTGCCACAACAACTGCAGTTCCTAGAATAGGAGCTCGTATGGTAAGTATCCACTACCTATCTGTGGATAGAACAAATGAGTAAATCCATTCATTCATATATTGCAGACTAAGTTAATTTTATTCTATGTATAGTCACAATTGAAATTACAGTCTCCTATGAAAAGATCCTTGTTTCTTTTCAAATATTTTGATACTCAGGAGCCTCAATATGAGTCATCTTCAAAGTCAGTGAGCGATTTAGCTTGTCTATACATAACAAAGAGAGAAAATAGCCATGTCCCTTCTAATGTACATGAAGTGGCCTCCTCACTGCAATTCTTTGCTCCTCACAGTCGATTTGCATTCATACAAAACTCCTCAGAAGTAGTTTAAAGAAACCTGAGGACTTGAATGCAAACCAATCTCTAGAAGCAACTTTGTGATATTTTTTTTCTTATCCTGGATGTTTTGATAATGCTGCTGCCTCTTTCAGAGTTATGTCTTACATTTCAAATGAGGAGATTGACTCCGCGGCTATTACCGAACTGCAAAATGCTCTCAGCAGTTCTATAAAACCTATTGTAATTCCAAACAATTGAAACCTGTAGAGCTTTCTTCAAGTGTAAGGTTTATAAGGTACTAAGCGAGGAAATGTTTACTCCAAGAAAAAATATTTAATTTTCACACTCTCTACAGCATATGTGCCTGATATGGCTAAATAACAAATCTTTATGACAAAGATCACTTTGCACAGAAAGTGATAAAATTAGCAGTATTAAAAGTTTACATATGAATTTGGTATGAAAATTTAACATTGATGAAAATGAAGTGGCTGATTTCTTTTTTTTCTTAACTGCTCTGCTCAGAGTGCCCTGAGAATGCATTTATCTTTCAAACTCTATAAATTCAGCTGAATAGAGGTCAGAAGATACAGATTAGCATAAAGTCCCAAGATTTCTTTTTTTTAGCTTTCAATGAGCAAATTAGACTTTTTGCTACTACTGCTTTTCCTACTGGTTTCAATTATCTCCAAGCAAATTCAATAAAACACAAAGAGCCGTGTGGAAAAATAAACATCCAACAAAAAGTACACGAATGTGCAACAAGAGAGGTGCAGAGGACACAGGAGGATGTGCACCTGCCAAAGGTCTAGATACAGCTGCGGAGTTCTGTTCCTGTAATAACAAGGCATTAAAATAGTAATAAATTCTCCCTAGGACAAATGAACATGAAGTTAATGGTGGACAAGGAAAGAAAGATGCTAACTCTTGAGGAGACTGGAGAGTGAAAAGAAGGAGCAAAGTATAATTTTTGATTAATGAGTGGGGCTTCAAAATAGTATTGTTGGACATATTAAAGAAGTTAAGTGTCCAACAATTCCTATCTTTGCTATTTGCTAGTTTGAGATCCATCAAGTTACCAATTCTAAGTTTATTCATATATACAGGATGGTATTACTAAGTTAACATTTTCTTACAATGATTGGATCATTTAATGCATGTAAAATTCTGAAAATTACCAGGTACTATATAGTTAATGCTTAATAAACATTTAATAATAGTCTTTATTTATTTTCCTTGGGACCATTCATTTTCAATTAGGTGACTGCCCAAGGCTAATTAGCTCCCTGAAGCGATATAATATCCTCCACAGAACAACATTAAAACCTCTGTATACTCCTGTGTATCTGTATATTGCTATATGGCCTTTAAAATTATAACACACAGGATTATTTTATTTAAAATGATGCCTTTGTTGTAAAACTTGAGGTTTTACAACTTTAAATCTGATTTACAATTTAATCCTAGTATCAACATGAAATAAGAAAAACGGTTTGCACTGGAGTCTGCAGTCCTACTTTTGAATACTGCTTGGTCCTTTAGCTGCATTATCGCAGACACATTAAATCAAAAAATCTTAATTCTTCACCTGAAAAATCTAACTCCATTAGAACTATGTGATGATTTAGATCAGGTATACAGAGGAAGAAGGCCAAGAGCATAGAAGATTCACAAGCATTGGAGAATCGTCATTTTATACAATTGTAAGAATCAATGTTAAAAGGAAAAATAGTCACCTCTTGCCAAATCAATTTTTGTGTTTTCATGAAATCTAAGTGACACAGATTATGTATGTGTAGATATCAATAAATCTATTTGCTTCCAATAAAATATTTAACAGTAGTAATCATCATCTTTAGAATATGTTAGTGTAAAAATACTCTATAGATAAACTATACAAATGCATTCTGATTTATTTTTTCTCAACAATGTTTAGAACTTGAACTGTGCCTTCCCTGCTCAAAAGAGAACAACAGGTATTCAAAACTCCCTTTCAATCTATTGTGTTTTTGTTCACATTTTTTTCTTAGAACAGATACTTCTACTATTTAGCATAGTCCTTTATGTACATTATTGAAAATGAAAGTTAGTGGTGTGGACATACCAATCATTTTTGCATATGACATTTTATTGTAAAGTTCCTAATATACACAACATCAAGTGTGATTTATTTATTCATTTAATTTTTATGAATTACAAAAATTAAGATTCACTGCCAACTTATTAAAATTAAAAGAAAATTTAGAGATTCAAATAAAGTATCTGTTCTAAATCCAAATGTTTTCCAGATTTGGGAGAGAAGGTGATAAAGTACTGACTCTTTTTATCATTCTTTTCTATCATTTGTCTTTGGTTAGAAGTTTATTTTTTAGATCAAGAGCTGATAATTATATAGAATCATGTCTTATGTCACATGCTTAATACTTTATCAGTTTATGAGGGCTGCTTCCCAGCATATGATCATTAAGCTATTTAAATGTGTGAGATCTTCTTACTTTGTAGAGGTCCCCTAAGATGTTTTTATTCCCCCTTTGTTTATTGACAAGCAATGCCTACTACTGGTAGTCACCACATACAGAGTTCTGTGAGGAACAAGTTAACACAATGAGGTGAAAGACATTTTCTCCTAATAAAAAGAGGCAAAACAGCATTCATATATAGTAAAAGATAAAACACGAAATAACTGAGCTATGGTATACTATGGTTACATGAAGGATACAGTGATTTGGAATTTAGGAAGAAAAAATGGGCTACTCAAGATAATTATTTAGGACTCTGCCTTTATGAATGTAAGGAACTCTCATATTTGGACTCTAGAGAACAGATTTTCTAAGTGGAAGCATGATTATGAAAAAATATATATACATATATATTATAGGTAGGTGCATATAAAATATAAGTCTATATAAGTCTTTCATACTGTAAGTCAGTTAGCTTGATTTGATCACAGGAGAAATATAAATAAATAGTTGGAAGTTACAATAAAAAATATAATGGTGGCAGATAGAATCTAGGATGAAAAAACTAAAAATTGGTCAGGAGGCTAGTTGATTAACCTATATGGAGATGAAGCCATTAATTAGTGCCCAGCAGGAATTAAAAAGAGAAGAAAATTACAAGAAAAACTGGAGATGTAAATTTGGGAAGATTTGACTACAGACAAAAGTGTATGCAGTCCAACACTATTGTTTGATAATGCCAACGATGTTATTGAGAATAACTGGGGAAAAAAACTTATTTAATTCTGCATTTTTCAGTTTTTTAATCATCTGTCACAGAAATCTCTGAATACATGCACTAGATATTCAACTGCCTGGATGCATACCTGAATTCACCTTTATTCAGTACATTAGCATTTCAATATACTCCAAAGGTCAGCTAATAGTAAGTCTCTTTTTCTCTCTATAAAAACTTGCCTTAACTTGCCTACAGCAAGATATGTAAAGAGTGGAAGAACTTTTCTTAGAAAACCTTCAAAGTTATACTGAGGCAATATATTGCTATTTTGATAGGAATTTATACATTTATTTTATCCAGTTGTAAGTAATTATAATAACTTGTGTATGTCATTATAATATGACATATTTTTTTAATTTTGCATTATTACTATTACTGAAATTTATGTCTAATTAACCTACATAATATGAATTCTGTATTAAGACTGCAAATAAAACAATGTATTTATACAGAGAAAGCATGTTCATATATATGTCTCATGACAAATATAATGCTAAAACAGCTTTGCCTTTAATTAAGAAAATTGTTTCAACTTCAATGAATGCAAAATGATGTGAATAATGATATAAAATCCATTTAATACCATAGATCTTTTAAAGTATGTTTTATTAGTTATGCCATCAGAGTTGTTCCAATTTTCCCCCTTTTTCCCCTATATCCAGTACACCCCTTTCCTCCACCAATCACTACTTTGTTCATGTCCTTGGATCATGCACATAAGCTCTTTGGCTTCTCAATATCCTATACTTTTCTTTACAACCCACTGTCTATTTTGTACCTGCCAATTATGTTTCTTAATCCTTGTAACTTTTTCCCCATTCTCCCCATTCCTTTCCCCCTCCCAGCTGATAACCCTCCAAATGTTCTCTATGTCCATGACTCTATTTCTGTTCTATTTGTTCACTTAGTTTGTTTTTGTTTTTTAGATTCAGTTGTTGATAGTTGTGAGTTAGTTGTCATTTTAATTTTCATAGTTCTGATCTTCTGCTTTTTCTTAAATAAGTCCCTTTAACATTTCATGTAATAATGGCTTGATAATGATAAATTCCTTTGGCTTTCCCTTGTCTGGGAAGCATTTGTTCTGTCCTTCTATTAAAATTGATAGCTTTGCTGGATAGAGTAATCTTGGTCATAGGTCCTTGCATTTCATCACTTTGAATACTTCTTGCTAGTCTCTACCTGCCCGCAAAGTTTCTTTTGAGAAATCAGCTGATAGGCTATGGGAACTCCTTTATAAGTAACTCTCTGCTTTTCTCTTGCTACTTTTAAGATTCTCTCTTTATCTTTGAACTTTGGCATTTTTAATTACGGTGTGTCTCGGTGTAGTCTTTGGGTCCAACTTTTTGGGGATTCTCTGTGCTTCCTGGACTTGTGTATCTACTTTCTTCACCAGATTAGGGACGTTTTCTTCATTATTTTTAAAATAAGTTTCAAATTTCTTTCTCTTCCTCTTCTCCTTCTAGCACCCCTATGATTCAAATGTTGACACTTTTGAAAATGTCCCAGAGTGTTCTTATACTCTCCTTGATTCTTTTAAAATAATCAATTAAGTAACAAGTTACTTCATTCTATTCCAGTTGAGTGTTTATTTCTTCCTGATCTTGCAATTTTTTTATTTGAATCCTGGCTTCCTTTCCTTTACTGTTAATTCCCTGTGGATTTTTCTTTATTTCACTCAATGTAACCTTCATCCTTTCCCTTATGTTTTTGCCATACTCAGCGATTTCTCTGAGGAGCATCCTTATCACCAATGTTTTGAACTCTGCACCTGATAAGTTGGCTATCTCTATTTCACTTAGTTATTTTTCCCAGGTTTTGTTCTGTTCTTTCATTTGGGCTGTATTTCTTTTTCTCCTTAATTTGTCAGTCTCCCTGTACTTGTTTCTGTGTATTAGGTAGAATTACCTTAATCCCTTTCTTAGCACTCCATTTAAGTTATATAGGGCAGAGCCTTAGGTATTCACCAGGGCAGGACAAACTGCTTCTCCACTTTGTGGGGCTATGTGGGGAGGAGAGGTCAGAGAGGGGACAATGTCCCTGCCTGGCCTCTGGTGGCTTGCCTGGCACTTATCCCATTTCCAGTCACCTCATCCACTTCCTGTATGTGACTGGTGCCCTTCTAGCTGTTGCTGTGGTGGTGATTCTCAGAGTGGGTAGATTTGTGTACCTTCTAGAACTATGCATGCCCTTTGAAACACTCTCCTGAGAAACCAAAAGCTTCTTCCACTGTCCCAAACTGTACTGGTTTTTACAGTCAGAAGTTGTGAGGCTTTATCTTCCCAGAGCTGAAACCATGGTCTGTGTGGTCTGGCCTGGGGCTGGGATTGCTTGCTCCCAAGGTGTCCCTCCAGAGTTTTATCCACTGCATGCGAATGTGGGACTGCCATTCTACCGCTGCCACCTCTCCACACTGTACCATGTTCTCTTTGCCAGGTTCCCTACCTCCACCCCTCTTACCCATCAGGATGAATGTGGCTTCTTTAAATCCTTTGTTGTCAGACTTCCATACAGTTCAATTTTCTGGCAGTTCTGGGTGTTTTTTGTTTTGATTCTTCTTTTGGTTGCATGAGGAAGTGAAGCATATCTACCTACGCCTCCATCTTTTATGCCATAACTATTAATCTTCCTTTTCCTCATAGAGAATTTGTCTTCACTAAACATAGTAAGTAAAAAATATCCAAATCTTTTAATCACAGTTTTTCCATCCTAGAAACTCTAAAAGACATCTTAAGTTAGAAATAAGAGCACATAACCTCATCCTGTCTGAAGACATTTATTACCTCCTCTTTGTGACACACATCCATCACACCCTAGGATTTATAGGGTAAATAAATCTATATGGAGGCTGAAAAATTGGGAAATGTTACTTAATGGTTACCTGAGAATTTCCTTGCATGTCTATAGGGCTTGCATGCAGAGTATTACATTATTAGTTTTCACAAGTTTGAGAATCCTTATGTACCCTGTAAATATAAGAAATATTTGATTTCAACATCCATCTCAGAGAAAGCAATATTGTTCTGAAAATATACTATGCCCTGAGAAACCCAGTAAATTATACCAAACCCTGACATAGTTTATCTATGTTTGAGAATATTAGATGCTACAACCTCAGCCAATCTTTCAACTTGGTCAAATCTTTTTTTATTGTTATTCTACTACAGTTTTCTCAATTTTCCCCACTTTGCCCTCCTCTTCCCATACCACACCTTGCTCCTGCAGTCACTCCACACACTGTTGTCCATGTCTGTGAATCATTCATACATGTTCTTTGACTGGTCCCTTCTGCTTTCCACCATTTTACTCCCCCTTCCCCTCTGGTCACTGTCAGTCTATTCCATGTTTCCATACCTGTGGTCCTATTTTGTTTGTTAGTTTTTTTTTTTTTATTTGATTTCTCTTATAGGTGAGATCATATGAGATTTGTCTTTCACCAACTACCTTATTTCACTTAATATTCTCCAGTTCCATCTATATTGTCACAAAAGTAGGAGTTCCTTTTTTCTTTCTGCTGCATAGTATTCCATTGTATAAATGTGCCACAGTTTTTTGATCCACTCATTTACTGATGGCCACTTAGGCTATTTCCAGCACTTGGCTATTGTATATAGCATTGCTATGAACATAAGTGTAAGTTCGTTCTTTTGAATTGGTGATTTGGCATTCTTAGGGTATAGTCCCAGCAGCAAAATCACTGGGTCACAAGGCAGTTCTGTTTTTAAGGAAATGCCATACTATTTTGCACAGTAGCTGTACCAGTCTGCATTCCCACCAACAGGGCACTAGGGTGATGCGGACCCTGGCTCGTGCGGTCTGCCACATTGTGGATGAGATATGAGAAATTCACACAGACTACTGAGTCCTTTGGAGGAAAAGGGACAGCATGGCTTCTCTCTCAATGGGAGAAAAAGCCTCAGTCCTTGCCTTGACCGGCCTTTATTTATTTTCTGGGACATTACATGATGGTCCTCATTTACTATGCACAGGTTCACTTTAGGTGGTTACCTTTTACAGAAAACAAAGGAGAGAATGCTGCTAATCACATCACAGAAGAAGGATATTTGCAAATGAAGAGGGAAAAGTGTTTGAACCTGTTACACTCGTCCTTGGAAGGTTTAGCACGGATTTCAGGGAGTTACAATGAGCACTTGCTGTCTCAATTCAGGATGAGGGGGTTTTAGCAAAAGCAAGTCTCATAGCAGTCTAGGTACAATGTAGGCATGATTCCCCATGGGAGAACCTATCCTTGGGCGTGGGTCCTGTGCATCTCTGAGTGGGAGCTGGGCCCACACCACACAGAATGGTCTCCTATACTAGGGTTCCCCTTTGGGCGTGGGTCCTGTGCATCTCTGAGTGGGAGCTGGGCCCACACCACACAGAATGGTCTCCTATACTAGGGTTCCCCTTTCTCCACATTTTCACCAGCACTTGTTGCTTATTTTACTGTTGTTGCTTACTGACTTCAATTTTCATTGCACAACATAGTAAGAACACAGAAAATTTCCATCATATCATCAATGCCACTTACAGAAGACCCCAAACATTTCTATAAGTATAATAAACGTAATCTGTAATAAAGATGTACTGAACAGCAAATCATATCACTTTAAGACAGGAGTCTAGTCCCCAAGGTCCTTGTACTTATAGGTCATGCTGAGTTCTGAGCAGAGCGGGGTCACAGGTCCCTCTTCTATCTCTTGCCCCATCTTGTAACCTTACTGAGCCAGCTTACTGTTTACTGTCACATTTATGCTTCCTTCTTCCACATACACTTTTCTCTGTGCCTGAACCACTCTTTTAAAATGGTTTCATCTAGTTTAGTCTCTTCTTGCCTTAAGTACTCAGCAGGATCTGTGGCGTATATTGGAATATGTTGCTTCTCTGATACACTTTAAAAATAATTCTGTATACACCTCTATCATGTAATTAATTACAATACATTAAAATGGCTTTTTATTTATTGTTCTGAATAAGCTCCCCAAAAGGAAGAGATGTTCTTATGTTTGTATTCTCGATACATTAGTTAATTAAATAAATGAATAAATAACTGATTAGGTAAGTAATATACAGTGTAATTTCTAGGGCCTTATGTTTTCTGATATCTTTGCTTAAAATTCATGTATAAACACATCATTCTCAATATTTTAATGCATGTTCTACAATATTTTAAAAAATTTTTGGAGGTAATAGCTCTATTTTCATCATGGCGCTAATTAATTTATGTGCTTTATCTAATGTAGTCCTCCCAACAATCCCTTAAGGAGGCTATTGTTAATTATCTCTATGTAAGAGATGATAAAAGTGAAAACTAGTAAAAGGCTTTTTAAATGTTTCAAAACTCAGAGCTAGGAAGTCAAAAAGGAAACTCAAGTCCAGCTCTTCTAGAAAACAAAGTCAGTGTCTTAGCAATTCTAAATTTAAGATATTTATTCCCCATGAAATCTCCCCCAGCTCCCCCAGGAAGTCTTGGATGCCTGGTACTTTCCCCGTCTAAAATAGCCTGTGTCGTCAGCCCTAATGGGGCTAATGTTTCTGTCAAGGCTTTTGTCTACTAACACTCCCAAAACTACAAAGCTTGACATTTCTAAGGTATCATCGCATTATATCAAGAATTCAAAACACAAAAGCCAGACTTTTTTCTATGCAAAAACAAACGCTATGTAACCATGCCTGTGTCTCTGTGTCACACTGTTTCTGGGCCTAAATGAGCAAAGAAAAGCACCAGTGCGAAAGCAGCTCCTCCAGATGCTAATTCCAGCTCCTCTGGCCCTAAGTCCTGGTGTGTTTCTAAGAAGCAAGATCAGTGACAAATGTCTAAACGAGATAACAAACAACTTTTCTCTTATTTCATCATTTCAAATGCATCCCCTTTCACTCTGTCTCCAAAACCATTACTGAAAATTGTCTCATAGAGATTGACTTGGACAAATCAATTTCATCTGGAATCCCACCACTTCACCAGTTATGTCTGGCATATATACATTTCACCCAAGATTGGTAAACATCTAAACAACTCTGCTGTGGGTTGCATTTTAGGTGCTCGTTAAATGTTCCTTGAATGAATGGATGAGTGCATTTAAACCACATTAGTAATGACACAGCTCTTGCTCCCATTAGGACACCCTAACCCTTTTTTCTTCCAATACTACACTTTTCCCACTTTCCAGCACCAGCCTACATATGCGTGCACACACACAAATACACATTCAGAGTTGCATCCAAAAAAGGAAACTGATTATACTTACATTCAGTTAACTAAACTCATTTAAACTTAGTTCTAGCTACATTTTCTAGATTCCGTGTTCTATTTCCCATTGTTCATTCTGTTTAGAACATGTTTCTAAATCTCTACCATCTACTTTTGTAAAAAATTAAGACCTATTAATAAGCCAGATTTACTCTGACACAGATTTCCCAGAAGAGAAAAGAATTTTGAAAAAATGTCTAATTTTGAAACATCAAAAATTGAGATTCATCATTGAAGATCAGTGATGGTAATACTAATTTTTATTAGCGATAGCTCAATCATTAGAATGTTAGAAGAGTATGAT
Source organism: Anoura caudifer (assembly GCA_004027475.1). Classification (NCBI taxonomy): domain Eukaryota; kingdom Metazoa; phylum Chordata; class Mammalia; order Chiroptera; family Phyllostomidae; genus Anoura; species Anoura caudifer. Next base: position 179,551 of record PVKU01002851.1, read on the forward strand.
AGTTTCTTACGGGCAGAGCTAAATTGAACCAGAGCTACCAAGTTATAAAACAAACAGCAGTGTATTTTTATGATATTGATGGATAAATTATGAGGAAGTGGGGGTATTTCTAGAATTTAAAAACTACCATCTTCCACCAAAGTGACTTTACTGGGGTGTAGTCAAATTCTCAGTATTTAGATAAACTATTACTAGTTATATAAGTTATGTTAGATCTTCTGATACCTGGTTTCAGATAGCTTTTTAGGCTATTTTCTGGTTCCCACAACAATAAAACAACTGTAAAAATCCGTATTTTGGAAGTTTTTCAGTAACAACTGAACAAGTTAATCTAGTCATATTTTCTTGATTTTGACTTATTTTATGCTAGAAGTTAACATTTGTTTAGCTTTTACCAGCACATATTGCTATGTAAGAATTTTAGTGTTTATACAATTATTTTTCTTGTCCTTACTTAATATGATGATTAGTAAAAATCAACATAAGCACTGTGCATCTGAACAATGGAGCTTAGGTGTCTTCCTCCTTCACTCTTCCAGTCCATTTCAGAACCCACATGTTCTACTCTCTCAAAAAATGCTAGCTTACCTCTGAGTCTTTTCCTTTTGAGAAGGTTGACAGACCTGTACTTCAAAAGAACTGCTCTGGGAATTCAGTAGAACTTCTGAAATTCTGAGAAATTCTCCCTTTGAATAAAAAGCCCAAGTAGCTCAGGAGCTATTGAAACAGCTCAATTCTTCACTTTCATACATTTGGACACTCTCTACATAAAAACCTATGATGATATGCAAGAGTGATGCTGAATTTAAATATTTACTTAGCATAATTAACTCACATTTTTAAAAATTATTGTTAGAGAGTTGAGGGAATGGGCAGCCCAGGAATCACCTTACAGTATGGTTCTGTTAAATTTTAAATATAAAGGAGGTTGAATTGAAATGGCCCCTTTAACCTTTGCTCTCATTAAAATAAAAATTCAGTCATTAATTGTTGTATTTTTCCATTACCATTTACTCCACTTATACCCACCTCCCCCTATCAATCACCACTGTTGTCCGTGTCCATGAGTCCTTTTTCCTTTTTGCTCAATCCCTTCTCCCCCTAACAATCCCCTACTAGTTGTTATCTGCCCTCCATCAAGGAGCCTATCTCTGTTTGGGAATTTAATTCAGTTTGTTCATTAGATTCCATATATAAGTGAAATCATTTGGTATGTGTCTTTCTCTGACTGGCTTATTTCACTTAGCTTAGTGTTCTCCAGTCCGTCCATACAGTCACAAAGGGTAATTTTTCTTCTTTTTTTACTGCTGCATAGAATTCTGATGCGTGAATGTTCCATATTTGTTTTATCCACCCATCTACTAATGGACATGGGGGTATTTCTGTATCTTGGTGATTGTGAATAACACTGCAATGAACATGGGGGTGTTTATGTTCTTTTGAATTAGTGTTTTGAGTTCCTGTGCATACATTCCCAGAAGTAGGACTGCTGGGTCTAAAGGCAGATCCATTTTTAATTTTTTGAGGTATCTCCATACTGTTTTTCACAGTGGCTGCACCAATCTGTGTTCTCACCAACAGAGTTCCCCTTTCTCCACATCTTCACCAGCACATTTTTTGTTAATTTGTTAATGATTGCCATTCTGATAGGTGTGAGATGGTATCTCATTGTGGTTTTAATTTGCATTTCTATGATGATAGTGATGTTGAGCATGTTTTCATAAGTCTATTGGCCTCTCTGGGGAAAATTAAAATATTCAATTCATTGTGAAATGTCACATAGAACCATATGTATATAGTTTATGTATAGCAAAAGTCAGAACAGGCATAATGATAAAAAAGGTTGAGACACTCTGTTAGATCATTATTGAAGATTTCAGAAACATAACATCACATCATCCACATCCATTAATCAAGGCACAAAACTACCCTCTTAATGTGTTTTCAGTATCCTACTGCTGCTGTAACATATTTATATGAGTTTAGTGTCTTAAAATTTATTATCTTGGAGTTCTCTAGGTTAGAATTCCAACATGGATATCACTGGGATAAAAATCAAGTTATCAGCAGGGTTTTCCTTTCTGGAGATGAAGGGGAAATTTGTTTCTTTACTTTTCTAGTTTCCAGAGGCCACCTGCGTTCCTTCTTAAAGCCAGCAGTACCGCACCTGTCTAACCACACTTCTTCAGTCACATGTCCCTCTACTCCCTCTAATTCTCTTCCGCTTCCCTCTTCCATTTATAAGGATGTATGTGATTATTTTGGGGAGACCCACATAATCCCAGTGTAATCTCTCTATGTTAATGTCAGCAACTTTAATTTCAACTCTAATCTAAATACCCCTTTGTCAAGTAACATAATATAGTCAAAGATTCCAGGAACTGGGACATTGACACCTTTGAGGGCAGGCATTATTCTGCCTGATATATTTTCCATATCCTGTTATCTTCATTTTGCCCGGATCAAACTAGAAGATGGTGTCTAGATCAATCCACATGTTAACCTCATATGATTTTAACTGAACAGCTACTCTCTTCTCTCTAATGTAAACAGAATACATCTTAACTTGGAAGGTTTTTCCCTCCTCTTTCCCTTCCAAAAACTCCCTGTGTTTTAGTTGTAGACAAAAAGAACAATATGGTATCTTTACATATAATAAATTAATGAAAGGGGAGCTCAAAGATATGTTCTAAAAAGAAGCAGAAAAATCCACAGGGACTTATTTAAATTTTCTGTGATGAACATCAAGTAATTGGAAAGGAAACTTTACCGATACTATATATGTCTTGTTTCAGGAATGTTATAATTGTTGTGTTATAAAATACTTCTTTGTAGAGGAAGCTTCTGAAAAGAAATAGCATCCTCTTTTTGAATATTTTGTGGAAAGTTTTTACAGTGAGTAACTTCTTTGTGTCAGTTATGAATGTACATGTAGTGTTCCTCAGAGAAGAAAGTTTAAGGGTCTTAAGTGGTGAGAAATAGATCTATGACACATAAGAAGTCTTCATTATTGCTTCTTGTTTTGATCAATTACACTGACTTAAAGGTAGAAGTATAATATTCAGTAATTAGTTTCTGGATTGGAAAGAATATAATAAAGGCATTGAATTTAAAAATAAAATGATCAAAGACATTATATGGTTAGTCATTATCACTAGGTTGTGTTTTACAATAAAAAAAATCCCTTCTAGAAATTCAAGATCTTGTTCAGGAATTGCTCATCAGAATCATCAGAAGCTAAGAAACATTTTAGACACCTCCTCATATGTTCCCTCCCCTCCCACCCTGGAGCTTGGGAGATGAAAGCATGGGGTGTGAACATCGTATTAAACAAAAATGTTTCAAGGTATATTTGATATCACAAAATGTCGGATAATGAAAAGACAACCCATTGTAATTAGGAGAACATAGCCACCAGTGATGCATCTGATACAAGGTTCATAGCCAAAATTTATAAAACACTTATAAAACTCAACACCCAAAAAACAAACAATTCAATTAAAAAGTAGGCAAAGAACCTGAATACACACTTCTCCAAAGAGAACATACAGATGGCCAATAGACATGTGAAAAGATGCTCAATGCCACTGTTGTCAGAGAAATACAAATTAAAATGGCACACCTGTCAGAATGGCTATCATCAGTAAATCAACAAATAAAAAGTGTTGGCAAAGAAGTGGAGAAAAGGGAATACTCTTGCACTGTTGGTGGGACTGTAGACTGGTGCAGCCACTGTGGAAAAAATGTATGGGGTTTCCTCAAAAAGTTAAAAATGAAACTGCTTAATGATTCAGCTATTCCTCTTCTGAGAATATATACAAAGAAACCCAAAACACTAATTCAAAAGAATATATGCCCTCTTGTATTTATTGCAGTGTTTTACAACAGCCAAGATTTGGAAGCAGCCCAAGTGCCAATCAATAGATGAGTGGCAAAAAAGCTATAGTACATATACATAACGCAATGCTACTCTTCCTAAAAAAAAAAGAAGGAAATTATACTTTTTAGAACATGGATGGACCTGGAGATCATTATGTTAAATGAAATAGACCAGTCAGAGAAAGACAAAAGCAAATGATTTAACTTACATGTGTAATCTAATGAAAAAATAAGTAAAACAAAAGGAAACAAAAAAAGAATCATAGGTCTACTCATTTATACCTAAATACTTAATACATAGTGGAAAGTTTGGAGGTGGAACCAAGACTAAGTCTTCTTAGCACCAATCAGATTCTTTCTGACCCTTGGGGATATAAATTAGAGAAGGAGAGAAGTACTCAGTAAAGAATTTACACACACAAAGGCAAAGAAACCAAGCACGGTTGTGTGTTCCGGCAGCGGGGGTAGTCTGTGGTGCACTGCAGAGTTGTGAGAAAGGGGTTCAGATGGGTTGAGATGGGCATCATTGATGAGTTTTAATACACAGAACTTATACTGGTAACTCTGTTGGTGTCACTCCAATAGCTCATTTTTTAAATCCGCACCAAAGGACATTTTCCTCCATTCCTTTTAAAGAGAGGAAGCAAGGGACAGAAACATTAATGTGAGAGAGAAGCATTGATTGGCTGTCTGTCATATGCACCCTGTCCAGGGATCATATGTACCCAGACCAGGGAAGGAAACCATAGCCTTTCGGTTACAGGACAATGCTCCAACCAACTGAGCCACACCAGCTGGGGCAAAGCTCATTTTAAAATTACCACATGCTGTCCCTACCACCAGAATCCTAGTAGTATTGAATGGTTCTTGCTTGGAGTGGGAATGAAAGTGGAGATTTGGATATGATTTTTAAATGATTTCAAGGAATCTTATATCAAGCATAGTTGAAAACACCAGATATACTCATAAACAGTAACTATAGTACCCATAAAAATAATTAAGAATATGCTTATCATAGTAACTCATAAAAACAACTGAGGATAAGGACTTCATCAACAGTTGGCTAATAATGAGATTCTGATCCTTAAATGAGAAAGATAATTCCATTTCCTCTGACAGCATACTACCAGTTTGTGACAATCAGTTACACACCCTGGTTCTTTCATCCTCTAGCTAGTACTGTTGTATTTGAAAGTTATCAGAATAAATTCTTGTTAATTAATTGAAAGTGACAAATATTCAAAACCAGTAGAAGTGGTTCTGTTGAGTAGAAAAGAAAATGCAGGATAGAAGGTCATGTCACCAATTAATCATTTAGAAACTTCTACTCAGATGCTGCCAATAATGCCAGGACTGTTATTAATGTCACTGCAAAAACTTATGAAGTTTAAATAGGATAATTATATTTGGAGTCATTTATGTACTTTTAATCTACCTTGGTCTCTCACTACTGTACTGGGAAAACCAAAAGAAAGGTTCTACAGTTGGTGATAAATGTACAATAAATGTGGAGTAATCCCCCCTTCTAAGGCTATAATAGAATAGAATGGTGCTAATTGATTTAGCTTTTATTCACTCAAATAAAATAATTGTGTGTATAATTCAGTGGTCAACAAAACTAGTCTGTCCTCTTGAGTCTTTCATGAACAAGGGTAGGGAATATTTTATGTCAGATGAAAAGTTCTTGAACAATAAAAATTATGTTGATATTTTAGGATATGATGAGATAGGATAGGATATTTTAATATTTTGAGAAGGATAAAATATAGAGGGGAACAATCAGAAGGCAGAAACCAGTTAAAAGTGTGTTTTAGTAATCTAGTCAACAGTTGTTGCTACCTTAGACCAGAATGTTGTAGTAGAAATAGTAAGAAATAGTTTAATTCTCATTTTATATATTGAACTTGTAGCTTCCAGAATTTGCTTATGCTTAGATGCAGTGTTGGAGAGAAACACAAGGTGGCCTCCCAGTTATTCAACCTGAAGAACCAGAATTATGGAGTTGTAATTATTAAAATGGAAAAGATTCTACGAAAAGCAGGTATGTGAGTGTGTTTGTGTATAAAGAGTTCAGTTTTTAGCATATCAAATTGGAATGGTTTTTATACAGAGAAGCAGTTTTGGATATAGAAGTTTTGGAATTCAGGGGAAAATAGAACAGAGACAGGCATTTGGAAATTATCAGCATATAGAATAGGTATTGGTTTTCTGCTTGTTTTTTTCATTTTTTATTTATAGTTAATATACAATATTACATTACTTGCAGGTATTTAACCAAATGGCTAGACATTATATAACTACTAAGTGATCACCCTGATAAGTCTAGTACCCAACTACACCATATGTAGTTCTCAGTATATTACTGACTAATTCCCTATGCAGTACTTTTCAACTCCATGATTATTCTGTAACTATCCATCTATATTTCTTATTCCCTTCTCCTCTTTCACCCATACCCCAAACCTTCCTACCATAGTTCACCTAGGTTTCCAACCCCCTTCCCCAAATGGTAACTACCAGTTATCTGTCTGTATCTATGAATCTGTTTCAATTTTATTTGTTTGTTTGTTTGTTTTGTTCTTTAGATTCCACATATCAGAAAAATAATATGATGCCCATCTTTCTCTGACTGACTTTTCACTGAGCATAATAGTCTTTAGGTTAATCCATGCTGTTGCAAATGGTAGGATTTCATTCTTCTTTATGGCTGGGTAATATTTCACAGCTTATATGTACCACTGCTTTTTCCTCCACTCATCTACTGATGGGCACTTGGGTTGCTTCTATATCTTGGCTATTGAAAATAACTCTGCCGTGAACATAGGGATTCATATATTCTTTTAAACTAGGGTTTGTGGTTTCTTTGGATGTGTTTCCAGAAGTGGAATTTGTAGGTCATAATGCAGATCCATTTTTTTGATTTTTTGAGATATCTCCATGCTGCTTTCCACAGTGGCTGCACCAATCTGCATTCCTACCAACAGTGCACAAGGGTTTCCTTTTCTCTGCATCCTCACCAGCACTTGTCACATGTAGATTTATTAATGATAGCCATTATGACAAGGTGTGAGGTGATGCCTCATTGTGTTTTTAATTTGCATTTCTCTGGCAATTAGTAACATTGAACATCTTTTCATATCTCTACTGGCCTTCTGTATGTTCTCTTTGGAGAAATACCTATTCTGTTTGCTTTTTAGGGTCTATGCAATTTGGTGACATCAACTAAAGTAAAGGGAGAAAATAATTCAGAAAAAAATGAGCCCCTGGGTCACTGCAACATTTTCAGACCAGAAAGAGGAACAGAAGAAGCAAAGGAGATTGGGAAGGATCAATCAGTGAAAGAGGGGCGTATGAAGGGACCTGTGCTCTGCAAGGAAAAAGTATCTCAATAAGTTACTGACCACCTTTGTTGGCCGCTCATGATAAGTCAAGTAAGATGAAAAGTGACAATGACTACTGGCTTTTTAGCAACATTAAGTTCACTGATGGTCCTGATAACAGATCCTTCAGTATCAGGTTGGATTCCAGGAAGTAGAGACAACAGGGGCATTATCATCAAATGTGAACAATTACTTTGGGCATTGTTTTCTAATTGCTAGCAGAGAAAAGAGCAAATGGAAGGGGATGATGAGAGAAGAAATTTAATTTTAAAAAAATAAGAAATACATTATCATGTAACCAATCAGTCTACAGTGGAAACTGTTCATGTAAGAGATAGAAGGATCTCTGGAGCAAGATGCTTGAATAAAAGAGATCATAGAATCTAGTGAACATTTGAAGGGAATGGATTTGGATAGAATCACAATAATGTCACTTATTGGAGAAGAGGCAGAGATAAAATAAACAGGTGAGTCTAGAGGCATTTTGAAATAGCATATGAAATTTTTTGTAATTGGTTTTATTTTCCAATGACTTAACAAGATTTGTCTTTCATTAAGAACTGGAGGGAAAGAGGGGTGTTAGAGACTTGAGGTAAATGTGTGGAGTAGCAATCTAGATAGTAAATAGATGAACGAAAATATATGCATGTATGTTTTTTCTTAAGTTGTAGTGATCTTTCAATGGTATTCTTGAGAGAAAATTTGAACACCCTGGCAATTTATGAGTCCATATATTTATCCTTCTTCAATTATAGTTTCCTACTTTCTGCTTTTAAAATATCATTAAAAGCAGTTTATGCTATCTGCACTTCTGGCATGGAGACCATATTGATTGCTCTTCAATCAGAATGAAGTAACTTTAAGACAATTAATGTTAAACTGAGTCTGTTTTTAAATTCTCAACAGACAATATGTTTATTGATTTTAGAGAAAGAGGATGGGAGACAGAGATAGATACATCGATATGAGAGAAACATTGATCAGTTGCCTCCTGTAGGTGCCTCAGCTGGAATGGAACCTGCAAGCTAGATATGTATTCTAACCAGGGATTGAACTCGCAATTTTTTGTGGTAGGCTAAGACACTCCAACCAGCCAAGTCACCCAGCCAGCGCTTAAAATGAATCTTTAATTGCTTAATACACTCTTTTGCCAGAAGTTCTGCTATGCAAATTCATATTTGGTAAGGATATTTTGAAGGAAATATGAGTCTCACATAGTCCCGAAGATCCTTCCAGGCTTATGCCTACACTAGGCTAGACTACTGTCAGTCTACACCCCGTCCATATCACCCTGGCTCCAGCAGAGTTGTGTTAGTGAGTTATGTATTAATACCAAATTCTTCATTTTTCTAACATATACAAAACATTTACAGTTGGAACATCTATATTTTTAAGTGTTTTCTGACATTGCTGTCAAGGTTACTTATTACACCATTCAATGTTTGAAAAATGTATCTCTGGAGCTATAGTGGGAGGGATATTCCTATTACTACGCCAAAAGGTCAGTTACTAGGAAAGCAATCTAAAAATATCATACCTAGGGGAACACAAGCTATAAAGCAAAGAATGAACAGAGTTCAAGAGCTGAAAATTTAGGTCAACACAAATGCCAAACTTGGAAGATCTATCGCAGAACTAAGTTGAACTGATAAATTGAGAGGAACATGGAGCAAAGATGATGCACTGATAGGCTGGTGAGAACCAGGATGGGTTAGATGCAAGTCATGAACACTAATTATCTTCTCTCCCTTGACCTGTGAGCCAGCCTGATATACCGATAATCATGAAAAAGGTGAGGTCCAGATACAATATAGACCTTTCAGATAGGCATTTTGGAGATGACCTGCTCTTGTTGTGATTGGCATGTTAGCCTGATATGAAAATTTGAGGTCTATAATGGGTTAGATCTTTAATTGTTTATAAATATTGGTATCTTAGACTACTCTGGTATTCTAGTGATTCAAGCATGCAATTTGATATTTATTCCTCATTTGTCTGAAGTTTCTCATATGGTATACCCATTGAGCACTTGGAAATTCATATCTAACACAAAATTAACAGGAAGATTGATATTTAGGACCCTGCTGTTCCAGATTCTCTTCTGTTATTAACTCAGTGAGATGTATGAAGTCCTCATCCTTCTCCATGCCACCAATGTTAGGAATGTGAAAGAGCAAAGGATCAGTAGAATCTGAGAGCAGAAAAATAGCTATCATGTCTAAAATATTAAAAACAAGTTTATAGCTATTAACCTTGAAATATCAAGAATATCGCTTAAAGCTGCCTCAGACTAAGTAGTCGTGTCCCGTTTTTCTCCTTACAGAGAAAATGATGTAGGCATATTCAGTAAAACCTACAACATATATCCTACTGTTTGACTTCCACACATATAATCAGTAGTTTCCTACCCAAGGAAAGGTTAAAGGGGCCATGCTTCAAGTACCCCAGCAGTCAAAGAATATCAAACAGTAGCCTATCTTAATCACAGAGCTTCCTCCAAAGTTATCATTCCCCATGGCTGGAATGCCCTTTTAATTACTTAATATGGTCCGCCAGCATGTCAGAGTTCCATCAGCTGTCTCAATGGTGGGTACACAAGGATGGGTCATAAAGTGAGATCTATTATGAGTTGTTTCAGACTGCCGGCATCACAGAATCATCTGATACAGACAAAGTTTGGAACAAATAAGCTATGTAACAATACCTTCTCTTGGCAACAGGATTAGGACCTTTTCAGAGTAAGACAGGGTGAGCCATCAACACAGGTAGCTAAATGCAGTGATTCCTGCTGGTCCAAGTGGAATGAACGTGTCCAGGCAGGGAAATGAGGTTTGCACGAAAGATTGACAGGACACTTTTAACCAGATATTGCTCATATCAGCAGCAGCAGAGCTGACACCAGGAAACTCCCCCAGTCTGTTAATCACAGGATTGAAACTCCCAGTTTATCCCACTAGTATTTTCCCCAGTTAATCTGAACATACATGAGAAACCTGGCCTTCAAATCATGCCAGATTCAGGAGCATTTTGAAGTAACACCATTTCTTTGCCCCAAGAATTCAAATGACTTGGCTTAAGATGTCTCATAAATAAATAGATGCAATGGTAAGGAAATTTCTGCTTGGAGGATGTTGGTTTCGCTTGGAGAATTTTCAAGAGCTGACTTTCTTATTCACCACATATCTATCCCACCACTTTTTCTTAGTTTTTCTTTTATTTTCCCTTGGACCACACTTATCCTCTGGACACTGTCACTATCACTACCTTTAAAACTTTTGAGCTTCTGCTCCATCTGAGATCATTTTTCTCAGCTTGCCAGAAACTAGATTTGACTAAAAAATAGCAAAATATCCTAGAAATTGGGAAAGAAATATAAAGTAAATTTGACACCTCTAATCTGATTCTACAAATAGGTTCACTTACCTCTCAGAGATAGAAGTGAAGTCCACGAATACTAGCAAACCAACTAGAAATATGGTTACATTACATGATTCTTCTCCCCTGTGAGGACCACAGTTCTTTCTAATAAGAAACAGTATCTTAATGGTTTTAATGTTTGTTAGAGTAAGTTCCCTCTTAATATCAATTTTTTATAAAATAATTTTATTATTCTTTCCTATGTATTTTTGCAAATGAATTTTTTGTATGTTGACAATTAGCTCAAAATAATCACTCTGGGAATGTGATTTTTATTGAATTTAAATTTGTAAACTCATTTGCATAGAAAAAATCTTTAAAATATCTTATCCAAAACTGTTCAGGCTACATGTATTTTAAAACAGAATTTTTCACATTTTGTAAAGTTAATATGAGACCTATGCTAAGAAAACTTTTACAAGAAATATAATGGAATTTTGTAATCCAACATAGTATTTTTGCTTTAAGAGAGAAGAGCCACAAAAAAGTTCATATCATTTTTATGTAAGGATATATCACAAAACAACTTTCCAAACATATCATTGAGATTTTTATATGGCAGATATTCATTATGGAACAGCATTTGATTTTACCATCAAGGCTCATATAACAATTCTCCACTTATTCAAATTGGGAAAAGCCAACTTTTAAAGGGGCATAAACGAAGATTTTAGTGTTAACAGATTTCATGCATGTTTTACTAAAGTTGCTTTATATGTTTATCAATTTATAAGCAATTGCTAATGTTAAACTTATGACAATATATAAACAAAATTGGTCATGACCACTACCACTACCTAATATTTTACATAATTATATTACTTTCCATGATATAACATGAATACTTATTAATTCTACTTATATTTTAGTTGACCCTTTATTATGAATTTAGGTAACAAATAATTTTCTTCCTTTTGAGTATTTATGTCTCCTATTTTTACTCCAATATTTATGGTAATGATGAACAACTCAAACATTGTTAATGAGTAGGAAGTATAGTGATCTATATTTTCTTTAACTTATCACAACATATATAAATATGCATGCACACATATGAGTGTGTATATGAGTATGCATGCATAAGCCATGTGCATGTTATAATGCACACAGTGCAAAAATATTATGTAAACTGAGCTATGTGTGTTTATGCATGTCTGTTTGCCTGTGAGCATAGCTTCAAACTAGTGAAGCTCACCACTTCAAAGGAGGCATTTTTAAAGTTCTTGTTTATTAAAAAGAGTTGATTAAACTAGATTAACATTTTGACATTTTGAAATGCTCAAATAGTTAATATCTTCAACTTCAAAAAGTGATGAAATACATTATTTTATTTTACAACAAATCATAATCTTTTAAAAAAGCATTTGATTATAGTATCATTACTTTTATGTATTCAATATGTTTTACTTATGTAATATTCAAATAATACTTTTACACTTATAAGTAGGTATTTTGGCCATTTATGTGTCATATTTTTGTTTCTGGTTCATACAAGCTTTGTAGGACAGAGTAGGAAGATGTCTTCATTTTTCCTATCTTCAGGCATTTTATATAATAAAAGGATTCTCCCTGTGATAAAATAGCTCAAGAATGCTATTGATTCACATTAGGTTTTTTGGAAGATGATTCATTAATCAGCTTATTGATTTTTTCCTGATTTCTGTGTGTCCAGGTTTCCTATTTTTTGAATATATTTGTGGTATCTATATTTTACTGATATATGAGTTGTGAGATTTTTAAATGTATGTTGATAAATCTGTGCATTGAACATAATTATAATTTTGAAATTTTATGTTGGTAGTTAACTTACAATTAAATGCTTCTAATAAATTTTGAATCAATGTGTTGAAATATAAATCATTTTACAAGATGTTTATGCATGAGAAAGTATGTTTATATAATATATGAGTATATGATTATTTTTGGTTATAAATTTCTTATTTGAATACATCACATAATATATACCCAAATTTAAATAAAACCATGAAGCAAAAAAACTGAAATGAGTGATAATCTTACAATCAGTTTTCACTTAACAGGTGGATTTTGCCTGTAAACAAAAAATCATAGTCACTACTGATACAAAGTTTTCTTAATGATTATTGATCCCATGCATATCTTAAGGCAAAATAAGTTTTCTGAATTGTATATTCTCTCAGAATGTTTTTCAAGGTGTGATTATGTCATTTCTTAGAACTACTTGAGCTATCTATTGGGTAATGAATATCCCAAGGCTTAATACATTTGCTATAAATAATCTCCTGAAACATAATTACTTTAATCAAAAGAGTAATATTTTGTTAAACTCATTTAATCATCAGAACTCTAAAAGTTAAATGGCAGTACTTTGAATATGCTTAGGAATAGTCACAAATCAATATCCAACTAAAAACCAACAAAATAGCTTTGTAATAAGCCCCATTTAATAACTACTAAGAATTTCTTAAGAAGCATGGTTCTATTACAAAGAATCTGTTCATTAAGAATAGACACTTCTTAAAAATTACAATCTGCTATGTTCTGCCATATGACTACTATGTCACTAATAATCATGAAGTTAATTTTAGATTCCTCAAAGGAAAATAAAATCAAGAATATTTAATCTTTTCTGGCTGATGTGTCTCAGTGGGTTGAGCACTGGACTGCGAAGCAAAGGGTCACTGGTTCAATTCCCAGTCAGGAGACATGCCTGGGTTACAGGCCAGGTCCCCAGTAGAAAGCACATGAGAGGCAACCACACATTGATGTCTCTCTCCCTCTCTTTCTCCCCCTTCTCCTCTCTCTAAAAATGAATAAAATCTTTTTAAAAAAAGAATATTTAATATTAGCATCTTTATGGTGATTTTATGGCATTACTCGTATTTCCAAATAACTACCAAACTAAATTTTTATGTGGTACCAACTAGACCTAATGACTAGATATTGTAGTAAAAATAACAAAATAGAAGACAGAGAAGATGTTAATTCTGAGAGAAAACTATGAAATTAAAAATTGGGCCTGATAATCTGTCACCATGAAGTTCCTGCTCTTCTTATGTCTATGGAACTTATGTTTATGGAACTATAGTACTTGGAAGTCACATCTTCTTCAATAGAAAGTTGACACAATATGAAGAAAAATTGAAATTTAGAATATATTATTTGAAACCTACAATTAAGTATCAGGCATATGAATTATTTTTTATTTGGTATAACTTAATATTTATCAGTTTCATGTTTATACAATTCATCATAAATATCATTGGAAAGAAGTTACTTAGCCCCAGTATTCATAGTGTCAACAGTGGTATGTGGAAAGTACTTTCTTGGAAAAAAGACTCAGAAAATAACTGTATAATTAATCAATTGGTTGTATCCTTGCTAAAGATAGTTTGTCCTCAGCCTCATATAATCATTAAGAACTTAATTATAAATGTAGAACATTCTTGGACCATACAACTATTTGATAGCTTCATAAGTGAAATTATTCCATTAATTTTCATAGCTCTTGCTATTTAATATGGGTGAAAATAAGTTAAAAAAATCTATAAACCAATGGAAAATTAGTGGATTGAATACTAAAATGAATTGGAACATGTGGTTATATACCTAGTAATTATAAATATTAGAGCCTCACCACTAAACTTACATCAAAATAAATGTCACATGGATAAAAACTAAAATTAACTAAAATAGCCATAAAACTATTAGAAAATGCAAAACAAGAACTATCAGCTGTTATTTAGAGTTTACTTGGTGCTAGGTACGAGCTGGGTGAACTAATTTCAAAACTGTAAGCTGCTGAACATCATGTTGGTGGCTTGATATAGGTTACACATGAGCGATAGGTAGATTTTAACACACCTTACACTGTATAGATGTGAAACGCACAAGTCAGGGCCTTCTGTGCTCTTTTTTCTGAAGAGAGCTGGTTATTAAACACTTAAGCAGTGCAGCACTCTTAATATGCAATATTTAAAATAACTCTAATAACTAAATTGTCAGATGCTACAAATGAGGAAACTGGACAAGAATTGATATTTGACTGGGAAACTATTTTCAAAAAATAAACCTAGAAATGCAAGAACAATAAGATATTGGTGTATCACACCACATAAAAGAAATGAAAGATAAAATTTATTATTTTTATTTATTTATTTATTTTTTAAAGATTTTACTTATTTATCTTTAGAGGGTAAGGGACGGACAGAGGGAGAGAAATATCAATGTATGGTTGCCTCTTGTGCGTCCCATGCTAGGAACTGTCCTGAAACCCAGGAATGTGCCCTGACTGGGAATCGAACCGCAATCCTTTGGTTCGCAGGCCCGTGCTCAAGCCACTGAGCTACACCAGCCAGGGCAAATTTATTATTTTTAAATTCTGAAGATCTAACACATTATATGATTAGCTCTCCAACAAAAATAAAGGAATAGGCACACCAAGGAGAAGAAATATGCAAGATCAAATTGTATGTATAAAGCATTCATTGAAGGTATAGAATCCTACTATTTCTCTTAAACTGGCAAAAAATATATAAAATTCAAACCTTTCTAATGGCAACAAGTGAATAAGGAAGAAAATACACACACACACACACACACACACACACACACACACACACACACACCTCACTTGGTGAAGCTCAGAACAGTGTATAAAATAATCAAATATCTGTGTGACAAAGAGGAGGCTAATATTCAGAGTCGGGCTAAAGGAAATTTATAGTTGTATGTGAGCTTATTCCTTGATTATTAATTATGGTATTATTTTCCATATCAACACTATAAACCTACTTTTGCCCCACCCTGTATATTCACATGGCTTAATCCACATAAATTTTGAAAAGATATACAAGAGACCACTAGCACTAATAACCTGCTCTCGGGTTATTACAGGAATTAGCGAGGACAGAGAAAATAGTTACTTCATATAATTTTATAATTCTACTTCAGAAAATTTATAATTTGTCTTTTAAACCATATGAATACATTTTCTATTCAAATATTAAATGCATTTTATAATGTTAAAAGAAATACAAGGTATACAGTTTGATATATTGTAAATTCTATGCAACTACACATACATAGAATGAAGACTCAGAAGGAAGAAAACATATTTTTAGCATTTATCTTTGGTAGCTTTTATTTTCATATTTACTTTGCTCTATATTTTCTAAACATTCTGAAGGATCAAATTTAAAATAGAAGCAAAATATATATTATGACTGTAACATAGTTGTAGACTGGATTTTTGTAAACTCATTTGGCAGAAGTAGTTAGGAGACTATGGTATTTTTTCTATTTCACAAAGCACAATGAGGGGGAACAAAACTCAACATGTAGAAAATTTTTTCTCACTTAAAATAAATGAAAGCATGAGATTTCCTTGATTTAAAAGTGCTGGGAATAGCTGGTTCAATACTGAAAAGGTTTGTGGTTCACAGATGTTTTTTGAGTGTACAAAGAATTACCTGAGGTGCTTACTGAGATGCAGATCCCTGACCTCCTCCCTGAAGATGCACCTTCTATTGTGTGGGGGGTAACACTGGGCATGATGACAGAAATCCAGACCACATTTCACACAGGCTTAGAACTGCATTTTTCCTGGATGCTAACACATTAGGAATGTATTTTAGCACTGTCAGGGTTGAAATGGGTATCATGAACATGTTTTTGTTCATCTTTGTATTGTGATTCACATTCCTCATTTTTAAATTGTACGATAACATCTCCCTTTTATAAGTGGGGTACCAGGTGCTCTGGAACCAGTGTGGGCACTTACAAAATCTTTAAGAACATCCTCAAAGGTAAAGTCTTTTCTACAGGCTGGAATGTCAGAATGAAACAAAAGATATCTATCTATCTCTATCTATCTATCTCTATATAGTATAGATAGATAGATTGATAGATAGAGATAGATAGAGATAGAGATATATACATACACACACTATTTGTCAATACTTATACAAATTAACTATGAACCTTCTCTTCTGCGATTTCTTTCATTATATAGATCATAGAAAAAAATGAAAAATATCCATGAGCAGTACATATATGTGCAGAAATATGGTTTAAATTAGATCTTTGATGGAACAAATGCGAAGCCATCACACATTCAGAATGGCCATGAGACTCACCTTCTGTTAAAAAAATAATAACAGCCTGGGTAAGTATATGACTTAGGATGTAGACACTATAACGCCTAGAGGGTTATTTTTCATTCATAACTTTATTTCATAAGTAAACAAAAAGGGTAAAAAAATGAAGTGTCCCTGGTAAAGCCAATGAAAGAAGCTAAGTAATCCACAGCACTTGGGAGAATTCTCTGGAGTAAAACTCCGTGGCTGGGGAGCCAATTATAAACTGGAGGAAAGGAATCATTCCACATAGGAGCTACTAATAAAACTGTACCCTGAAACAATATCCAAGAAATTGATTAGCCAAATAACCTGAAGCTGCATACTTGTATGGAATATTTCTGAAAGACAGAGAAAAGAAAGTTGAGAAAAGGCAGCAAGAGATATTGACCATAAATTCTGATCCATTAAACAATAAACTAGAAAAGGTGTTAATATGATACCAAAAGAGACTATCAAGGACACAGAAAGGTAGTATTAGTAGCACCATTCATTGAAAAGAAGGAATGTCGATTTTTGTACTTCCATTGCAGGGATATTGTGTGAGTGGGCAAATGCATGAGAGCCAGGGTTAACTCGGGGCAGATCTGGTTTCTTCTGGAAGTCTCCCACTTCCTCTTCCTCACTACCACTGTACCATTTTGAAATCCTGAAACAAATACACTATGTCATCTCACCTCTGCGTGCTTGTGTGTGTGTGTGTGTGTGTGTGTGTGTGTGTGTGTGTAAATACATACACACAGGCCTCAAGGGATAGTGTGGGTTTGGTTTCAGCCCACTGCAATAAAGCAAGTCATATGGATTTTTTGATTGCCTGGTGCACATAAAAGTTATGTTTACATTATACTAGTCTATGAACTGCGCAATAACATATGTCTCAAAAAACAATGTGCATACCTTAATTTTAAAAACTTTATTGCTAAAAACTGTTAGCCATAATGAGCCTTCAGTAAGTCGTAATCTTTTTGGCATCAATAAACTTGTCAGTGCAGGACTGCCTCAGACCTTCAATTTGCAAAAACACAGTGTCTGCGAAGCACAGTAAACAGAAGTGTAATAAAACAAGTTGTGCCTGTAAATATTTTATTTATGTGCATGTATGGTTAAGATCTAAGCTATTTTGTTTCACGTTGCTTTATATTTTTAAACATTGCCTTTAAAAATGGTATAATTTTGTTTCATATCATGTGAAGCATTTTCGTATTTCCAAAGTTAAGTTTACAAAATATTCTCTATTCCAAGAAGTTTACCTTTCTTCTCTACCCAGGAATATTCTACCTGTGATTCAGCTCCTGGTTCCTAACTTGGGGAGTAAGAGTTACCCACTGTTTTAATTTGTGCAATGTCCGATGCAAACAGTTAGAAATGGTCATGAAAACTATACATCTCAAATACACATTTCTCCAAGTGCCAAATTTATAACAAGTGCCAGCAAATTTCCTTTCAGTGGTTACTATATACCATGCCATATGCAACATTATTCTCTATTTCAATCCTCATAACATACTGATAATATAAACTTTTTTTTTGTGAACAAGAAATCTGTGATTCAGGGATCTGAATTTTATAAGATATGAACATGTATCAGAATTAGAATTTAAATTAAGTGCCATCTGTCAAGGAAACTGAAGAGTCACCTACTCTGTGACAAGCTGTGTCAAGAAACAGGCATAGCACAACAAAAAAGATGTATTGACAAGCAAAATCATTGATGAGGGACAAGAGAGCACAAGGGAAATCCTATTAGCAAATTATTACAACAGAATTGATTCATATTTTAAGACATAGTCAATGAGATGATGTGTTGTGTATGTAGCAGTAGCCAAATTGCGGGGAATTTGGAAAAGAAAACAAATCACAATGAGGCAATGTACAAGAAATGGTGGGAGAGGACAGTTACAGTTATTTTTTGTAACATCATTAAGAAGAGGGAACTTTATTTTAACATAGTGCATTCTGCACAAGTTGAAATAGTCTTTTTTTTTTACTTCAAATGCAATAGTAACAGTAATAATTTGATTAACAATATTCTGTCATATTCTCCCTTGTTTAGTTACTTCTATCATTTAACTATTTGGTCACCTTAGTCTTCTATATCTATTATTTATCAATTTATTACACAAAACTGTCCTTTCAATTTTCTTGTTTTTTTATATGTATATTTTCTATATTACAGTAGAATTCTTCTTTCTGCTACTTATCATATTTTACTTTTTCCACTTTGGAGGTTTTGTCAAATCCTGCTCGCTCTCTTGTCTTATTTTTTTTCTTAGAATTTCCATTTATGAGAGTACTAGTTCTTTGTTTGTTTGTTTTTATAGCATGAGTTAGTGTGTGCTTGTGTGTATACATAAAATGTCCCTTTCCTATTAAGAAAAAAAACTGAGTATGTGTGCATTGGCCCCCACTGATTAATTTCTAATAATGATTGTTCCTTTTTTAGGTTCATTATATACACCAACTACTTAATAAAAATTAAAGGGTGGCAACCTAAGTGCCCATCAGCAAATGAATGGATCAAAAAATTATGGTACATTTACACAATGGAATTCTATGCAGCCAAAAGAAAGAAGGAGCTCCTACCCTTTGCCACAGCATGGATGGAACTGGAAAATATTATGCTAAGCAAAATAAACCAGGTGATGAAAGACAAATACCATACAATCTCAACTTTAACAGGAACCTAATCAACAGAGCAAACAAACAAGCAAAATATAACCAAAGACACTGAAATTGAGAACAGGCTGACAGTGACGAGAGGGGAGGGAATTTCAGGGGAAAAGGGGAAGGGTTTGCAGGAACAAGTATAAAAGACACATGGACAAAAACAAGGGCGGGGTGGAAACGGGAGGGAGGTGGGGAAGGTTGGCAGGTGGACTGGGATGGGAGTAAAAGGCAGAAAACTTTACTTGACTGACAATTAAAATAAAAAATTAAAAAAAATTAAAGAGTGGGGTGGGTGTTTAGAGAGTGAATGAGGGTAATAACAGCTTAAGATTTAATATTGTCCTAGGATACTTTCTCTCAACCTGTACAATGTTCGCTCTGTTGTCAGCAGTCTGGATTTCTCTGCCTTCTGAGTGATCAGAAGAAGCCATGCAGACTATAAATGGCTCATGGCATGATAGTGTCCATACACTTTCTCCTTGTGTGATTGCCACACTCCGGCTCTCAATGTCTCCTCCAAAAGCTCCAAATTGCTCTTTTAAAAAATGATGATACATTTTGGGATCTCATTTACCTCCATCTTCTCCAACTCTGCACCATTTTAACAAACAGAATTAAAATGTTGCTTCCTTCTTTTGCTAATTTATATTTTATTGTTTAACTAATATGGTTATGTACTTGTTCATATTTTTGTGGGATACTTAATATTTCTTCTTTCCTGAAATCACCCTTTATTGTAGGGAACTATTGTGCCTGTTAAGGGGTCGAGAGTAAGGATCTGACATTGTGAAAATGATGTATGGGCCTGGTCCTCGGCCTCAGGGCATTAATGTCCTTGCATTGTTCTGCCTGCCTTGGTATCAGATCGTTCCCAAGGGAAGTACAAGAGAATATCAAGAGTGGAATGGATGTGCATCATGTTCCTTAAACAATGTATCTATCAGGATGGTTACTGTTACAAAGTGTCTTCTACGGTTATGCCTGCAGGAGCTTGTAATCTTGTGCTATTCTTAGACTTTTCTAGTTGTCTATATATATGACTGTACACTCTAATAAAATTGCCTTTTGCCAGCAGAGCAACTGGTCGCTTCCTATTTTAAGTCCGTCACTGCGCGTCACGAGCCCCTTGTCACGCTGGCCGCGGCACTTTATTTAATTGATATGTTTGTAAATTTATTTGCATATTTGTTATATCATGACAGTATGTTTGTCATGAAACTTATGGATAGTCCCTGATTTATGATCTGCCTTGTAATTTTTGTGGTTCTATTTTTATTATAAATGTTAGAAGTTTTTGAAATCAAATCAGCCAACATATTAGCTTTTGTTGCCATTATACTTAGGAATGAACTTTTTCATCCTGAAATACAAAAATGTCTTACTGCATTTAATTTTACTTCTTTAAAATTTACTTTTAAAGGAGGTGAATTTGATCTGGATGCTCTTGATCTGTGGCTCAATGTGTCCACATTGTACACTTTCCCCAGATTTGTTTCAAATGTCACTGCATTTGACAGCTCTTTTGCAAAAAGCATTGATTAGATTGGGTTTGTTTCCATCTTTAGATATGGAGCTTTCTTCCTATTTTTTCATTTTCATTTTCTTTTTGGTATAGTCACAGAAAAGAAAGTAGTATTGAGTTTTCACTGCATTATATGTATCCACATGCCTGTAAGAGTCTTTTAAATTATGGGTTGAACCTACATAAAATTAAATCAGAAGAATTCTTTTTTAATTATTCTTTCAGGATTTTTTGGCATTGGTTTACATTATTAAAGCAGAAAGCTCTATCTACTTGTATTTAAAGCATATCCTCAGAAAATGTAGTTGATATGCAGGATCAGGATGACTGTGTGGAAGGAAGAAACATTCATCTCTCCCGGCATGTTTGGTTCAATTTGTTCTATTTTTATTACATAGTGGCTTCTATTTGTTCTATTTTTAAAACGTAGTGGCTTAACACAATGATTTATTAGGTTCCAGTACTCTGTGTTCAGCAATCTGGACTGTCTTCTGCTAATCCTGCTGAGATTTTTCTATGGCTACATCCCCTACTAGAACTGGTGGGTTCAAGGTGGCCTCACAAATGTGGTGCAGTTATTGGAAGCTGTCTGCTGGACACCTTGATTCTCCTTCTAGTAGCTTCTCATCTTCCAATAGACTAGACTGGAGTTTCACAACATGGTGTTCTCAGAAGAAGATGAAAGTGAAAATTCAATGGTGTCAGTCCTACTCATTCCTTTGAGAAAATTAAATTAATACTGCAACCATTTACTGAGTGATTATTTAGTACCAGGTGCTCAAGTAAGCACTTAAAATAATTATTTCTTTTAAAATTCTCAGTATTCCTTGTGAAGTCTATATTATTATCCTCCACTTGTGCAGTTGAGACATATCATACCTGGAAATTAGTATATCATCTACTGCTGATGATTTCACATTCAGTAAACAGAGTAATTCTGCTTCAAACTCAGATATCTGTGATTACAAAGTCTGGGTTGTTAAAGATTATGCTATAGTCACCAAA
>PVKU01002852.1:0-174236 GCA_004027475.1 Anoura caudifer
CAGCAACAGATTCCCAGTGCTGTAACCTGATTATGACTTCAGTTCTATCAAACCTCAAAACCACAGAAGTGGAGGAGAGGTGGTTTAACAAAGAACATTGAGATACTTGTAGCAGAAGAAGGAGGTATAGGATTCTGGGTAGGCAGAAATAGCCATTACATTCGAGGACCTTAAATGCCCAGCACCACCTGGAGCATCATAGCTCTTCTATAACACTACTGATTGTTCCTCATTTCAACTTGTACATTGCCTTTGTTGATATATTTTCACTCTCATTTGGGAATCTATTCTGTTAAGTGTCAAAGTTAAGTGTTCAATGTAGTTAACAGGTCATTGAGAGGCTGGCTGGGCTTCTGACAGTATAGAAACTGAAATATTGGTAATTTAAGCACAGCTGGGGATAATATCATCCTGAAGTGTATTTATCAGTTTTTTTTTTTCTCAGAGCTAGTTCTGATTTAGGGTGTTTAGG
This sequence comes from Anoura caudifer, assembly GCA_004027475.1. Classification (NCBI taxonomy): domain Eukaryota; kingdom Metazoa; phylum Chordata; class Mammalia; order Chiroptera; family Phyllostomidae; genus Anoura; species Anoura caudifer. The sequence goes on from PVKU01002852.1 coordinate 473, forward strand.
GGAAATTTCCTTAAGTACTTAGGCTAAGTTCTGGTTCTTTATTTTTCCCAATGATTCTGTGAACTACCCAGTATACTATTGCACTACCTAACTCCACTACAGTTTATTTTAAGTGCTTATAACCAATAAGTAACTTTCCTAAAATAGATGCTTTTATGAAAGTTGGTTGTGAATCAGCATACCACAAATTGAATATTCATCTAACTGCTTACTCCTAGTCACCAAATGATTGTCAAATAGGTGTCTTCATCTTAACATGTTCAAAACACAACTGAAGTCATAAAGTTAGGGTCCTAGTCCTTTGTGATTGGTATCTTTATAAGAAGAGATACCACTAACAACAAAACATCTGAAAAAAATAAAGAAAATTATTTATAACAGCATCAAAAACAAAAAATAACTAGGAATAAGTTTAACCAAGAAGGTGAAATACTGAATATTATGATACTTTGATTAAAGAAATTGAGGACACCAACAAATGGAAAGATACTCCATGTTCATGAATTGGAAGAATTAATATTGTTCCAATGCATACTACCCAAACCACCTATAGATTCAGTACAATCTCTATTAAAATTCCAATAACATATTTCACAGATATGGAAAAAATCTTAAAATTTGTACAGAACCTAAATAGCCAAAGCAACTCCTAGAACAAAACTAGAAGCATCACACTTTCTGATTTTAACTATATTACACTTTCTGATCAAAAAGCATCACACTTTCTGATCAAACTATATTACAAAGCTATAGAAATCAAATAGTACAGTACTAACATAAAAATAGACACATTGACCAATGAAACAGAATCAAGAGCCTGGATAATCCCTCACATATATAGTCAACTAATATTTGACAGAGGACCCAAGAATAGTCAGGAAAAGATAGTCTCTTCAATAAATGCTGTTGGGAATACCGGATAATTGCATGCAGAATGAAATTGGACCCCATTGGACACCACTCACAAAAATTAAGTCAAAATGAGTCTTAGCATTCAGAATTGTGAGAAACAATATTTCTTTGTTTAAGACACCCAATCTATAGTATTTTGTTATGGCAGCCAACCTGACTAATACAACTCCTCATTTTCATATATAGAATAAAATCCAGAATTCTCGCTACTATCTAAAGGTCCCCAGTATGTCCTAATTTGTCAGTGACCAACCTCTCCCACATTCATTTAGCACCAGGCACACTGGACCTCTTGATGTACTTTAAACATGTCATGCTCAGTTTATTATGTCAAAGGCTACACACTTACTTTCCCTCTGCTTGAGTCAGTGTCCACAGTTCTCTCACATCTCAGTCCCTCACCTCATTCTGCTCTCCTCATAAAGTCATCTCTTCACAAAGGTGTTTTCTGATCATCCTGTCTAAAACAGGAGCTTTCACTACCACTCATGCCCCATCACTCCTCTCACCCTTCATGCTGCTTATCCCCATCTAAAATTATGTATTTGTCATTTTGCTTGTTTTTCTAAAATAGCTTCCCAACTGGAAGATAAACTCCATGAGGGCAAGAATCGAGTCTGTTTTACATGCTGCTGTATTCTAGACATATCCCTATGGAAATTCTAGCCTTCTAGATATTGTTTTTAAAAAGTCAGTCATGAAGATAAGTATGTGAAGCAATACAAAAGGTTTTTAAAAACTATATATTATAGAATAATAAAAACCTTCTACAAAGAATCAATAACATTTTAAGTCACACAGCTAATGTTTTGCCAGAAATATATGGAAAGGGAATGCCCTTACCTTACTATTTATGATAGAAACACCTAAAAATTATTTTAATAGACTATAAGAAAATAGGTGCCCAAATATAGTTGCCTTAACATTTTTTCTTCCTATGGTTATAGCTTTTTTAAAAATGTTAATTGTTATTCAACTTCAGTTTTCTGCTTTTTACTCCCATCCCAGCCCACCCCCCCCAAGCCCTCCCCACCTCCCTCCCATTTCCATCCCCCTTGTTATCGTCCATGTGTCCTTTACACTTGTTCCTGCAAACCCTTCCCCCTTCCCTGTGAAATTCCCTCCCCTCTCCCCTCTGGTCACTGTCAGCCTGTTCTCAATTTCAGTGTCTTTGTTTATATTTTGCTTGTTTGTTTTGTTGATTAGGTTCCTGTTAAAGGTGAGGTCATATGGTATTTGTCTTTCACTGCCTGGCTTATTTCGCTTAGCATAATGCTTTCCAGTTCCTACCCTTTGCGACAGCATGAATGGAACTGGACCTATGGTTGTAGCTTTAACCCTCTAGCCTTATCCCAAGAATTTTTGGTTTCTGATAAGTAAGCTAGAGTAAAGAAGAAAATAAAAGGGTGAAGGAGGGGCAAAGGAGGAGGAGACAAAGAAAACCCCAGCTGGAGATTTCTGTGCTTTAGTAAATTCTTCCTTTTCCAGTCTTAGGAGTGATAGTACAGCCACTGTGAGCAATGGTGCAAGGCAGTTTGCTCACACACACCGCCAAGCTAAGAATGGGTGGCTTGAAGCAACCGGGAAGAGAGGTTTAAATTGGAGACATCATTTTCCTGATTTGACCCTGTGACTGGAGCATCCTGTTTGGGATTTGGTTCAATCAGCAGGTATTTACCCAATGCTTATTCTGTGTCCAGAACACTGTTAACTGAATAGAATAACTCTGCAAAGGCAAAAAGTTAGAGGCAAGGAAAAAGGCAAAATAACAACTGAGATTAAAAATTTATGCTACATTGAAAGAAGTTTTAGTACAACTACAAGTAAGAGATAATTATATGTTCACAGGTATATAAAGAATCATCTACAGCTAAAATCTGTTGTTTTAAACCAGATGTACCTATCAAACATATGCTAAATACTTTGGATAAATATGTATATTTTTAAATGTTTTAATCAGTATTTCCCAGTAAGAACTTTAGGGGCAGCATGGCTGTTTATTTTAACAATAGAAAATTCTGTACAACACCCCTCCCTCAAAAGTTCTCGTTTCTCTTAAATTGAACTGTTATTTGAAAACACTTAAAAGTTTAAATAATGGTACAGTCAGGCTTTTATCATATGGTGTCTTGAGCTGTTGTGATCCTTAAATGAGCTCTTAATGACAAAAAGAAGAGTGTGTCAAGGCTGACATTAAAGAGGAATCAGTTACTGTGACGGTCTGTCCCAGCTACTTTCACATCCTTGCCCTTCAAACTTCTTCCTCTGGCCTTGCACCCCTATTTCTGGTCTAGGGGAGACTAGAGCAGGCCATGTGTATCCATCTGTAGAAATGTCACAGCCTTGAATGTTTTATTTTATGTGTGGGTTGGTCCTGATAAATGTGAGCCCTTGACATATAAAACCAATATGGTTTTGCAAGATCGGATATATCAGTAAAGTTAGAGATCGAGTAGCTGCTTTTTACATTCTATGGCCTCTTAGCAGTGACCATATCTCCTACATCACAGAGGAAAATTGCAGTGAATGGATGTGTAGCCAGTCCGTGAATCATTTTCTCTTTTCTTCCCATCTCCAAGTTTGCTCCTCTTTAGTATGCTAAAAGTTAATTCTTTTTGATTGAAAAAGCATTCCCTACTGTCTCTTGAAATATTTTGTTTCATAAATTGTTCCTATAAACACTGTATTTCAGTATCACCCTCCTTTAACTTATAAAACAGATTAAGTCTCACTACAATAAAAGACAAATAAATAAAGCTTTGTCTCTCAACTCTGCACCCACTACACAGTTGGCCGCCCTGTTCCTCTGCTCTTCTCTCAACAGAATGTGCTTCAATCTCAATCTCTTTTTCTTTACATACCAATTTCTTCTCAATCTCCACCTGTTTTTCTTGTAGCTCAGTTTTTCATATTTTGCCTATAAAATTCAACAAAGATGTTCCTATTTCCAAATCCTTTACACATTTTAGTTCTCACCTTAACTAAATTATCTACTGTATTGCTACTGTGGACACTTCTTTCTTGAAAGTCTTGCTTCCCTTATTTCCTCAGACAATTTCCCTGACCAGTCCTTCTTTATCTTTATACTGATACCCACTATTTAAATGTTGGCGTTTCTTTTTTACTGCTCTACAATATTTTCCCAGGAAATTGTGTGTTCTGACAACTCCTAGAACTACGTATCCTTCCCTTCCTTTAATATAGCCATCCCATATTTCACCCCCGCCCCGTGTGTCCGGTTGCCTATTTTCTGTCTCCACTTGCAGCCCCAGATAAATCAAAGTCAACAGGTCCCAAGCACAGAACATCTTTCTCTCAAAACTTCATCCTCAGTCTATTTTAACAAATGGCACTGCTATTTCTATGGCAACAGTTTCTTGCCTTCCATATTTTTACCTATTCTGTTACCTCTGCTGAGATTATACTTCTGGTTCTTTGGCTGAGATGACACTTTTGTCTGCCTAGTAATGTTTACTCATTGTCAAGTCTGAGAATCACCTGTCATGACAAATTACTAGTCTGATCAGGTAAAAGTAGCTACTGATGGCTGCCTCCTAACACTGGCTGCCTCCTAATACCCTTAAAGAGATGTCTAGAATAGTACATGCAACACTGAATTGGGAAAGATCACTCGTTCCAGGGAGAGGGAAGAGCACTTGGGAAGTTTGGGGCTTTAAAGGAATTATAAGAGCTCAGTGTGGTGGCAACACTGGGTCAAAGGGACAATGCTATAGGAAACAATTGAAAATGGCAGGGTCCTCATCAGGCAGAGCCATGTATACTATGGTAAAAATGTTTGCAATCTACTCTAACTACAATAAAGAGCCAAGAACTATTCTAAGGCTGGAAGTGACAAGATCCAAATTAGGTTTTAAAATAATCTCTATAGCTGTAGTCTGAATAGATTTCAGGGAAGCAAGATTGTTAAAGAGGCAACTAGTTAGGAAGTCATAATAATCCACTTGAAAAACAATGACTGCTTAGCCCAGTGGTAGTAAGAATGATAGAGAACAGAGTCAACATTTTTGACAAATTCTCTTACAAGCAAACAAATGAGACTATGTTGCTCGACTAAACTAATAATCCATTTCAGGAAGTTCCATGGTCATTACTGGCTGTATCCTGTGACCATCTGGAGACCAGAATGACCAGCCAAAACCTGTGTCTTTGCATACACAAAAACAACTTTTACAAAATCTATTGGCATGCTTCTCAAAATTTGCTGTGTTCTTTGAACTCTCCTGACCTTGGGAAAGTGCTTTGCCCACAGAAAACTTTTCAGACAAGTAAATTGGACTCTTCTTGAAGTTCTCATGGATTCTTGTATTAAAAATACTATTTTGTGCATTTCTATGTTCTTTGTTGGCTTCAGAGTCTACATTTCTCTTATAGAACAGACAAAGAATAAAGGGACATAAGTGATGAAAATGGGCTTTAGAGACCAAACTAGCCTAGCTCTCAATTAAAAATTAAAGGCCTAGTTACAGTGATACTTCATTATTGTTTTACAATGTTCATTCCATAAATATTTAGTGAGAACTGATTATGGTCTCAGATCCATGCTAGATGCTATGGATGACAAAGCCATTGCCCTCCAAGGAACTCATTATCAGATTGTCAGATTGAAAACTATTAGTTAATAAACTATTTTCCAATGGATTTTTAATACCATATATTATAAATATGGATCATCTGAATTTGTCTAGATTGTCTTCCCACTATCCAACCCATACCTGCTAAGTAGTTACCAATTTTCTCTTAACCTATTTCTACAGTGAATCTAGAATGATTCCTTATATTTCCTTTATAATATAAGAACTGTAAGAATAACTAAGTATGTTCCAAAACCAGATAATGACACTACAAAGAAAGAAAATTAAAGGCAAATATATGTGATGAATCAAGATGCTAAAATTCTCAGCAAAATAGTAGCAAACCAGATCCAGCAATACATTACAAAAATCATACACCATGATCAAGTGGGATTTATTCCAGGGATGCAAGGTTGGTATAATATCTGCAAATCAATAAGCATAAATAATAATGAAGCAATAAATGAAATAATAAAAATAAATAAGCATGATCATATCAATAGATATAGAAAAAACATTTGATAAAATCCAGCCTCCATTTATGATCAAAACTCTTAGCAAAATGAGAGTAGAAGGAGCATACCTCAACATAATAGGCCATATATGACAAACCCACAGCCATCATCATTCTCAATTAGCAAAAACTACAAGTGTTTCCTTTAAGATGGGGAACAAGACAGGGATGTCTGCCTTCACCATTCTTACTCAACTTAGTACTGGAATTCCTAGCCACAGCAATCAGACAAGAAGAAGAAATAAAAGACATCCAAATTGGAAAGGAAAAAGTAAAATTCTCATTTTTTGTAGATGACCTGATACTCTATACAGAGAACCTTAAAGATTCCACCAAAAACTGCAACAACTAATAAATGAATTTAGTAAAATATCAGGATACAAAATAAATATCCAGAAATCAGTTGCATTTATATACAACAATAATGAACTATCAGAAAAAGAAACTAAGAAAACAATCCTATTTGCAATTTCTTTAAAAAAAAAAACTAGAAATTAACTGAAGATGTAAAAGACTTGTACTTAGAAAATTTTAAGACACTGAAGGAAGAAATTGAAGAAGATATAAATTAAGTGGAAGCAAAAATCCTGTATCTGGATAGGAAGCATTAACATCATTAAAATGTTTATACTACCCAAAGCAATCTATAAATTCAACATAATTCCTATCAATATACCAATGCCACATTTCACAGAACTATAATAAACATTCCAAAAATATATGTAGAACAACAAAAGACTCTGAATAACCACAACAACCTTGAAACAGAAGAACAAAGTTAGAGAAATCATGCTACCTCATATCAAACTATATTAAAGGCCATAGTAATCAAAACAGCATGGCAGTGCCATAAAAATAGAAACATAGATCAATGGAACAGTATAGAGACTTCAGAAATAAAACCACACCTATATGATCAATTAATATTTAACAAAAAAGGCAAATACATAAAGTAAGGTAAAGATAGTCTATTCAATAAATGTTGTTGGGAAAGTTCAACAGATATGTGTAAAACAATGAAACTAGACTACCTCCTTAAACCATATACAAGAATAAATGCTAAATAGATTAAAGACTTAAATATACACTCAAAAACCATAAAAAATCCAAAAGTAAAATGTAGGCAGTAAAATCTCGGACATTTCTCATAGCAATACTTTTTTTTTCTGATATATCACCTCATGCATGGGAAACAAAAGAAAAAAATAAACAAATGGGACTACATCAAAGTAAAAAGTTCTTGTACAGCAAAGGGTAACCATCAACAAAGTGAATAGACAACCCACTGAATGGAAGGACATGTTTGCCAATACATCTGATAAGGGCTTAATATCCAAAATTTATAAAGAACTTATAAAACTCAACACCAAAAAACTAAACAATTAAATTAAAAAATGGACAAAGGGCCAAAATAAATAACTTCTCCAAAGAGGACATATAGATGGCTAAATAGATGTATGAAAAGATGCCCAACATCACTAATCATCAGAGAAATGCAAATTAAAACCACAATGACATATTACCTCACACCTGTCAGAATGGCTCTCAATAAATCAGCAAAAAACAAGTGTTGATAAGAATGTGAAGGATAGGGAACTCTCATAGACTATTGATGTGAATGAAGATTGGTGCAGCCACTGTAGAAAGTAGTATGGAGTTACCTCTAAAAAAATAACCATGGAACTGCATTATGCCCCTTTGATCCCACTATGGGAATATATCCTAAAAAAACCCAAACACAAATTGAAAGAATATATACACCCCTATGTACCTTGCAGCATTATTTACAACAGCCAAGATTTGGAAGCAGCCCGAGTGTCCATCAGTAGATGTGTGGATAAAACAGCTATGGTAAAGTTACAGGATGGAATTCTACTCAGCTATAAAAAAGAAGGAAATCTTACCCTTTGTGACAGCATGGATGGACCTGGAGAACATTATGCTAAGTGAAATAAGCCAGTCAGAGAAAGACAAGTGATATACGTTTTCACTCATGGATAGAATCTAATGAACAAAATAAACTAACAAACAGAAAAGAAACCAACTCCTAGATCAAGAACAGACTGATGGCAGTCAGAGGGGAGGGAGGTTGTGGGGCTTGGTGAAACATGTGAAGGAATTAAGAAAAAAACTTTTAGTCACAGATGGTGTGAGACGTAGAAGAGGATATTGGGGGTGTTAAATGATGATGGGTGGAGACTTGACTAGAGATGATGAACACACAATACAATATACAGATGATGTATTATAGAATTGTACATCTGAAACCTTTATAATTTTATTAACCAATGTCACCCCAATAAATTCAATTTCAAAAGAACAACTAAATATGGAAAATTACTTAAAAAGGAAGTATATCTACGTGGGAATATAAATTTTCCTAAGACCACATTTAAATATTTTTTAAAGAAACTCTTAGTAAGATGTGGATCTCTAAAATAAGGAAGAAAATCTATCCAATTTCATTTCATTGTCAAAAAATGTCCTACCTTTGGGGCTTTTAGGGATTACTGAGTTTGTTCCTTAAAATCACGTTATCCATTGGAAACCTCCTCTGACTCTTTGGAAAGTTACCATTTTGGGGGGTAAAATGCTAGCAAGATATTATCTTAATTCTTTCTACTAAGTTAAGACATGATATCTGAAATAGTTTCAATACTTACTACAATGCTTGGTAAACTAAATGCAAACAATTAACATTTTTAATGCCAGGTTTATCTGTGCATCTTCTCTTACTGATTTTAATGGTTACTGTGAAATCTTAATATAGTAGAATTTTGAAATTTTTCAGTCATTGTAACTTCCCCACCAATCTCCGTGTTAATTTGTTCAGCAAACATTTATTATTTTTCATGGGCCAGCTGGTGAAAGGACATGGCAGTGAGGATGAAGAAACGAACAAACAGAAAAGGCCTTAGCCTACATAAGCCTGATCATTCCAGTAGATGGAAATAGACTGTATAAGAACAGTCAGAAAAATATGTAATGTGACCTGTGGTTATAACTGTGTAGAGAAAAAAATAATCCAAGGAAGGGATACAAAATATTGATAATAAAATGATAATTACCAGAATAGGCCCACTTATCACCTGGATATTATAGAAGGTTTACATATTTGAATATATACCTGTTTATTACTTGTAAATATTTATAATAGCTAGAATGCCCTGTGGGTTCCTAGCACATCCAGTTCTATATTTTATATATAATCAATCAAATTAATATTGAAGATAAGCTATAATAACAATAAAAATAAGTTTTTCTTTATAAATTTCTACTGTGGAACTCAACCGAAGTCAAATTATAACATCTCAGAACTTCATTTTCATTGTTCTGAAGTAAAAACTGGCTTTTGTTGCCTCTATAAAGTAGAGTATATTAGGTCTGTCTGGAAAAAGTACAACCACTGTTATATAACAAGAACAGTTTGCATGACATCAATGCAACCTGGCAGCCAAGGAGAGTGGACTGGAATGCATGTGCATGAACAATGACAACTTCACTGTACTAGTCAGAGGGGGCAGTGGATGCCATTGAGTGAGCATATATACTGTATGGCTGTCACATTCAAAATGACTGAGTGAGTAGAGCAACAAACTGCATCAAATTTGATGTTAAATTGAACATTCCTCCACAGAAACTATTTGGATGATTCAGAAGGCCATAGCTATGAGAAACTGGTGATTGGCAGCTTCATCATGACAATGTGTCTGCTCATTCATCATGTTTTGTGCAGAGTTTTTTGGTGAAACATCAAATCACCCATGGGATTCAGCCCCCATACAGCCCAGATTTGGCTCCTTACAACTTCTGTTTTTTCCCAAATCTAAAATCACCTTTGAAGAGGAGGGGAGTTCAGACCATCAGTGAGATTAGGAAAATATGATGGGGCAGCTGATGGAGACTGGGAGAACTGTGTGAGGTCCCAAAGTGCCTACTTTGAAGGGGACTGAGGTATCATTGTCCTATGTGCAACATTCCTTGTATCTTGTATCTTCTTCAATAAATGTCCCTATTTTTCATATTACATAGCTGGATACCTTCTGGACAGACCTCATATAATATACTGGTCCTGGCCTATGTGTATGCATTTTACTTTCCAGAGTATACCAGACTTACATCTGAAGAGTTTTTGGACCTTCGTGTTAGGTTTTGTTGATGTTCTAGGGAAGACTATTCTTGTTTCAAGTTAGGATGAACTGGAGCTGACTACAACCCAGGTACTTGATTAGATACTCATTTGCTTCCACTGTATATCCCTTCAAAAAATGTATTAGGTTCCTCAGGACTTCCTATAACTTTAAAATTCCTAGTAGGCCACTTCCAAATTAAAAAAAAAAAAAAAAAAACTACATGGTCTCACAAAAGATAAAAATATTTCTTCAAATATATGACATTGAATATTTCCCAAGGCTAAATGTGACTAGTCACTCTGAACTCCATTTCCAAATTCTGTTGCCTTCCCACATCTAAAACCACATTTGTGTTTCCTTTTTTCTTTCTTCCCCTAAATGGTAGTGTGCTGGTAAATGTCTAACAGTTGGCTCTCAGGATAAGACCTGATTCATAATGTTGACCCATTTCTGTGTTATAACTACTCCTGCCATGGCTGATTTCAAATTATCAATATCATGTCACTGAAAGTGGAAGTGGAAAGTCGTGCTCACAGTTTGTGTGAGATCTAGCACAGTGACATAACAACTTCTTTGCATCTGGCTGAAAGGCACACAGAATTTTACCTGAAAATACCTTTAGTTTAATCATTTCAAGCAGCATTTTTGGTTGTAGTTGAGAAGATTAGACATAAGATATTTGGATCTGGAATCTAGTTTATAATAGGACAACTGCCAAGGTACAGTCATTGTTTCATGTCAATAATAATGATTATTAGTTATAAATTTATACCCCAAAACAAAGAACTAAGATTTCTTTCAGTCACAAATTCTTTTATTTTTAATCCTCACTGGAGGATATATTTATTGATTTTTCAGAGAGAGAGGAAGAGAGAGAGAGATAAACACACACAGAGACAGAGAGAGAGAAAGAAATGGAGAGTGAGAGAGAAACATCAATTGATTGCCTCCTGTACGTGCCCTGTCTGGGGATTGAATCTAAACCCTAGGTATGTGCCCTGATGGGAGATCAAACCCACAACCTTTTAGTGTACAGGATGATGCTCCAACCAACTAAGCCACCCAGGTAAATCTCAGTCACAAATTCTGATATTTAGTTCCCCCCAAATATACTCTTAATTGATAAAAAGTATTATTTTTTCATTGAGAGGTAAAGGGCTAACAAAATTTTGTTCTTGGCATCCCTACACAGAAATACTACCCAGTTCATTATCAGCTGGCCAGCACATGATTAACCTAAAAAGTATTATAAAAGTATTATAAAGTATTATAAACATAGCAATATTTAATTATAATGACATTGGGTAACTTTTATTGTTGAAGGAGACAAGTGTGTTTTCCTTGAGGATAACTCAAAATGAGCTATTTTGAAAACTTTATACAAAATTTCCAATAATGCATGTTTTGACAATACTGGCAAACTAAGTTTAGAAATAGCAACATTTTAAACTTCCAAAATATTACATAGTACATTAACTTCAACTTCATGCTTGTCAATTATACATGAAATCACGCAATTTTTTTTTGCCATTGCACAGATATTCCAAGTGTAGTCCCTGCACACGCCTGGAAGAGAGTAGATAGTTGAAAGTAGCCTCTGAATAAGCACCACTGATAATCACATGGAAACATGAGCAATGCGTAGAGAATATTGCATGTGCTGAGCTGGCAAGGAAGAGACTATTAAAAAAAGATTTGTTAATATCATACTTATTAAAAATATGAGATATTTTAATTTCAACTATAATTACTTGAAGTATGAATTGCAGACAGACTGAAATATAATATTTTTAGTTCTGCATTACTTTTTAAATAGTATTAATTTATTTAATAATTCCCCTCTACACATGTCCTATAAAAATATCTGAAAATTAAAACTGTCTTTCATTTAATTTTATTGGCCTGTCACTAACCAAAATTTTAAATGATTTTCTCGCAGACTAGCCCAAATTTTCCATCAAAGTCACTAGTTTAAAACTCTTGTTGGTCTTATCTCAAAGGAGACTGAGTTTAATAGTATTAGTGATAATGAGAATAATATTTTTTACTGTAAAGTAGTTTACGCTGGTGATTCTAGAAGTTTTATTTTATACATGTGGGAAGAAAGAAAGCTTGTGATGTGTGACTAGTTAGAGATAAAAATGTAGATTTTTTTACTGAAAATTTTTTTTTCAAATTACAAGAAAAGGTTTATATACAATAGAAAGTTCCAGAGATGGTAGAAGTGAGCCAGTTGGGCTGTGTAGGCTCAAGAAACAAGTTACAGAAGCAGAAGAAGGGCCCTTGGAGCTTAGGAGCGAGAAAGGCAAAGGTGATGCTCCTGAGGGGAAAAGAAGGAGAAGAGAAAGATGCAGGCCTGCGGCCAAGAGGGAGAACACACCTAAAACTATATTTTATATAGCACTTGGTGGAAAATATTTCAGATCCTATTACTAGAGCCTTCCCCCCAGATTTTAAGGGTACAATATGGAATTTCCTTTGAATACTTTGCTCCTTTTACCTTCTCCTTACATGTTGGTGTTTTGAACATTCCCACATTTTAACATCATATTTTCTTTTGTGTCACATCAAGTAGAACTCTTACCTTGTTCTCTGTATGTCTTAGTTACACTCAGTCTTTTGCATTTTCATGGAAATTATAGATTTGGCTTATCAAATTACACACTCACAAGAAGTGGAATGGGGGTAGAAAAGTGTGCTGGGGAAAGAGGGTAAGAAGAGAGATTTGGTGACTTTGTTGGGCAGGTGTTAAGTACAGTGGACGAGAGATCTACATCTACAAACTTGTGCTGCCCTGCTAAGTTGTATCAAGCAAGAGGAAAAAAAGCAAAAACTAGATGCCTCCTTTTCCTCTAATAAGCGCAGCTCCTCTCTAAATAAAGTTGTTTCCCTGTAGCAGCTAACTCCACCACTATGTCTTCAAGACCATGTTGCTGCTCCTTAGCTTGTGGGGCCATTCAAGAAGAGGCTAACATTAGAGTCTGGATTTCCTCATTCGGTAGAAAATGGGTGCTTAGCCTTGTGTGCTTTCAAGGCTATACTGTAGAAGAATGAAGTTGAGTAACATTGGCTAGAAAAAGAATGAATACGCTTCACTTTTTAATTCTTTCTGATGCAACATTAGCCTCATTTATGGCCATACTTCCAGAAATTTCCATTTTAGGGACTGTCAATCAGGAGCAGTACTGAAGAGCTAAATGTGTGCATGTCTGGACTCCAAGGCTGCTAAAAATGTTCCAGCTGCCAAACAGAGGGAGTGCATGTTTTGTCAGCATGCCACTCAGGGGTAAATGAGGACAACCAGGCTGGGCGCACTGCCGTAGTTGCCTGTGTGTGTTCGCATCACGCCATAGGTTTCCCTTTCCCCCAGTCAACTCCAGTTTCCTCCTTTTATGCTTGATAAGTACTCACATATTTAAATTGAAATGTGACTTCTTTGTATATTGGTATATATGTATTTAGGCGTGCGTTATGTCTCTTTTGAGATAATGATTGTTAGCTTAAAGATCATCTCTTCTTCCCTTGTCACTCAAGTGATCTGATTCACAGCAATGTGAACGACGGAACAAAGCTATAATGCAGAGCAAGGAGTCAGTTAATGCCCTCTGCTCCTGGGGGGTGGAGGGGCTGTGGCAGATTGTGATCTACTAACTAACTTTCAGATGTAACGGCTTAATAAAACTGATAAAAGATAAACTTGAGGACTTATTCAGTATAAAAATCCTTATTTGAGACCCTCCCCAAAAACAACAAAAAATTCATGCCCCTCATTATAACAGCTAAGCAAAAAAATAAAAGGAAATGGCAAGGAAACTAGCCTACCCTTGGTCTTAACTCTGGATTAGGGTGGGAAGTCTTCCTTGATATTGAACCTCAAACTAGCACTCAACTTACATTTAGGTCTTTAATTTATTTTGAGTTCATTTTTAAATATAGTGTAAAAAAAAGTGGTCTAGTTTCATTTTTTTTGCATGTATCCATTTTCCCAACACCATTTATTGAAGACACTGTCTTTATGCTACTATACATTCTTGCCTTCTTTGTCATAGATTAATTGCCCACATAAGAGGGAGTTTATTCTGGGATCTCTATTCTGAAATAAAGTGCTTCTTGAGTGTAAGGTTCAGGGTGCAGTTGAGAGCAGAGCTGGCTCGCACACTGAAAACAGAGGGATTAAATGAAATGTTTACATTCTGACTATTGAGATACTCTCATTCTTCCACCAGCCTCGTAAGCAGTCAAGATTTATATGCAAGGAAGAAAGAAAGGAAGAATCTCCTGGGGACTCTTCCATCTGTCATAAAAATACCCATAGGCACAAATGTCATGGGTTCCCCAATGAAATGGTTTAGCCAAACTACCTTGAAATAAGCTCATTGTCAGTAAGTCCCACACCTGGACATGGAATTCCAAATATCTTTTAATGCCCCATTCTTTTTTTTTAATTGATTTTAGAGAGGAAAGAAGGAAGAGAAAGAGGGAGAAAGAGAGAAACATTGATTTGTTGTTCCATTTATTTATATATTCATTGGTTGATTCTTGTATGTGCCCTGACTGGGGATCAAACCGACAACCTTAGTAAATCAGAATGATGCTCTAACCAACTGAGCTATCTGGCTGGAGCCTTAATGCCCCATTCTTAGATGAGCGCTAGCAGCCAAGGATCTCCATGCAACATTGAGGACTATTAGAAAGTTACCAGAACAAAGAAACAGAAAAGAGCATTTTCAAGAAAACAGACCACACTAAGAAAAGAAAACTGTTTTTTTTTAAAGCTATTTATATATTCAGAGAGATAAATTAGATAGTACTGCTATAAAAGAATAAGATGCTTTATTAAAAAAACAAATTAGAAAGAGAAGCTGTTTTAGAAAAATCATCCAATTTTTCCCTCTTGTGTTTTTCTCCTTTGCTACTCACACAGTACACTTCTGATGCTTCTAGTCACCAAATGTGCAGAGATTTTTCCCCACACCAATTGGTGACAACACCAGCTGGATGGTCTGTAAGTTAACTTACTTCTGACACTGTCTACATGAAGACAGGGTCCGATCTCACTGGTCAGGGGCTCAGTCCCACAGAACTGTTCCCACCCCATTTCAGATGCCAGTCCCAGCAACTCCCCAGGTTCCCCACCACTCCTGCCCAATTTCACTACAAATCACAGGTTTCCATGTACCCCTCCTCAGTTTCCACAATTTTCTAGAGCAGATCACAGAACTCAGGGAAATACTTATTTGCATTTACCAGCTTTTAAAGGGTATAATAAAGGAACAGCCAAATAAAGTGGTACATAGGGTGATGTCTGGTAAGGTCCCGAGTGCAAAAGCATTTATCCCTGGAGAGTTGGGGTACATTACTCTCCAGGTGGACATATTCACCAACCTGTAAGTCCTCTGAACCCCATACTACTGGGATTTTTACAGAGGCCTGTTCAGGTAGGCATGATTGATTATTAACTCCATTTCCAGCCTCTCTCCCTGCTTTAGAGAAGTGGGGTGAAGCTGAAAATTCTAAGCTTCTAATCATGGCTTAGTCTTCCTGGCGACCTGTACCCATCCAGGAGCCCACTAGAACAAAAGATGTTTCTAGTGATCTTATCACTTAGGAATTTGTGAGTTTTAAGAGTTTCATGCAGGGAACCCAGGGGAGAGATTGACCAATGTATATATTTTCTATGATCTCACAGGAGCCACTAGAAATTATAGACAGAAACTAGAATGACTTAAAGATAGAATTAAGAAATCTCCCAGAAAAACAGAGCAAAAAACACAAAGAGATAAAATAAATAAATAACAGATTTAAGTAAACCATGAAAACTCCTATTTGGCTTTTTGACTTTTACTGAGTTATTGTTAACTTTTATAGCAGTTTGCACATTTTTAAGTTGTCTCAGAAAAAGCTCTCCTCTCATTTTCAAAGTCCCAAAACTGAATTGTTCTGTACATAATTTTCTTCATATTTTAAATTCATTGTTTTACTAATGTATGCTAATTTGTTTATTTCAAACATTTGGTACCAAAAAAATGATTAACTTTTTTCCTTCTAAACTAAGCACCAAAAGAAAGCAGTTTGGACTATGTAAGAAATAGAAGAGATGATTGGGCAGAGTAGTCAATGAGATTGAAACATTTTATTTTAAAACAGCTTTCCTAAAATTTAATTACTTGATTTAATTTGGGTAGGTCTTTGATGCTTTGGAAATCTGTTTATAAATGACATTGAAGCCCTTAGAGTATTCTCACACACTATCTCATGTGTTCCTTGCCAGCATCAGGAAGCAAAACCAATATTATTTTTCCTTTCTGAGGGTGAAGAAGTTCTCAAAGGTCACTTGGCTGGTCGGGACTCCTTCCACAATCAGATGTTTCAAACAGGTATATTGAGTCTTCACTCTCTCAATAAAATAAGGACTCTGTTGTAAACATTGTCTGTATTAGTTTTTCACTTCATGGTATCATCTAAAGAGTTGTGTGATTCTGACAAAATTTGATTTTCTAAAGAAGGATATTAAGAAACACAAAGCTTTCTACAATCTGAAGGCAAATTGTCAGTAAGAACTAGATAGTAAATCCTGTGAAGGCAAAGACCATTTCATTTTACCTCTCATATCTCTTCATCACTGTAGACCACTAATGAACATAAAATAGATCTTCAATGCCCTTTTGGTTGAATAATTGACAGGTTTAATTGAATAATTTGGTTTCTAAATGGGCTTTATCTTTTTCAATTTTACATGGATTTTATTGAAATTTACTACCTGGTAATGTTAATTTGTTATTGTACTAAGATCTATAATTCACATTTCTGCTGGTTAATAAGTTTCCAAAAGTTGTTGAGCAAAATGAACATGGTTCAATCAGTCACAAAAGTCAGAAAAGTCACAAAAAAACTTTGCTTTGCTTATTATTTTATTTATCAGTTTATTGATTCTGTCTGTTCTGGTATTCGCGAGTTATATGAATCTCAGTTATGCTTATTTTTTATTATTAAAAAAGCCTGGATAATCACATCAACTAACAATTTATTCCATTCTCAACTTCCACTAGTTGTGCATTACACATAAAATGTGCATTTGGAGTCTTTCCATCAACAAATACATCAAACATCTTTACAAAATGATG
Source organism: Anoura caudifer (assembly GCA_004027475.1). Classification (NCBI taxonomy): domain Eukaryota; kingdom Metazoa; phylum Chordata; class Mammalia; order Chiroptera; family Phyllostomidae; genus Anoura; species Anoura caudifer. Next base: position 17,748 of record PVKU01002852.1, read on the forward strand.
GAAACAGAGATGTTTGGGGCTTACTGACCTGTAAATACAAAATAAATGAATCACGTTCTGCTACTCACTCTACTACTCATGATTTTTTAGCCTGTTGTTCCACATTTAAGTATTTATACCTCTGTCTATAAAATAGAAACATTACTTCCTGAATAGTTTCAAGGAATAACCAGTAAAATCAATTTTAATACTAAAATGTGCATGGTTATGTAATGAGTATAATTGATTTTAAGAAAAGATCAAGCATCAAATTGAATGTGATACATTATTAGGCACTAGAAAGAATGTTAAAGTTACAGCCTTAGAAATGATTCCCCTATAAGTCTTCTCAAACTTAGGTTAAAACCTTTTTAATAAAAATTTTAACTATGTAGTCTTAAATGTTTAATAAAATATGTTTACAGCATACCAAGTAAATGATGAGTCCTGCTATCCATCTTAGTTTGGTAACCAAGGCACCCAAAATTACTCAACAATTTATATAGTTGTCATTAATCCTTCCAAATACACACAACTGTGTGTTTAAGAGTGACAAGTTACCATTATGGCCAAATTACTGTTGCTTGTTCTAGACATATGCAGAAAGAATATTTATAATGGAATAAAGAACCCACACAATGCAATTGCCTTGGTACAGATAAATTCTATAGCTCCCTCTTCTTTTTATTTTTTTATTTAAGGGGAAATACAACTGTCATATCATGTTCAGCATCAAAAAAGCAAAAATTAGTGTTCCCAAACCTGCTTGGTTTACATGTGTTTGCAAATGCTCTTTCTGACTGAATTTCTAAACTATTCCTTTTAACCCACCACCCACAACACACACACACACACACACACACACACACACACACACACACACACACATTTGAACAGAAAAGATTTGGCTGTTGCAAAATGAGTAAAAAGGAAATCTATACAACTGTAGCAGCATTAGATGTTTCAAAATACTAAGGGTCATTGATCTAGGTCACAAGTTTTCTGTAGAAATTGGCTCTTTCATGTTCACTGTAATTCACTGAGCTATCATTTGGTGCACACCACTAAATCTGCTGACATCATGTAGGACATTCTTATAGTCACATATTGGTGTTTCAGGATCTGTGTGATAGGTATTAAAGGTGTTGATATTTGATATCTTTAATATACAATAGTTGGAAAAGTAGGCAGCTCTGAGCAGTAGTGAACAATTGAACAGAGAGTATCTCTGGGCTAGAATTAGAATCAGTAAATTCTGGTCTTAGTCTCTGAGTCATCAGATTTGATGCAAAATGGCCATTATGTTTATCTGGGCTTTAAATTTATAACTATGGAATAGTAGGACTAATAATTATTCACCTCGTATTTCAAAGGATTGATATGGTTCTTGCTTTCTTTATGATTAGTTATTTTCCAAACTTTGAAGTACTTTTATATGCTCAGAATTCTAAAGCATTCAAAGTTGGCACATGATATGTATACTGTATTTTTTTCATAACATTGGGTTTACTTCAGACAGTTGAGACACATTTAGATTGAAGATATTTTGAGTGATTAAAATGATTTGAACTTGCCATTGACCTTAAGTTTTGAATTAGTTTTTTATCATTTTTTAACCATACAAACTGTATTTTCCTCCCATTTTCAAAAAGATTTTTTTTTTTTTTTGTAATTAGAGGAAGTATGGATTTGGAACTAGATTGGTTTGAATTTGACTCCTCTTTGTAGGACACTTCCAATCCTCTAAGAATGTTGTCAGCCCTATCTTCAGAATTTGTCCAGTCTCACCACTTCTCTCTAGCTTCACTGCTACCGTACTGGTCCAGTCTTCTACCTGGGCAATCGTAATAACTCCAAAACTGGTCTACATACTTCCATCCTTGTCTCCTTATTTCCCACATAACCGTGATCCCTCTATAATACAAAATGAATTATATCCCCTTAATGCTCAAAATCCTCCAATGACTTCTCATTTTATGCATTCTGAAGTTCATTGGCCTACAAAGAACTACATGAACCGGGCTCCCTATCTTTCTGACCTCATTTCCTATTCACCCCATATGACACTCCTTTGCAGCCCCCTAGGCCTCCTTGATATTCCTCAAACACACCAAAGATTACTCTTTCGCACATGCTTTTTGCTTTGTCTCTGAATGAAACCCCCACTATTTTTGTGGCATATTCTTTCACTTCCTCCATGTCTTGACTCAAATATCTCCTTCTTTTTCTGACCATCTTCTGCAAATAGCAACATAACAACTCCTTGCCTCCCCTACCTTTTTTTACTTTTCTCTGTAGCATTTATTTCCAATAAATATATTTGTTTATTAGTTTATACTCTTATTTTTCACTTTAGAATGTAAGTTCCATAAAGCCAAGGACCATTGATAATTTTGGTAGATGCAGAAAAGGCATTTCACAGAACTCAATAGGCATTTATGGTAAAACTCTCAGAAAATAGAATAGAAAGGAGCATCATCAATCTGATAAAGAGCATCCATGAAACCTACAGTTAACATCATATTTAACATTGAAATATTGAGTATTTCCTCCCATAGACAAAGAACAATGCAAGGATGTCTTGCTTTCATCATATCTATTCAACATTGTACTGGACATCCTGACCATTGCAACAAGGCAAGAAAAAGAAATAAAAGGTAAGTTGGAAAGGAAGAAGTAAAACTATATTTGCTTGTAAACAACATAATTGTGTATATAGGAAATTATAAGGAATCCACAAATAAAATACTATGAAAGTAAGGGAATTTAGCAAAGTTATGGAATACAAGGTCAATATAAAAAATCCTTTATATTTCTACATGCTAGCTATAATCCACTAGAAATTAAACTAAAGGAACAGCTATATTCACAACAGCAGTGAGAAACATAAAATATTTAGGGATAAGTTTAACAAAATATGTGTAATATCTGCACATTAAAAATGCCAAGATGCTATTGAGAAAAGTTTTAAAAGACTTAAGAAAATGAAGAGATATATTGGGTTCATAGATTGGTAAACTCAAAATTGTTAAGATGAAAATTCTTCCCAAGTTGATTCAGTGCAATCTCAATCAATACCTCAGAAGGCTTTTTGTAGAAATTGACAAGTCAATCCTTAATTTTATGTGAGCTTGTAAGAGACTTAGAAAACACTTTTGTAAAATAAGCACAAATTTGGAAAAATTTTATTGACTAATTTCAAGACTTTTTATAAAGCTAAAGTATATCATTCTGTTATTAAAATCAGTATCCACATATAGCTAAATATAATCAACAATAAATTTAAAAATGAATCCAAACATATATTATCAATTGATTTTTAACAGTTTGTTTTCTAGTCAAATGCTATCAGAAATGAACCATAGCACTTATACTGTAAACAAAAGTTTAATTGGATATTGATTAGAGACCTATATAAATATAAGAGCTAAACCATAAAACTTATAGAAAAATCATAAACATTTATTGCAACCTTGGGATAGGTAATGATTTAGGGCATAAAACACACAAGTCATAAAAAATGGAGTTCACAAATAGGACTCTCGGAACTAAAAACTTTTGTTCTTTGAAAACAGCATAAAAAGTAAAGTGGCAAGAAAATATTTGGAACATATATATCTGATAAAGAAGTGATATTGCAAATATATAAATAACTTTTACAACCTAGTTAGAAGATAGCAATTAAAAACACTATTGGCAGAAGAGTTGAACATTTTATGAAAAAAAATCCAGAAGAGTTGAACATTTTATGAAAAAAAAAATCCAAAGGGCCAATAAGCCTATAAAAAAATTGTTTGAAGTCAACAGACTCATAGATAGAGAACAGACTGACAGCTGTCAGAGGGGAGAGAATTTGGGGGCTAGTTGAAAAAGGGAAAAGGATTAAGAAAAAACAAAATAACAGCAAAAAGAAAAAACACAACTCAGAGACAAAGACAACAGTATGGTGATTATAAGAGGAAAAGGAGGATGGGGGAAGAAGAAAGTACAGTGAGGATAAATGGTGATGGAAAGAGACTTAGGTTGAGGTGGTGAACACACATTACAGTATACAGCTGGTGTATTATAGAATTGTACAATTGAAGCCTATGTAATTTTATTAACCTATGTCAACCCAATAAACTCAATGACAAAGAAAAAAATATTCGATGTCTAGAGAAAACTGCAAATTAAAATCCAATGATATACTTGTACAATCCCACTAGATGGCTAAAATTATTTTTAAAAGTTGATATTGCTAAGCATTGTTGAGGATATGGAGCTACTTAAATCCTCTTATATTACTATTGGTAATTGAACATGATATGATCACTCTGGAAAATAGTTTGTAGTTTACTAAAAGCTTAAATATACACTTACTCATATAACCCGAACATTTGCTCTTTGATATTTGCCCAAGAGAAATGAATACTACATTTTATTGACTTTGTTAAAGACTTAAACACAATGTCCATAGCAGCTTTATCTATAATAGCCCCTGAATTGATATAATCCAAATGTCTATCAACCAGTAAATGTATAAACAAATTGTGGTATATCCATAAAATAAACAACTATATCCAGGAAGAAAAGAAAGAATGTTACAGATTCATGCAACAACACTGAGAAATCTCAAAAACCTTATGCTAAATTAAAAATAAAAATAAAAAACAGACTCCTCCAAATACATACCATTTACAGGGACTTCTTGTAAAAAAGAAAAACTAGTCTATCATGATAGAAAGTAGATTGCCCTGACTGGCATGGCTCAGGTAGTTGAGCATCATCCCATGAAGTGAAAGGTCACCAATTCCATACCCAGTCAGTATACATGCCTGGCTTGCAGGCCCGGCCCTCAGTTGGGGCTCATGTGAGAGGCAACCAATTGATGTTTCTCTCTCATATCCATGTTTCTCTCCCTCTCTTTCTCCCCCTTTCTCTAAAAATTACTGAATAAAATCTTTTAAAAATAAGAATAATTAGGACTTAGAATAAATAGGACTAAGAATAAATAGCCAAGATGGAGGCACATACTTTGCCTCCTCGCATAGCCAATAGAAGGACAACAAATTTAAAAACAAAATTAGCCTGAACTGCCAGAAAATCAAACTGTGTGGAAGTCTGATAACTAAGCAGTTAAAGAAGAAACATTCATCTAGACTGGTAGGAGGGGTGGAGACAGGCAGCTGGGCAGACAGGACTTGAGGCAAGGCAGTGGCTGGAGGACTGGGATGGGCGAGTTGCAGCTGGCAGACTAGGCAGTCCCACATTTGCATGCAGATAAACCAGGAGGAACAACTGGGGAATGTGAGAGACCATGCAATCCAGGGGTCCAGCATGGGGAAATAAAACCTCAAATCCTCTAACTGTAAAAACCTGCAGGGTTGTAGCAGCAGGAGAAACTCCCAGCCTCACAGGAGAGTTCATTGGAGAGACCCACATGGTCCTAGAACATATACAAACTCACACACCTGGGAATCAGCACCAGAAGGGCCAAATTTGCTTGTGAGTAGCAGGGGAAATTACTGAAAGGCGGCCAAGGGCCAAGCAAGTGGCAATGTTCCCTTTCAGACCCCTCCCCCACATACAGCACCACAACCCACAGAAGTGGGTTGCCTGGCCCTGGTGAATACCTAAGGCTCTACCCCTTACAGCATAACAGGTGACCCAAGACAAAAAAAAATATGGCCCAAATGAAAGAACAGATGAAAGCTCCAAAAATACAACTAATCAATGAAGACATCGCCAACCTATCAGATGCAGAGTTCAAAACACTGGTAATCAGGATGCTCACAGAATTGGTTGAAAATCATCACAAAATAGAGGAAAAAGTGAAGGTTATGCAAAGTGAAATAAAGGAAAATGTACAGGGAATCAACAGTGACAGGAAGGAAACTTGGGCTCAAGTCAATGGGTTGGACCAGAAGGAAGAAATAAACATTCAACTGGAACAGAATGGAGAAACAAGAATTCAAAAAATGAGGAGAAGCTTAAGAACCTCAGGGACAACTTTAAGTGCTCCAACATCTGAATCATAGGGGTGCCAAAGGAAAAGAGGAAGGGTAAGAAATGGAAAACTTATTTTAAAAAAATAATGAAGGAGAATTTCTCTAATCTGACAAAAGAAATAGACTTCCAGGAAGTCCCAAAGAAGTTGGATCCAAGGAAGCACAAACCCAAGCACATCATAATTATGTTACCCAAGATTAAAGATAAGGAAAGAATTGTAAAAGCAACAAGAGAAAGGGAAATAGTAACCTACAAAGGAGTGCCCATAAGACTTTCAGCTGATTTCTCAAAAGAAACGTTGCAGGCAAGAAGGGACTGGAAAGAAGTATTCAAAGTCATGAAAGGCAAGGATCTACATCCAAGATTACTCTATTCAGCAAATCTATCATTTAAGAAGGGCAGATAAAGTGCTTCCCAGTAAAGGTCAAGTTAAAGGAGTTCATCATTACCAACACTTATTATATGAAATGTTAAAGGGACTTAACTAAGGAAAAGAAGATGATCAAAACTATGAAGAATAAAATGACAACAAACTTACAACTATCAATAACTGAACCTAAAAACAAAAACAAACAAAGCAAACAACTAGAATAGGAGTAGAATCACAGAAATGGAGATTACAGGGAGGGTTATCAGCAGGGAGGGGGGAGAATGGGGGAAAGGTACAGAGAATAAGAAGCATAAATGGTAAATACAAAATAGACAGGGGGAGGTTAAGAATAGTGTAGGAAATGGAGAAACCAAAGAACATATATGTATGACCCATGGTTATGAACAAAGAGGGCAAGATGCTCATGGGAAGGTGGGTTTCAGGGTGGAGGAGAATAAAGGGGAGGAAAAAAATGGACAACTGTAATAGCACAATCAATAAAATATATTTAAAAAAAGATCTGGTTTGAATGAAACTTTGTAATGAAATTATAATAAAAGATAAAACTTAGCTTTTAACATTAAAAAATAAATAATATGTTGAGTTTTCCCATTTGAAAAAATAAGAATAAATAAGCATCAAAAAAAAGAAAGAAAGTAGATCAATTGACTGAGGTTGTGGGCAGAGAGAGGGTTAACTTGCAAAGGTTATTAGGGAGGCTCTGGCAAGGGGCCAGAGGCATTCCCTGTATCTTGTAGTTTGGTTTACTTGAGTGTATATATTTGTCAAAACTGTACAGGTAGAATGGGTGAATTTTATTGTATGTAAGCTATAATTCAACATAGGGTTTATTTTTTTTACATGTGGCTTCATAAGAAAAAGAATGTAATTCATGGCTGAAAACAGTATTTTTAATTATAGATCTTAGTAAATGGAGGATATTAGGGTACATTATTGAAGAGTCTGATATTTTATCTTCAAACTCAACTCCACTGTGTGTAACAACTTAAAATGGCTGGCAAAGCATCCTGGTTGGCATGAAAAGAAAGATAAAGAAGTGACCATGAAATTAAAACTCTGTGATTCCTGTTAAGCTTATGAGCTAACACAGAAGCTCTGGCCTTTGTGAACATGAAAAGTACTGTCCTGGAGATTCAATCATCACAAAAATAAAACCCAAAGGGCTGGGGAGGCAATGAAAAGGGGGTGGTGCTAATACCAACCTGGCTCCTTTACTGGGACTGTTATCTTGTTCTGCATTTACCCAGTGCTGTATTTAGAAAAGATTAAATCAAAACTGTGAAATTAAAACATGATGAGTGACAGTTGTGAGAGACAACAGCTGTGGCATTAGATTTTCATCATGTCAGGCCTGAGATCTGTGTTTCAGGTCACTTTTTTCCATTGGCAGCGATCCTGAAGGACAAGAATTGTCTTTCTATTGGCTATTTTCTAACCCACCTGTTGCCTCCATGGGGTAAAAGATTAATAGGATTTCAATGGGAAGTGGGCCATTTCAGAGGACTGGGCTGAACAGGGTCTCCATAGGGTCCTTACCTTTAGAAATTAATGCAAAATATTATCTGATGTTACTACCAATAACAATCATGTGTTGTATTCTTATTTTGGGTTGAGAAAACTTTTCTAATCACAACACATACTTCAAATGCACACCCACAATTAAACATCCATACTTTTTTTAATTACATGAAAGGTATATTATTTAAAACAGTTATAACTAATATATAGTCAAATAAATGTAAAGTAATTAAAGAATTCAATGCAGAAAGGAAATTTACCTTATCATTTCCCTTCCTGATAAATATGTAATTTCATAATCATGAAATTATCCCTTTCTACAAGATAAAAGTATTGATAAGTGGTTAAATATCAGTATTTGGATAAACAAACTATGACACATCCACACAATGGAACATTATCAACAATGACAAGAAGCAAACTAGTGATACGTGCAAGAAAATGAATGAATCTTATAGGCAATGTGCTAAATGAAAGAAGCCAAATTCAAAAGGCTACATACTGCCTGGTAGCATTTTTATGGCATTTGGGAATAAGCACGACTATACACAGGGAAAACAGATCAGTTGTTGCAGGGGCTGCAGGGAGGGTAGGATTTAACTTTGAGTGTGTGGGGACTTTGAGGAGTGATAAACTTGTTCCGTATTTTGATTGTGGTGGTAGTTATGTGACTATGCATTTGTCAAAACTCACAGAACTATTCATTAAGAAGGCTAAAAATTACTGTATATAAATTATACCTTAATTTTTAAATCAATATTTTCATATAACCATTCAAAAAATGTGTGTTTTAATGTGAAGAAGCTATTAATGATTGTCACAGGTATTACAGATCTAAAGCTCCTCACTAGACTCTAAATGTACAAAGTGAGTCATCAGGTTGTTCTATTAATAGAAATTGAATAGTGTACACAGGAATATTTTAGTAAGGATATAGACCTTATATAGAGTTGTAGATACTATTGTGGATATTCATTGCATTTGGGTTGAGATGTAATAAATAAGTATAAGAGGTATTATATGTTTGAATTTTGCTTTTTCAGATTTGAGAAATTAAGACACTTGATTGAAAAACTGAATGCTCCATGAATGTTTTAAAATTACCTTCATAAATTGTCAAAAGTATATAGATTGTTTAACTTGTGCATATAATACAAGGTACCCAGCATGAAAATGTATTAATACATCTATTTATATATCATTTTATTGTAATCTGAGGTAATTTTTATTAGTAATATTTCTACAAAAGGAGCATTTTAGTATTACTTTGTGGGGTGACATTTAGTATAACAGTATCTGGAGAAAAAATCAAGAGGGAAGTAAACCCCCTTCTGATGACTTTCCTATTCATGCTAATAGAATTAATCACTCTTGGATTTCCTGAGGCTTGAAACCTGGTAGGTGTTTTTGATTCCTCCCTCTTCTTTTTCCCCATTTTCAGTTATTTGTCAAGTCAGGAGGCTCCTACCTCTGTTTTGTCTTGTATATGACTCTTCCCCTAGTCACTGTTTTTGGTGATGACCAAAATTATATGTACATATGAGCCAGGGAAAGTATTTAAAAAAAAAACAAAACAAAACCAACAAACAGATTATCTAGGCTCACCCCAGAAGTGCTGAATCAGAATCCCTAAGTAAAGGAAATCTGTAATTTTTTAGAGCTTCCTAGGAGAATGCAGAAGGCTGCCTATTTGCAGTACCCAGAGAGCCTCCCTTCTCAGAAACTGAGAGATATAAGAAAGGGTAATAGTAAGAAGTGAGACAAAAGCATCCAGACTCTCTTAGGACCTTCCTAAGAGAATAGTGAACCACAGAGAATGATTCCCCCTTTCTCTACTTCCAACCACGTACATCAAAACATTTGATGATTAAGCATTTGGTCTAATCAAAAACAAACAAACAAATGAAACACTAAAGATTCTCATCTAGAGGCATTGAAAATACAGTCTGAGGACACTATGGTAGCTAGTTAACACACGGGAATAAAATCATTCTGGAATTTGAGGACATAAGTGCCTATGTGTCCTAAATTAATGCCTTTCTGGTGCCTCTTTCTTAAAACAAAAACAAAAACAAAAACAAAAACAAAAAAACACAGTCAAGGATCCCAAGACATTTGAAGAAAATCTATAAAATGAAAAGAAACACATCAATAGAACCCCTAGGATAAAGAAAAATAAATAATTTAGGGAACAAAGAACTCTTTTTAAAAAAAGTTCTAAAAGGTTTATCAGAGATATTTAAGCAAATAGTATGTAATAAAAGAATAATCAAACATTATGTAAAAAAAATCCTGGAAAACTAAAAATAGAATTGCAAAAATAAAGATATAAATGGAAGAATTAGAAGGTAAAATTAGGGAAAGTTCTCAGAATACAGAGCAAAGAATCAAGAAAATGTGGGATAGAAGAAAAAGTATAAGAAATTTAGATTTGGAGCTTCTGGTCAAGAAGGCAGAGTGGGTAAATGTGGTACTCACATATTCACACAACCACATCAGAATTACAACTAAACTACAGAACAACCATTCAAAACTTCCTGAAATTTAGCTGAACAGAGGCCTTCCACCTAAAGATATAAGGAAGAAACCACATCAAGACTGGTAGGAGGGTTAAAGATGTAAAACAGGCTGGATCTGTACTTACCTGTGGTGGTTAAAAATCAGGATAGATAGCCTGGTTGTGGAGGTCCCCATAAGGAGTGGGGACTCCCAGCTCCACATCAGGACCCACAGCCCATGGTCCTAGTGCCAAGAAAACAAGTCCCCATAACTTCTAACTATAAAAAATGGCAGAGGTTGTATCTGAGACAGAGGGCTACTGGAGTCCCAAGCATTGCTCTTAAGAGGCTCACGCATGGACTTACTCAGTGACAGACTCACTCACTCTGAGCTCCAGCACTGGGGCAGCAGCTGGAAAAGCACCAGGAACATATGGGGAGAAACTGAATTGTCAGGCTCTAGGGCAAGGGCTGGGGGTTAGGGCAGCTTTCTTCCAGACAGAAATGTTGGCAGAGGCCATTGCTCCTTCACTGATCCCTCCCCAACAGAGCCAAGAGGCGAGTACCACATCTGGATCTCCATTAGTTTCGCTAATACTGCTTTCCTGGCTCTGGTGATTCCCTGAGAACACACCCCATCCAGAATATGGGCCCACCTAAGCTTTTTCCAGTGACTTTTCCATACAAATGGCCTGTCTTGGCTCATGCTTTGGACTTTCCTAAAATCTCTCACAGGTTCACAAACCCCAAACATGCAGCATCTGGCCTCAGTGTACCACACACCCCTTGCTAAGTGGCCCCAATCCTAGCACTAGTGGAAACCAACCTTTGCTGCTTGGCCTCTCCTTGTGCTACAAGCCCAACAGAAAGAGCAGCCATCTGCAGATCATTCTGTAGCTCACACCAGGTGGTCCTGTGCAGAGTACAGGCAGCAGCTAATCTTGGTCTGCACCTCCCAGGAGGCCCCACAGCCCAGTGAATAGCTTGAGACCATTCTGGAGAAGAACCCAACCACCTTTATAAGTGACACACTGAAGGGGCAGACTCAGCAGGCACCAGAGCCCTGCTGAACCAAATACTGCTCCATGGGGTTGGCCCTTGTGCAACAGATCCACCACAATGGTCATGGTAAGTCCTCACAGCCAACTGGCCATGTGTAAATCCCTACGTTGATGTGCCAACATCAATCAAGTTTCAACTATAAGAGGAGGGTGCACATGGGGAAGTGCATCTGAAGCACCTAGATCGAGTGACTGGGTTGGCTGTGCCCCTGGACCCTACAGGACACCTACTACATAAGGGCACTCTACCAGGACCAAGAGACATAGCAGCTCTACCTAATAAACAGAAACAAATACAGGTAGGTAGACAAAATGGGGAGACAAAGAAATAAGTCCCCAATGAAAAAACAAAAACTCCAGAAAAAGAACTAAATAAAATGGAGATAAGCAATCTACCAGATACAAAGTTTAAAACACTCATTATTAGAATGCTCAATGAATTTATGGAAAGAACTCAGTAAGAACTTCAACAAAGAGAAAGGGAACATAAAGATGGAGGTGGAAAACATATGAAAGAACCTATTAAAAATGAAGACTACAATTACTGAAATGTAGAATACATTATAAGGAATCAACAGAGAGTAGATGAAGCAGAGGATCAAATTAGCAGTTTGGAAAATAAGAAAGCAGAAAACACCCAATCAGAATGACAAAAATAAAAAAGAATCCAAAAAATGAGAATAGTTTAAGAAGCCTCTGGGAGAACTTCAAGCATACCAACATTTGCATCATGGGGATGCCAGAAGGGAAGAGAGGGAGCAAGGAATTGAAAACCTATTTGAAAAAAAAATGATAAAAAAATTTCCTAACCTGGTGAAGGAAATAGACATACAAGTCTAGGAAGCACAGAGAGTTCTGAACAAGATGAACCCAAAGAGGCCCACATCAAGACACATCATAATTAAAGTGCCAAAGATTAAACACAAAGAGAAAATTTTAAAAGCAGCAAGAGAAAAGCAGTAGTTACCTACATGAGAGCTCTCATAAGAATATCAGATGATTTCTCAACAGAAACTTTGCAGACCACAAGGGATTGGCACAAAATATTCAAAGTAATAAAAAGCAAGTTCCTACAACAAAGATTACTCTACCCAGGAAAGGTATCATTTAGAACCGAGGATAGATAAAGAGCTTCCCAGACAAGAATAAGTGAAAGGAGTTTTATCATCACTGAACCAGTATTACATAAAATGTTAAAAAGTCTTAAGAAGAAAAAAATAAAAATATAAATAATAAAATGATAATAAATGCTATTTATCAACAATCATTTTAACTGTAAATAGGTTAAATGCTTCAATTAAAAGACATACCATGGTTGAATGGATAAGAAAACAAGACCCTTACATATGCTGCCTATAAAAGACTCACTTTAGATCAAAAGACATACACAGACTAAAAGTAAAGGGATGAAAAAATATATTTCATAGAAATGCAAGTGGAAAAAGGAAAGAAAAACTGGGGTAGCAATACTTATACGAGACAAAATAGACTTTAAAACAAGAGACAATGTAAAACCCAGTAGTTTCACTTCTGAGTTTTATCTGAAGAATCCCAAAACACTAAATGGTAAAGACATATGCATCCATATGCTTATTACAGCATTATTTACTACAGCCAAGACATAGAAGCAACCTAAGTGCCCATCAATATGTGAATAAATAAAGAAGTGATGCATATATACAATGAAATATCACTCAGGCATTAAAAAATGAAATTTTGCCATCTGTAACAACATGGATGGACTTAGAGATTATTGCACTGAGTGAAATAAGTCAAACAGAAAAAGAAAAGTCCATGTGATTTCACTTATATGTGGAACCTAAAAAACAAAATAAATGTACAAGCAGATCAGAAACAGACTCATAGATATACAGAACCCATTTTGATGATTCCCAGATGGGAGACGAGTGAGGAAGATGAGTGAAAAAGGTAAAGGAATTCAGAAGTACACATTGGTTGTTACAGAATAGTCATGAGTATAAAGTACAGCATAAGGAATATAGTTAGTAATATTATAATAACTATGTATAGTTTCAGATGGATACTAGACTTTCAGGGTGATCACTTCATAAGTTATATAAATGTCTAATCACTGGGTTGTACACCTGAAAGTAGTATAATATTGTACATCAACTGTAACTGAAAAATAAAAACTGTTTTTCAAAAACAGGAACTTAGAGTTCATTTAGAGATTCAAGATCTAAGTAATAGCAGTTATGGAGAGAGGTCAGAGAAAACAGACATAGAAAATATTTAAAGAGCTAAAGGGAGCCATGAGTCCTCAAATTGAAATTTTCTGCTAAGTTTAATGCCTACAACTAGAAACAATACCATAAAATTACAGAAAGCTGAGAATAAAGAGAAGAAAAACAAAGGTTGAAGAGGAGAAAACAAAGGATTGAAATTCAGGCTTTCATCTGTTTTCTCATCTGTGCAACCGTTAAAAAACAATGGAACAGTGCTGTCAAAGTATTTGAAGAAAAATGATTTTCAATCAAGAATTCTATAGTCAGCTTAGATATCAAATAAATTTAAAGATAGAATAAAAACATTTTCAGTCATGCAGGAATTAGCATTTATTTCCCAGGAATCTCTCTTTAAAAAATACTTGAGAGTGGAGGAAATAAATTAAAAAACAAAGATATAGGATCTAAGCCCTGGCCAGGAGGCTCAGTTGGTTGTAGCATCATCCTGTACACTAGGTTGCAGGTTTGATTCCTGATCAAGGCACATACCTGGGTTTTGGGTTCCATCCCGGTCGCAATGTGTGCAGGAGGCAACCAATCAGTGTTTCTCTCTTACATTGATGTTTCTCTCTCTAGTTGCTGGTTTCCCCATGTTCCAGTTGTCTCTCTCTCTATCTCTCTCTCTCTCTCTCTCTCTCTCAAATCAATAAATGTGTACTCAGTTGAGGATTTAGAAACAAATAAAAATAAAATTAAAGATCTATGATCTAAAAACTGTGGCTCTAACCTAGTAGGCAATGCACAGGAGTCTCAGAGTGATAGCTGTGCAACAGGCCTAGAGACCAATCAGTTCAGAGGCTGAAGGAGTACCAGCAGCTGGAGGTCTCCTAGAAAATAAAGTTCCCAGAGACCAAGTAGTATGTTTGACAATTTTGGAAGAAAATATAGGAGATAATGAAGGGAGAGACAGAGAAGATTAGAAACTTTAGGAAAAAACACTAGATTGTAGAATAGAAAATGCAATTGTACTACACTGCTTTCTCTATTATGAACATCCGTATATTCTTAATAATGTAAATGTTGTTTAAGAATGTTCATTCTCAAACTTGTAGACACACCCTAGAATAGTTACCTACGTAAATGTTGTTAATCCCCATAAGGTAAAATGAATCACACAGATGACAGAATTTGACAGATACAAAGAAAAAAGGGAAGTGAAGAGAAAGATGGGCAGTTACACTCCCTCCCAACAAAGGAAACACAGTAGTCCTTCCTTATCTGCTGGGAACATGTTCCATAACCCTCAGTGGATGCTTGAAACTGCAGATAATACTGAATTCTACATACATTTCTTTTTTCCTACACATATATTCCTATCATAAAGTTTATAAGTCAAGCACAGTAGGGGATTAACAACAATACTAGTAATAAAATAGAACAATTATAACAATATACTATAATAAAAGTTATATGAATATAGTCCCTCAAAATATTTTACTGTGCTACAGTACTCACCCTTCTTCTCGTGATGATGTGAGATGATAAAGTGACTGTGTGATGAGATGAAGTGGGGTGAATAACGTAAGCATTGTAACAAAACATTAGGCTCATGTAAGGGTTACTTAAACACATGCACGGTGACACAGCAATAGTCTGTCTGATAACTGAGAGGGCTAAGTGACTAGGGAGTGGGTAGCGTATACAGCATGAATACTCCAGACAAAGGGTGAGTCATGTCCCAGGCAAGATTTCATCATGCTATTCAGGAGGGTGCAATTTAAAACTTTGAATTGTTTATTTGTGGAATACTCATTTAATATTTTTGGACCATGGATGACAGTGGGTGACTGAAACTGCAGAAAGCAAAATGCAGATATGGCGGGACTTACTGTATTCATATTGTCTGCTATGGATTAAAAAAATCTTTTGAAACTTAAATATCTACTTAACATCATAGATAGTGTAAGTGAGCTAAATCTTTATCTATCATAAACATGAAACAAGGGGTAATGTAGTTCCAGGATCAGAATACACATTCCATAAATGCCACTTCTTAGTCTTAATTTAAAAACATTAAAGAATTAGCCCTGGCTGGCATAGCTCAGTGCATTGAGTGTGGGCCTGGGAACCAAAGGGTCAGCAGTTCAATTCCCAGTCAGGGCACATGCCTGGGTCGCAGACCCAGTACCAGGAGCTCAAGAGGCAACCACACATTGATGGTCCTCTCCCTCTCTTTCTCTTCCCCTCTGTCTAAAAATGAATAAATAAAATCTTTAAAAAAATTAAATAACTACAATTAAGCACAAGATGTTCACCATGATATTGATGATCCACTAGAATTTCAAAAACAGCTATGGAGGTGGGGGCTTACTCTCCCTGTATGTTCCCTACTCCAGCCAAACAAAACCATATCCACCATGCAACCACTGGCACGAGCATAGGAAGGGAAGGAGATGGCTGAGAGAAAGAACAAGGATTTCGAGAAGCTGGTGTACCTTGATCAAATTAAATTTCATCAGTAGACCTCAAAAGAAGTACATTTAATGTTTGCTAATATGACAGCTTTAGGTTGTTCTTTGCTTGCAGAGGAGTGATCACATTTTGCCTGGCATAACAGGGACTCTGTTTCAATTAGCCCCCCTGGTAAAATAGCTCTATTTAGAAACTTTGGAGAACTTTTCCTAAATCTCCCCAAGGTTGCAAATATAATGACAACTAAAATGAGGAATCAGAGGCAACATAAAGAAGATTAGTGGTGCCTACGAATGTCATAACGAGAGTGATTCTCTTTTGCACCTCCTGGCAATTTGGGTGGTTCAGAAAGGAAAAATGACTCAGCTTGAAATACAGAGCAATAATGATAGTTGGTAAAATCAATTGAAACTAACCGAAAAGATCTTTGTTATATTTCAAGAGTAGATATCATATGTGTCATGAATGAAGACTGCTGTTTCAGGTTATCTTAGTGGGGTGGCTACAGGCAATGTGTGTTCTCCCTATCAGTGTTTTCATAGCAGGTGCGTTCCTTTGCTTGTAAGCAATAGAAACCAACTGGAGCTGATTCTTGGCCCCAAGAAAATAATCAACAGTAAGTTTTAATAAAATTAAAAATAAGAATCAAAAGCAGTAAGTTAAAAATAAACACTGAAATTTAAAAAATTTAACTAATAATATTGTGGAAAATAATGGGTAACTCGGAACAAAAGGAGGAATTAAACAACTGGAACATGGGGAAAACAGCAACTAGGTTTACCCTGGTATTCTCCGTGGTAAAACAAATGCCTGCTTAGTGTCTTTGAGCACTACCACTGAAATGACTTAGCTTTAACCACCTTCTGCAGTTTTGAAACTCATCCAGATTTAGATACGCAGGGCAGAAAGTAGGGAGTCCTGTATTTTACCCTTGGAAGGAAGGGGGAAGGGAAATACTGTGGTTGACATGCCTCACAAGAATGTTGCAGAATATAACAAGAGTGTTCTCAAAGGAAAGAGAGAATGAAAGCCGGGCAAATAAGTCACAAGACACCAAATCTGGGTTGTAGGTGGGCTGAGTCACATGGGTGATTTGATGTTCTGCCAAAAATCTCTGTACAAGTTGTGATGCATGAACAGGCATGTTGTCGTGACGAAACTGCCAATCACCAGTTGCCCATAGCTATGGATGTTTTCATCATATTGCATCTCTCAACTGACAAAGAACACTGAGGTAGTACTTCTTGTTAAATGTTTGGCCTGGAGGGCCGTACTCATGATGGACAAGACCTTCCCCAAAACACAGTAAACGTGATCTTGATCTTGCTGCAACTTTGCTGTGCCTTCTTCAGGTATGGAGAACCAGGTGACTTCCATTGGGATGACTGGACACTCATTTCTAGATCATAGCTGTAGACCCACAACTCACCTCTGGTTATGATCTTCTTAAGGAAATCTGGTTCATTGGTAGTGGTTTGAATCAAGTCATTAGCAACTGCAGCACCATGTTCCTTCTGCTTTGGTAGCAGGAGCTACAGGGTGAATTTTGCCATGACATGTTTTATTCTAAGATCCTGCATCAAAATCTCGGACACCATAGTTTTTTGTATCCCCAGATCAGCTTCTAGTTCTCTCACTGTCAGTCACAGATCTTTGTTGATTACAGCTTGTACATGTTCAACATTCTGAGATGTTCTGCTTGTCGTGGGCCTTCCAGAACATGGATTACTTACAACAGATTCTCAACCATCCTTGAAGCATTTATGTCACACTTTTATTTGTGCTGCATTCATTGCATCATCCCCAAAAGTCTTCTGAATCATCTGAACAGTTTCTGTAGAGGAATGTTCAAGCTTTAATGCAAAATTTGATGCAGATTTGTTGCTCTACTCGCTCAGTCATTTTGAGAGCAAGGGCCATAAAGTACACATGCTCACTCAACAGTGTCTACTGTCCCCACTGACCAGTACAGTGAAGTCATCATTGTTCTTACATGCACATTCCAGTCCACTCTCCTTGGCTGCCAGGTTACATCGATGTCCCACCAACTGTTCTTATTAGACTAACAATGGCTGGAGTTTTTCAGGACAGACCTTATACAGTAAAGAAGAGTCAGCAAGGAAATATTTCTGTCAAGTGTGTGTCAGATCTAGGCTTTCTGCTACAACATTAACAGAGATGAAGTAGAAAAACATTCAGTGACATGAAAAGAAAATGAACAAACAAATACAAAACCCAAGGGAAAAAGAATAAGGAAAACTTCAAAATAGACCCCTCTATTATTTTCCAATCACTCCCACTCTCACCTCCCCTCAAACCTTTAGAATACAGTGATTTCAAACTTGCTTTCTAAAAAAGCGAATACATATAACAATATCATAGTAAGTTCATATTTTATGTGGTCATTTTTAATTTTAATTTTTTCAATGATGATTTCAAAGGAAACAATGCAGACTGAGAAATGACTGACTACCATAGCAGAACAATACAGGGCAGCTACTCCGGAGTCAGTAAAGTTTCTATTGTACTTGGGAATAGTGGTTGCATTCACCCTCAGATACGTTTCTTTAGACCTGGGGTTTGGTGGAGGAGTGTTTTAAGGCTCTGTGGGTAATTGAGATGCCAAGTTAGGTTTAAGAAATACTAGTCTAAAATTTAAAAATATACAGGTACTTCATTTTATTTTACAACCAAATTTCTAATTAAAATGAAAATAATCTATGTTAAAATACAGATAAAGCAAACACAATATTATATGTAACCACTTTTAGAAATATGATTGCCTGATATCAGAACTTCAAAATCATTTTTAGAACAAAGGGTTCTCAATTGTAAGGATTTCTCCTAGAGTCTTCACAGAATAATGCCTCACACCCTCATCCTCTGGCTAGTAGTTTTCAAACCTATGTGTGCAGGAATTCCTGATGGGCTGCTCAATCAGTTTCCAGGCCCACCCACCCCCCGGATATTCTGGGTCTGTCGTTCCAAGTGGATTTTTACCAAATATTCCCAGCACTCTCCAAGCAGGTGGTCCATGGCTACTGTTGCAGAAATACTGCCTTACTGTTATTCTCTGTATGGAACCCTGGAGAGGAAGAAATGAGCATGACAGCTCAAGAATGCAGATTTTAACAATCTAAATCTATTACAGGGCTTTTCAAAGAGTAGTGACAGACTGAAAATGAGCACGACATCTACAAGCAACTGAGACAGCAAATAAGATCATTATGAAGTGTTCCCTGTTTTTTACAGTAAGTCAAGTCAAGGCCCACACATGATGCCAAGTTTCAACCTGATTTGCATCACTGCAATAGGAGGTTTGTGCCAAGGGTGCTTATCAAACATTGAAAAGATAACCTTACAAAATGTGAGACAAAAGTAAGACATGAGCTTGGTACACAGAAGCAAAATCTGAGTAGAGGTCATCTCCAAGTCATTGTGAAAGGAGAGGTTACAGATCTGTTCCAACAAGCCTTTAATGAAAGAATTGATTAGTGGACTATAAAGCTCTTAGCGATAAAGAAAACAAAGCCAGTCAGTTCCCTGCTTGATGGGGATTCAAAAGCTGTAAAATCTGCCCTGCTCTGTTTAAAGCCTCGGGATTGGTCTGGGGTGCAGGAAGGGACTCAGGGAGCAGGGGTCTGCGAGGACAGTTGAAACCTGAGTTGCTGACCGGGAAAATCTACCAGCAGCGGGCGCGGGCGCAGAAGCCAGCGCGAGGTGAGTCAGCACTGAGTCACGCTGCAGCCTACGTGCTGGCCAACGCTGCGGTGGCCGGGACTGTAGCGGGCTAAGTCAGTCCAGCTCTAGTCTTCCAGTAAGACCCTCCCCCAGGATGTGGGGAGGACGGCATCCCCTCCACGTCCAGAGCTCCTGTGGTCAGTCACACACTGGCCTGCACGCACAGCCTCCTGGCCCCAGTCTGATGACATCCAGGATTCTGCACGGAGAAGAGTCACGTGTGACGATTACAGAGCTCGGGCGGATGCTTCAATCCCATATGTTTCCTCCAAACTGAGATTCCAGTCACTCTGGCTTTTTTCGTGTTTGTTAGCTTGTTCATTTCTTTCTTCCTCTTTTTTCTTTCTTTTACTTTTTCCTGGCAGGGGAGTAACATGTTGATCTTTTTATAGTTTCCAATATTTAAAAAAATAATTTCCAATATTTGAAACGAAGAATGGATTGACAAAACATGTTGGAAATTATACATCATCAAATCACCACACTGCTTTCGGGTCTAAAATTATAATGTGGCCACAATCGTAGCTTTGAATGCTGGGTAACTGGGGGAAAGACTTATTAACCATTCTGATTTGCCTTTTGTTAGTACTAAAACAAAAAACAAATCTTTGTTATTTTGTCCAATCACCTTTTCTAATAACTAAATTATCCTAAAAATTGAAGATGTATTTGATAATAATGTGATGTGGGCTTACCAAGGACCAGGGGAATCATGTCTTTGTGTGCCCTATACTTTAATTAATATTCAGCTGTCCTGAGGTGCAAATGATACTCTGTTGGTCTTACAAAATATTAATGGCAATAATTACATCTATGCTGAAAGTCAATAGCAGGTATTTGCATTAAGCATAGCTAGTCAGTGGGATAGTCCTGGTACAGTGGGGTAATTATTATTTAGAGGCAGTTTGAGGTAGATTTTCAAGACAGCCTCAGACTGGGTCTTTAGAAGTTGTTCTGTCAGCTGCTGCCCATTGTTCTGCTTCTTTGGGAGAATTATATCCGGCCTCAACCCTGTGTCGGTATGAGATGATGCACTTGCTTTTCTAACAGAAAAGGAGACTGAAGTAATTAGAGGTTGAACTGACTCACAAAGGTTACAGTGAAGCATGACTACTCAATTTTTTTGAAGGAGGGAAAACCCACCAAACAAACAAAATAAGGAAACATATAAATGTGAGCAATTATGAGAGCCCAGCAAAGCAAAAGGAGTAGCATGGACTAGAAATGGAATCTGACATACTGAACTATTCATAACCAGAGCTACACTTACGTGCTTGCCTTAAAAAAAAGATGTGAAATTATTCTCATATGGAATTATTTTAAAAAATTAAGTGTATATACATATATATACACACCATTTCATGTTTTAAAAATCGTGCCTGATTCTGACTCATTATTATTAACTTTTTAAAATTATTATCCATATTGACCTCAGCACTTACAAAGTTAGATAAACTTCAGTTTGAAACACAAATTCACTTTATAACAGTGATAACTTGGGCTACTTAGCTTCATTCAGCTTCCATTTCTTCCTCTGTGAAATAGAAATTATAATCACTATTTCATGTGTTTACAGGCAGAATTAAAAGTGATGATGCCTATAAAAGATTTAGCACAATGCCAGGCACATTTTTAAAAATTCCTCAGTGAATGAAAGTTTTTATTTTGTTGTCATTATTATATAACTTGATTAAACTATTGATTAGGTCACAAAGAGGGAGTATTTTGTCCAGCTCCTAGAACTAATAACAGCTTTGGCAATATACATCACAAATGTGTTGGTTCAGTGACCTTTGAGGAAGATTTTTGGGTAAGATTGTAAAACACCTGGGTGAGTATTTCATGTTCTTTATGAAAAGAGAGCTGAAAGAAAAGAGAAATCCAAATCAAGAGGATGCCTACAATCATTAGTCAGCCAGAAAACTATTAAAGTGATGCAAAATAGCCAGGTAGGAACCCTTTCTTCTGTTCTCAGAGAGAGCAACTTGGGAAAGTAGTATAGCAGTTACGGGGTAGAGAGAATATAACACTTGCTCTTTAACTTAAATCAACTCTCCTAACACAGAGTAATTCAGTAACACATATTTTGTTGAGATAGAAATTTATTTCTTTCTGGGTATAAAGCTAATGAGAGATTTACATGGACCAGTCTCCTATCAAACTCTCTAAGCAGCTCTGAGCCCCACTCATCAGAGAAAATGGTCATTCTCTTGACATAATAAGATAAATATTTCTTTTAGAAATACCCACTAAAAGAAAGTAACTGCTTTGTAAATGATTGTAGTCATGAATTTACAGAATCAAGATGTGAATGTGCTCACTCAAGCACCTGCATTTTATGAAAATTATTTGCTATTATAGTTTTCCATTTATTTCCTTTCATAAATATACTCAGTCTCTGCAGTCTTCAGTACTAGATCCTTGAGACTGAATAACGAACAAGATAGGTCCCTGGTCATAGAAGTTATGTACTGGTAGAGAAAACACACATTTGAAAAGTTAAGAAACAGTTCCAACTGGGTAGTTCAGTTAGTTAGAGTGTTTTCCTGATATGCTAAGGTTGTGGGTTCGGTCCCTGGTCAGGGAACATATAAGAATCAATAAAGAAATGCATGAATAAGTAGAACAACAAATCAATGTTTCTCTCTCTCTCTCAAATCAATTTAAAATTTTTAAAATAAAGAAGTAAATATGAATTTAGTACCATTTTTAAAAATTTAAGAAACAAATTTAGTATCAGAAATTCTCCAAAAATTGGTAAGTGCTAGAAAGGAAATTTCACAGGGCATCACCTTAGAGAATAGCAGAGGGAAATAATTTAGAAGGCCTCTGTGAGAAGATGACATAAGGTGAAGCTTGAAGAGTGAGAAGGTTGCACAATGCAGGAAGAATAACATCTCAGGCAGAGGGCACACAACAAGCCAAAAACCTTGAGTAGAGAACCACCTTTGCTTGTGCAAAGAACAGTCTGTGAGGCTGAGTAACATGACCCGAGGTCTGAGAAGTAAGTAAACCACATCCTGCAGAGAGCCTTGAAGGCCTTATTGCAAACAGTTTGGGGTCCATAGTACAATTGGCAGCCATTGAAAGGTTTTCAGCAGGGGGTCTCATGATGTGATTTACATTGTCAGGTTACTGCTGTGTGGAGAATGCATTGCAGAGGACAAGAATAGAATGGGGACAACAATGGAATCTATTGTTGCATGTTGTAGTATACATGCAACAATAGATAAGGAAGGTTGATATTGGGGCAGTGGAAATAAAGAAGAGTGAATGAATCCGGGATATATGCTGGAGATAAAAGAGCATGAATGAGCTGATAGATTGGAGTGAGAGTCAAGAGCAATAAGAATCAAGAGCAAATAGATGACATTTACTTTCCTGGCTATTGAGAATTTGGGGAGTTACAAGGTCTTGGTGCTGTTTCCCTCACCAATATTTAAAGTCAAGAGTTCTGACACACATGTGCATACATGTACACACATACTTGTAAAAATGCCCACTGCTGCTTGTGAAAATAGAAGTTTATGTTGAGAGGGCCTTAAGTGCTTAAGTGAATGCCCCTTATTTAATGTGATTGCTACCTTTGTAATTTTTTTAAAAAAATATATTTTATTGATTATGCTATTACAGTTGTCCCATTTCTCCCCCATCGTTCCCCTCCACCCTTCACATCCCCTCCCACCCACATTCCCCCCTTTAGTTCATGTCCATGTTTCATAAGTTCTTTAGCTTCTACTTTTCCCACACTATTCTTGCCCTCCCCCTGTCAATTTTCTACCCTCCCTCTATGCTACTTATTCTCTGTACCTTTTCTCCCTCTCTCCTCCTCCCACTCCCCTGTTGCAAACCCTCCATGTGATCTCCATTTCTGTGTTCCTGCTCCTGGTCTACTTGTTTGCTTAGTTTGCTTTTGTTTTAGGTGTGGTTGTTAATATCTGTGAGTTTGCTGTCATTTTACTGTCCTTTTTTTAATCTTCTTTTTCTTAGATAAGTCCCTTTAACATTTCATATAATAAGGGCTTGGTGATGATGAACTCCTTTAACTTGACCTTATCTGAGAAGCACGTTATCTGCCCTTCCATTCTAAATGACAGCTTCACTGGATAGAGCAATCTTGGATGTAGGTCCTTGACTTTCATGACTTGGAATACTTCTTTCTAGCCCCTTCTTGCCTGTAAGGTCTCTTTTGAGAAATCAGCTGACAGTCTGATGGGAACTCTTTTGTAGCTGACTCTACCTTTATCCCTTGCTGCTTCTAGAATTCTCTCCTTCATTTTAATCTTGGCTAATGGAATTATGATATGCCTTGGTGTGTTCCTCCTTGGGTCCACCTTCTTTGGGACTCTCTGAACTTCCTGGACTTCCTGGAAGTCTATTTCCTTTGCCAGATTGAGGATGTTCTCCTTTATTATTTGTTCAAATAAGTTTTCCACTTGTTGCTTTTCCTCTTCCCCTTCTGGTACCCCTATAATTTGGATGTTGGGATGTTTAAAGATGTCCTGGAGGTTCCTAAGCCTCTCCTCATTTTTTAAAAATTCTTGTTTCTTCCTTCTTTTCTGTTTGGTTGTTTCTTTCTTCCTCCTGTCCACTCCATTGATTTGAGTCCCAGTTTTCCTCCCATCACTATTGGTTCCCTGTGCATTTTTCTTCATTTCACTTATTGTGGCCTCCATTTGTTCCTCTAATTTGCAACCAAAATCAACCAATTCTGTGAGCTTCCTAATCACCAGAGCTTTGAACTGTGCTTCTGATAGGTTAGCTACTAGTGCTATGAACTCTGCATCTGATAGGTTGACCACTTCTTGGTCGCTCAGATGAATTAGCTCCGGGCCCCAGTCTGTTCTCCCTTTTGAGCCATCCTTGGTTTTGTTTTTTTGTTTTTGTCTGGTTGCAGCTGTTACGTAGTGAGGGGCGGAGTCTTAGGTGTTCACCAGGGTGGGGTTATGATGCTGGATGTGGGGGTGGGGTCCGAGAGGGAACAATAACGCTTGTTCAGCACTCTCTCCCAAATTCTAGTCCCTTCAGCCTCTTTCCCCTATCAAATTGGGCCCTTCTGGTGCTGATTTCTGTGTGGGTGGGCCTGTGCATGCTCCAGGACCCCATGGGTCTCCCCAGTGAACTCTCCTGTGAGGCTGGGACTCCCTTCCGGCACCTCAGCCCCTACAAGTATTTTCAATGGGTGCTTTCAGGCTTCACTTCCCAGCACTGGGGCCCTGCATTGCACAAGTTTGTCTTGCTGCTTGTCTTCACCTGGTTTATCTGTGCACAAATGTGTGTCAGCAGTCCGCTGCCTTGTGCACCCCAGCTGACCTCCCTGCATTCAGTAATGCGGTCACCTGTGCACTTGGAGTGACTGCGCGCCAGGACCACCACCAGCTTATCCCGCCACAATCCCACTCCACAGGCCTTGAAGTCTGCCGGCCACTGACTCCGCCCCTCTTACCGGTCTGGGTGAATCGTTGTTGTCGGACTCCCACACAATTCAATCTTCTCTCTGTTCTGTTGGGTTTTCTTTCTTTCTTTCTTTTTTTTTTTTTGGTTCTATATTTTTGTTGTCCTTAATCTTGGTTGTGAGAGGAGGCACAACGTATCCAGCCATGCCACCATCTTGGCCAGAATTCTGCCTATACCTTTGTGATTTTTGTACAGGCTATTGCAAGGCATATGATATCCTTCCCTCTCCCCTTTATGTGTTCAAATTCAGCTCAATCTTAATGCACAGGTAAAGTCCCATTTTCTCTATGAAACCATCACTAACACCCATGCCAAATGGACCTTGTAATATACAGTTACTGCTCATGTCCAATCTATTTGACATTTTAATTTTGGCCATGTTGTGTGGCTATACCTATGGTTTACATGTCTCATAAATGTCTATGTGTGTCTCTGTAAATTAAACTGTAAACTCTCTTGGGACCAGAAACAGATTCTGATATGCCCATTATAACATCTAATATCTAGCAGTATGCTCTGAACACAGAAGAGTTCAATAGATAGCACCATAATCACTGGCATTTTTACTTGGTGATCACCTAGTTTAATACTCCATACATTTGGAAAACAGTAGATTAGGTCACAAAGAGATAGTACTCTCTTTGATCATAGAACTCATTAACAGCTTTGGGAATATACATCAACACACATCACATGTACAAATCTGTGTTCAGTGACATTGGGGGGCCTCCATTTCTCATTTTACATTTGAAAGGATTTACACCTTGTCATCATACCCAAAATCCATCCAGGAATTGGTAGAAGTAGGCCTAGACTGTAATACCTTATAATATGCCTCAGGCGTGTATATTTTTATTTTAATTATATTTGATTGATTTTGCTATTAGAGTTGTCTGGATTTTTTCCCTTTTGCCCCCCTCAACCCATCACCCCTCATTCCCTCAGGAAATCCCCCAATCATTGTTCATGACCATGGGTCATGAGTATAAGTTCTTTGGCTGCTCTATTTCCTACACTGCATTTTTATATCCCCATTGCTAGTCTGTAACTACCTATTTGTACTTGTTAATCCCCTCACTGCTTCTCCCATTCCCTCACCCCTCCCTCCCATCTGGCAACCATCAAAACACTCGCCATATCTATGATTCTGTCTCTGTTCTTGTTTGTGTAGTTTGATTTTTGGATTAAATTGTTGATAACTATGTATTTATTGCCATCTTATTGTTCATAGCTTTGATCTCTTCTTGTTCTTAAATAAGTCCCTTTAACTTTTCACGTAATAATGGTTTGGTGATGATGAACTACTTTAGTTTTTTCTTGTCCAGGAAGGGCTTTATCTGCCCCTTGTCTCTAAATGATAGCTTTGCTGGGTAAAGCAATCTTGGCTGTAGGTCCTGCTTTTCATGACTTTGAATATGTCTTGCCAAACCCTTCAAGCCTGCAAACTTTCTTTTGAGAAATCAGCTGACAGTCTTATGGGTCCTCTGCTATAGGTAATCACCTGTTTTTTTTTCTTGCTGCTTTTAAGATTATCTTTAACCTCTGGCATTTTAATTATGATATTCCTTGATGTGGGCTTCTTTGTATCCATCTTGTTTGGGACTTGCATGTCTATTTCCATCACCAAATTAGGGAAGTTTTCTTTCATTATTTTTTCGAACAGATTTCCAATTTCTCGCTCTTTCTCTCCTCCTGGTACCCCTATGAATGTTGGATGCCTTAAAGTTGTCCCAGAGGCTGCTTATACTATCCTCATTTTTTTGGATTCTTTTTTCTTCTTGTTATTCTGATTGGCTGCTTTTTACTTCCTTATGTTCCAAATCATTAATTTTATTCTTGGCTTCATCCACTGTACTGTTATTTCCCTGTAAATTGTTCTTTATTTCAACTAGTGTATCCTTCATTTCTGGCTGCATCCTTTTTATGCTGTTGAGGTCCTGACTGAGTTTCTTTAGCATCATTATAACCTGTGTTTTGAACTCTGCATCTGATAGATTGCTTATCTCCATTTCATTTAACTCTTTTTCTAGAGTTTTGATCTGTTCTTTCATTTGGGCCATGTTTCTTTGTCTCTTCATTTTGGCAGCCTCCCTGTGTTTATTTCTATATATTAGGTAGGGCTGCTTTGACCCCATGTCTTGGTAGTATGGCCTAATGTAGTAGGTGTCCTGTAGGGTCCAGTGGTACAGCCTCCCCTATCACCCAAACTGGGTACTTGAGGTGCACCCTGTGGATTGAGTACACCCTCCTCTTGTAGTTGAGCCTTGGTTGCTGTTGGCAGGTCAATGGGAGGAATTTACCCAGGCCAGCCAGCTACTAGGACTAGCTGTGACCACTGATCATCACCCTCTGTCCTCCATGGAGGATCAGCTCTGCAGGTAGTGCTCTGACATGGTCTGTAGCTATTCACTAGGTCCACAGGCTTGGGGGTTTCTTGGGTGATGCAGGGCAAGGTCAGGTCACACCTGTGTTTTGCCCTGGGCTACCCTGACTTAACGATCTGTGATGGTTGCTACTTGTGCTGGGCCTGGGGGTTCCCAGACAAAGCCCAGCTGTGAATCTAGGCTGGCCACTGCTAGGGCCAGGCCAGTGGCTCACTGAGGCCAGCTGTTGTGTATTTGAGAAGATTTAGGAAGTTGTGTAGCATGAGCTAAGATGAGCCATTCATGCGGAAAAGCAGCTTCGGTGGGCCCTTAAATTGGGTGGGGTGGAGTATCAGGGGATTTCTAAGGTGGGTCAAACAGTATTAGCCAGGTTGATGGAGTCTCAGATTGAGCACAAGCTTGCCAGGTCTGTGGGGAGAGGGTTCAGGAAAGGGACAATAGCCTCTGCTCACCTGACACCAGCCACTTCAGTTCCTCCCTGTGTGCTACTGGTACCTTTCAATCTGTTACCCCAGTGCTTGAGCTCAGAAAGAGAGAGTCTGAGTAGTTGAGTCCATATGTGGGTTCTTTAAGAGAAGCTGCTTAAGGCTCCAGCAATTTCTTCCACTGATTCAATCCCATTGGTTTTTGCAGCCAAAAGTTGTGGGGACTTACCTTCCTGGCACTGAAATCCTGGTCTGGGGGGCCTGGTGTTGGGCCGGGACTCCTCACTTCCTAGATATCCGTCCCAAATATTTATCTACAACACATAGATATGGACATATCAGCCTGTTCTGCATCTGAGCCCCTCCTACCAGTCTGGATGGATGTGGATTCTTTAATTCTGTAGTTGTCAGACTTCTATTCAGCTTGATTTCTGATGGTTCTGAGTAATGATTGTTCTATATTTTAGTTGTAATTTTGATTTTGATGTGGCTGTGGGAGGAGGCAAGCCATGTTTACCTACACCGCCATGTTCCTCAGGTACCTATTTTATCAAAGAATATTCAGAATGGATTGTTTTAGCCTATTTCAGTGATTATATTGGTATTGAATATAATTCAACAATAAATATAGTTAATTGTGTTTGTCGAATAAATAAATGAGTTTATCTTTTAGTTTAAAAAGTTTTCCAAAGTTCTGTGTTTCACGAATTCTAAACAAAAGTCAGTGAAAGGGCAAGTGTCTGATAGATTTCAGTAGCGTAATTGTAAAAACACATCAGTTACAGTTACTATAGAATATGAATCTACTTTTTTTGTAGGCAGTTTATTGAGAAAAGTAGGATATAAAATATATTCCCTCTTAATCAGATCAACAAAGAATGATGACAGTTTATGTCATCTTTCTATGAAAGAAAGAATAAACCTGGCTTCCTGCCCTGAGTTCCTTTGAATCATCTCAGACACCCTTTTGCTCAGGGAAGGAGAAGCTCTGAGAGTACAGTCCATGGAATACATAAAGGAATAGCCATGGGCCCCCACCTGCTGTGTAATCTACTTTAGAAGACAAAGTAAAGAAAGAAAGGCTAGGGCTTACCAGAACTATCCCTGACTGTGGTCTGTCCCTTGAATAAGCCCCATGAAATAACCTTGCTGGGTTCCCTGGGAAGCCTGGCAGGCCTGGACTCCACCCAGACTTGTTAGGTCTCCTTGTCTCTCAGGTCTGAAGTCATTGAGGGCTGCGTTATGGTGATGAAGGCCTTCCCTAGAGCCCTCTGTGAGAAAGAAGCAATGTTGATGTGAGGGATCTACACTGGAAGGGTGATGATGATGATGATGATCTAATCATTTGTCCCAAACCAACATATTCCTAGATCTACTCTGGGGTTTTCCATAGTCAGAATGAACTGTAAAGCTGGCATTCATCCCAGGGCATGTTTTAAGTCTCATCAGGAGTTCCACAGACTCTGAGGAAACTTAAGTAATAGCAAAAAAAAAACCAAAACAAAACAAAAAAAAAAAAACACCACACTCCCAAAAACAAAAACAAAAACAACCACACCACCACAAACTCTTTCCCATCATGGCTTCAAATGTCAGATAGAGATCAGAGGTGCCTTTAGAGTTAAAAATGATACTTTGCAACATTGTATGTGTTTACTCCACAAGTGTACAGAACATGTGTTTTTGTAAAGTATGAATGGAGAAATGAGATTCACTATCATTTCTAGATGAGTTCTGAAGAATACAGGAATTTCTGGGTTCTCTAGTAACATATACATGCCAAGGAACATTTATCCTTAGAATTGTAAAAAACAAAACAAAACAAAAACAACTCTCAGTCCTGCTCATTAAAGTACTTGCCATGTGATGATCTATACACAACTTTCTTTTCAACAATATCATCCATCAGAAGTAAAAGATCTGCATGTGAGGCCAGGCCTGATTCAGCTGACACCAGGCCACTTGCATATGTCGTCTTTCACCTAGCCAATGCTTTGTCTCTGAACTGAAGACTCTGAAGGAGAGAACTTCCTAGCTAATGGAAAATGTTGTTGAATTTCTTCAGGATCTAGGAGAAAGACTCCGAGACCCAAATGAATCATTTGTCTTGAATAAAATCTAGAGGCCTATAGTGAAAATGCTATTTTCTACAAATCACATTACTGTAACCAATGGCTGTAGTAAACAATAAACACACTGATTCACCATATGAATGAAATTAGTTCTGGTTAATGATAATCACATCATTTGCATAGTGCTTTGTCCTGCAACAGTGTATCATATAATACCTCCTTGAGACACAATATCATTATCCCCATTTTAGAGATAAGTTAACTGAGTCCAGAAATTAGATGCTTTACCTGAGGCCATGCAGAGATCAAGCAAAGACATCATTACGCCTTTTCTGCCAGAAAACAACAGGGACTATTAGCCCCTTTGGCTGTGAGAGGGGAATTGCCGCAGGCTTTGCACTTTGATAACCTTATGGGTGGAACTAGGATTGCCCACCTTCGCCCTTAAATAAGAATGCTTAGGCCAGAGGTGTGGTAAGCTATCTTAAATGCTTTGTGTGGTGAAATCTCTCAGATCAGAAGGAAGCCCTGGAGATATAGCTACCAAAATCAAGAAGGGAATGTAAGGAAGATTACAAGGAGGAGGGAGAAAGCAAGGCAGAGATTGGATTACAAACATGAAACAGAGTTTATTCTTGTATTATTATATATTAATTATTGTATTTTCCATACAGACAACTGTAAACCTCCCACTGCCCCACCCTGCATTAGGGCAATGCAGTAATAAAAGTATGGTATGACTGAGTCTCCTAGAGGAGCCTTCAGGAAGCCATGTAAAAGGGAGTGCTTTTGAGGAATTGCTTAGTGAGCTTGGCCAAGTGGAGCTTTTGGGCCCACCCACCACACTGCCTCCTAAATCGTGGGGGTGGGGGCTGGGGAAACAGACCTGCCTCATTTACAATTTAGATTTTTGTCTTGGCTCAAGAGGAATTTTACCTCATTTTTCCAAATCTAGAGGGGCATATCCCTCCCTGAGGGCAAACTCTCAAAATTAAATAAACTTAGTGGATGGTGGGTGGTGGGTAGGGCAGGGAGAGTAATGGGAGGGAAATGGGGACAATTGTAATTGAACAACAGTAAAAACTTTAAAAAAAGATGTATCAGCCAACAAACAAACAAACAAACAAATAAATAAATAAAGTTATTGGTGAAAATAAAAAAAAAAACATAACTAAACATGTAAAAAGGAGTGCACCTTAAATACTGTCATTAAAGACCTGTGCATGAATGGCCCTGCAGCCTCTAAGTGTTTTACAATATTGGTAAATATTGTAGATTTTTATCATTACAATTTAAATAATTGTGAGAAAATGTTGGAAGTGCTGTGCTATGTGTGTACAATAGGTAATTCAATTCTGCCAATCATTAGTTCAGACTCACAGTCAAAATGAGCAAACACAATTATTGATGGAAGAAATGTCCAAACCTGTAGAGAATTTTTATAAAAGTCTACTTGGGCCAAACTGATGACATAGCCAGGGAGCAAGGTAAACACGCCAAAGAATAACAGCTTTACAGCTTCTTTTATGCATTTGAAATTAAGGACAGAATCTAAGGAAGGTTACCTGGAGGCAGGAGAAAGCAAGGCAGGGACAGCATTCCAAAGTAGATAAGATTATGTGGTCTCCACTTTAGAAGGAGGGATCTGATAGGGAGTATTTCAAAGGCAAGTTAATTTAAGCAAACAGAAACAATGGACAGGTCTTGCTTATGGCGGTGAGGGCAAAGATAAGCCTTTTACTAAAGAAACTATTATATAGGCCTGGGGCGTGACTACCTACCAGTGACCTGCCCAGTTAGGAATTTACGATCAGATCACCCTGTGAGATTATTTTCCACAGAACCCCTTGTTTTCTCATTCACACAATGGTTATTATAATGATTGTGGTAAAAACGTTTATTAAAGGTTTACCATATGCCAGGTCTTAGGATAATCTCTATATCTCATTTAATTATCTTAACAAGTAAGACATTATTATTCTTACTTTACAAAAACAGAATCTAGGATCAAGAAATTTACCCAATGTCGTCCAGCTATTAAGGGGAGAAGACAACATTCAAACTCAGGTCTGTTTGCCTCCAAGGTCTATGATATTATGCAAAAAGACATAGACACAAATTTTTGTTTAGCCATACATGTAAGTATGTCTATACATAGGGAGTAAAAATTTCAGAAGCAGACTCAGGCATGCTAGTGAAGGGATTCAGAACAGGATCCAAGATGTGCTAGTTTGTCATGTGGGCTATTTGGAGCTGAAGGCAATGGAGACCCTGTGGACTCATGAGAATTTTTTACCTCTTCCTTAAAAAATTTAATCTGGTGCATTGGTCACAGTAAGACTTCTTACTGAAAATAACTTTTTACAGCACGGTAAACTACTAATTACTGAATGTTTACTTGTCTTTATTGGCCTGCAAATGACCTTTCTTTTCTCTGAAGCCCCAAGACCACATCATTAGCTCAGAATGTGCTTCCTATATACCTCATTTTATCTCTCTGTCTCTGACTCTCTTGTGTATATGGGGTTCTTATATGTATGTGTGTGCTCAAAATGTGGTTATTTTCTCTTGTTGATGTATATCATGTCGATCTAATTATTAGACCAGCCAGAAGAGTAGAGGAAAATTTGTTCATCCCCACACGACATATAACTTTTTTTCTCTGTTGCTGACCTTAGCCTTGCTCAAGAGCCCTAGTTCCACTGCCAGTGGAAAACTGTATTTTGCTAATTCAAAACTCATTTACTTTTGAGTAATTTCCACTTAACATAAGATTACTTTGTCTCTGACCGCTCCCATCCCCTTTTCTGGGGGTGAGATGGTGAAGGGAGAAGGAGAGTGGGGCATAAATATTACCCTGACATCAGGTGGGCATGGAGCCCTTGGTCTTCAATTATCCTGTAGCCCTGCTGGCCTCCGCTGCTGATGGCCACAGTCCATACGTTGTAGATGTCACGCCCAGGCATTCTGTATCCTCCTCATCCTACCCAAGCTCCTTTGGATCCTCTGGCTACTCTCAGCCAGTCTGGTGCTCCTCTTGAGAACTGTGGGATCAATGGGTATTCCTCTGCCTTCTGTGGGGTGAGACTCCTTTCAGTTAAGCTAACCCAGGTCATCCCTCATCCTCTGTGCTCTGTTGTCTTGCTGGATGTGGCATTTATATGAAAGTTCTAGAGTCTCCTCTGGCTATCCTCTGAGAATAGGGGCCAAACTCACATTCCCCATCATGGGGTCTCTACTGTCACTTCTCGAGGACCTGGATAACATGTAAACACTTACCAGGTACCACTTTGAATCACTCCCTTTTTCAAACTGGAGAAACTTTTATCTTCTTTCATAGTGGTAGGAAAGCCAGCCATTTTACCCTCTCTATGGTTATGATAAAAACTCTCTGGGACTCCTACTCCTTTAGGCTCTTCATCTTACAGAGCTCAAAACACTCTTTCTTCTTCTCTGTTGGCTTTCAAGATGATTCTGTCCACATTAGCCTTCAGAAAAGCTATTGAGTACTTCAGTTTACTTCTGTAAGCTGTCCTCCCTCATTCTGAGGCAATATTTTCCCCTAACCTACTGGTTAATATGGGCAAACAAGATAAAAGCTAGAAGGATAAAAATCAGACATTAACTCAAAATAGTAACTCATAGTATTTCTGTACAGAGATATGTATATTGTGTGAACAGTAATTCTTTATAATTGTGTTCTATGAGAGCAGTGTCTTAACCTCAGCTTTCCCACAAAATGTCTTTTAGTCACTTTTCAACAGTATTTGGGATATATTACCTGTTAATGAAATGGAACTAACACGTAAGGGGATACTACACTTTTATGACATGCAGTCGCACTTTCCTTAGGGCAGAAAGCAATTGAGATGTGTGAAAAGCACCATATATGGTTGTGTGTGTAAAAATTAATCAGGCTACCATTTTGTGCATATGTCCTAATTGCCTTTTGTGCTAAAAGCAGCACCAAAGATGAATCATAAAGTTTAATTTCATTACATTCAAATCATTGACATTTTCAGGTGAATTGCTTATCACAAATCCATTCACATGCTCCCCACTAGTTGGTTAAAATCAATCTGATACTGGACTCTGCTAAGCACTGAAACACAAGTATCTGAGTCTTGGCTCCATGACTTGTATTTGAAAACCAGATGTTCTTTGTGTCAGTGACAACACCTCTGCTGCATGGCTCAGGTCCTAGACACTACATGGGAAAGCTTTCCTCTCTTATGAGATCATAGGAAGCCAGTGCACAGGGCAAGCCTGAGAGTGAGAGGAGTATATTTCCATGTGTTTATAAAAAGATCCAGAAAACCACACTAAAAATATTACCAGTAATGACCTCCAGAGAGTGAGGGTGCTGAAGGGTGGTGAGGTGGGCTACCTTCAATTTGTATAACTGTGCTGTTCTGATTTTTCCCCTATAAATATGGTCTACATTGTATTTTCTAAAGTTATTTTTATGAAAGAGAACATCAAATGCCAGCATTACAAAGGGACAGGTCACACTAGAAGGACAGATTAGGAGGTGTTCCATTCCTTCTAATACAATGTCAGCTCTGGGAACACTGTTGTAGAAGAGTTTGGTTATACCAAAAGAGCAAAGACAGAGAATAAGTCCTTTACTCCTGAAAAAGGTCAAACAAAAAGGTACAGGAGAACCTTCCAGTTATACTGTGAGGAGGTCTATAGTCTACAGGTGACAGCCTGGCTCTTCCCCAGTACATGCCTCCCAAAGCTGAGATAATACACTCAGAACCTAGGTCAACATCTTGATTCAGTCTCAATAGCGTCTCTGCCCAGTTGCCCACAAACCCAGTGTATCAGTGAAGTGAAGGATGTGTGGCAAGCCCAGCTCTGCAGTTGGGACACAGCCCTGGCATAACTCCTGCTGACATGTGCCACTCCTGAAATGCTGGGGCACTCCACCCTCAAACTAACTTCTGGCTGAACTGGGGGTGTCTTGGCTGTGGCCGAGAAGAGGCTTCAGTCATGGTTTTCACACTTGAACTTTTGGTTCAGGAGCAAAAGCCAAAAAATTCAATCTACCCTGAGCAACAGCCAAGATGTTGATGCTTCCAGGCAATTTCTGGCTCACTGGACCACTGCCTCCTACTTTCTGAACCAGGAGGATACACCAGAGACCAACCTTCTATGGTTCAGGCCTCTGACAAATCACTGGTCCAGTCAAACTTCTTCCTGTGCTTGAGTTGCTACCTGGTAACGGGTGGCACTCTTTTCAAAGTGTGTTCATACTTTTACGCTATCAAAATGTGGAAATTGTAAACTGTAATTAAAAGAAAAACATTTTTTAAAAATGTGGAAAAATGATGCTCAGCATTTATTTTCAAATGATGTCTGCCAAGGCTAGAAGGCTTTTAGGGTAGATGGGATTTTATTTTCAGTACCATATCTGAACTCAAACCTTTATATAATAACTTGCTACTGATGTGACACACCATGTCATCACAGCAATTCTAGAGTGGGGTTGTTCTTTTTCTATAAACAAGTATTCAATGCATAGGCCTTAAAGTGCTGTGACAGAGCCACGGCTGTACGGGAACATATTTCTTTATCTATATGGAAAAGTGACAATGACTTGAAGTAAATAAACATGTTTGTGATAAATGTGGTAAAATATTATAAAGATGAGAAAAATATAAGAATATTGGAAGAATATGCAGTGAAATATTCTGCAATTATAATGACTCTTTCAAAGCCTTGCTTCTGAGTATGGCAACAAAATACTTAATTGCATTTTATTTCCATATAATCTATTTATGCCAAATTATATTTAATTGGAAAATTTATTTTTAAAAATAATTTTTCTTCATTTTCCTTTACTCTTATTTAAAAAATCAAGAGTCACAGAAAAGTTAACTAGCTAAAGTTTACCTAATAAACACTCCAGAGAGACAAATTCCACTTATCTCCTGACTGCAAACCAACTCTCCACTTTATTTGATCAACCTGCCTTCAAGGCTATCATTTCCAGACAATTATGTTTTATTGCTGCTATTCTTAATGCCATTTCAGAACTTTCCTCCTCACTTACCTATTTTCATGGAGCCATCTTTACTGTATCAGAAATGCTCAGCAGAGGAGGAAAAAAAAAACCTGAAACCAAAAAACCCCGAGCCTTGGAAAACATGAGTAGGTTAACAGCTAAATACCAGCAGAAATTCTCATAAGTGCTCAGACTGGTAGAACATGAAAGAAAGAATCTGCTTTCTTGTTTACAAGAACATTGACTTTTTCTGAACAAAGAGCACAGAGTTTAAACTTTAAATCTGGGACTGTAAGAGGTTAATAGCAATATTTTTACATCTTTTCAATTTCATAGGTTTATATTCTAGCTCTGAAAATTTGCAGCAACTTTGTACTAAATATAAGAGGTTTGCATTCTTCGTGAGCACACTGGCTACAAGAATGATGAATGCTGTCCAGTAAGGAAAACTGAATTTTGTCTGCTTGTTCTATCTTTGACCTTGGAGGAGACAGAAAGTTTTCATATTAGGCATTGTTTATAATTCATGGGTTCAGATGAAACAAGCTAGTAAATCTGCCAGAGAAAAAAGTATACTTCTCAGGGGATTGAACATTAATGCCAGCCAGCATTCCACAAAGAATGAGTACATCTATGGTATATATCTGAACTCTATGGTTCTGTTTCTAGTATTTTAAGCTTAAGTTCATGAACTTGTTGACATATGAGAGTCTTCCTTTTTGGAAGTCCAACCAGATTGAAAAACAAATTGTGAAATAACATTACACTAAGAAATATTGCATCACTCTACTCCCCACCCCCCACCACATACAATCTTCTCCCACTTTCTTTGTCAAAAGATTTTCTAATGCCTTAGAGCATCATCAGTGTGAGTAAATTGACATTTTAAAAGCTTAAGAGGTTTTTTTAAAGCCCCTAAAACATTTACTCTTAAAAGTCATATATGAATGAATTTACCATTTGAAAATCAATCTCAAATATGCTTGCGTTTTATTCTATCTCAAGCACAATTGAAAAAAAACACTATTGTTTTGTGTTAAAACAATATTAAGATTGCATTTGTTTTATGTTACATATCCCAGTATTTGAGTGAGTAGGAAACAAAGAAATAAAGTAAGAAGAGCTGGTTCTAGTAATACGAAAAATCACAGTGCTCTCTGTTCTGGTTGACTTTCCAAGAACAGTGAGTATAAGCTGATTCTTATTGATGGATATATTACCAGCAAGGGGCAAGCCCAGTAACAGCTTCTTCTGCTAGACCGGGAACTGGAGAATTTCAAAATGATTACCTGTGTTATATAATTAATGGATGAATCCCCAAAGAATTCACTATTTCACACTGAGTTCTAACATTTTTTTCAAGAAACAATTATTATATATTACTGTATTATTGGTACCTATTATATTAGTTATTATTGCTATTATTATTATCTTATTTGATCATTATTACATTTCCAGTACAGAGATGACATGTAGAAGACAATCAATCAGCATTTATTAAATGAATGAATGAATGACTCAATCAATGAACCAAGAAATAAGAATTACTACCTAAGGAAAATAATTTTGCCCTTTTTTACTATGTTAAAACAGCCCTTGATTAATTTATTTTCTTCCATACCCTCTTTGCTAAAACTTTACTTTTCTTCTGTCTCTGCTGCTGAGCGTCAGCAAGGTTAAACACTCAGCTTCAAGTTGATTTTCCTATTTGTGGATGTCATCTGTACAGATGCCTTTTTAGCCAGTGTGATCTTACTGAAAGTTCTTTTTCACTGCAAGGGCTTGAAAGCTCTTTATTGTTGAAGGGATGAGAAGACTGACATCTATTGTGTTTCACTTGGTGACTGAAATGTGTGACACTGAACAAGGCCTTTATCCTCTGATTATTCATCTGGAAAATGAAAACAACAACACTCACTAGTCTAGTATAGAAGGGATTGCCAAGGACTTTGTGATCCATGCAAGAAAGTGATATTTTAGCTGCTACATATGACAGATGTTTCCGTTTGATTAACTGGGTGTCCAGGTACTGGAATACATTCAGAGATATTAAGTAAATAAAAAGAAAAAGCAGAGATTGGCTTAGAGACTTTTAATAATATTCACATGCTTACTTAACATATTAACTTTTTATTTGATTATTCTGTAATCTACAGATTAGGGACTACTTAGTCCAGAGCTTTTTAACCAGGGTATGTCCATATTCCCCTGTGAAATTTTATTTTTTATGCCTTATATTTTATTTTGTTTTATTATTATTATTTATTATTCTTTATGATGTTACAGTTGTCCCAATTTTCCCCCCTTTGTCCCCTCCACCCAGCCCTCTGCCTACTTCCATAATCAATCCCACACCATTATCCATGTCCATGGGTCCTTCATATATGTTCCTGGACTAATCCCTTCACTCTCTTTAAAACAGTCCTGACCTCCCTTCTCCCCTCTTACTGCTATCAGTCTATTGTATGATTCTATGCATCTGGTTTTATTTTGCTCAATAGTTTATTTTGTTCATTAGGTTCCTCTTATAAGTGAAATCATATGGTATTTGTCTTTCACTGCCTGGCTTATTTCACTTAGTATCATATTATCCAGTTCCATCTATGCTGTCACGAAAGGTAGGAATTCCTTCCTTTTTTCTGCTGTGTAATATTTCATTGTGTAAACATACCACAGTTTTTTAAACCACTCATCTACTGATGGGCACTTAAGCTGTTTCCAACTCTTGGCAATTGTAAAAAACACTGCTGTGAACATAGGTGTGATAGGTTCTTTTGAATTGGTGTTTCAGCACACTTAACTTATATTTCCAGCATGGAACCACTGGGTTAAAATGTAGTTTTATTTTTAATTTTTTGAGGACATTCCATATTGTTTCCCACAGTGACTGCACTAGTCTTCATTCCCACCAACAGTGCAATAGGGTTTCCTTTTCTCCACATCCTCGCCAGCACTTGTTTGTTGATTTATTAACTATAGCCATTTTTAGCCATTTTTAGCAGGTGTGAAGTGACACCCCACTGTGGTTTTAATTTGCATTTCTCTGATGGCTGGTGATGTTGAGCATTTTTTCATGTCTATGGGCCATCTGTATGTCCTTCTTGGAGAAGTATCTATTCAAGTCCTTTGCCTATTTTTAAATTGGATTATTTGTCTTCCTGGTGTTGAGTCATATGTGTTCTTTATATATTTTGGAGATTAAACCCTTGTCCAATTATCATTGGCAAATATGTTCTCCATATGGTGGATTTCCTTTTTGTTTTGATGATGTTTTTTTTTTTTTCAGCCATGCAGAAGCTTTTTGGTTTGGTATAGACCCATTTGTTTATTTTTTCATATATTTCCCTTGCCCTAGCAGATATATTGGCAAAAATATTGCTATATGAGATATCTGAAATTTTATTGCTGATATTGCCTGCTAGGATTTTTATGGTATTACAACTTATACTCAAGTCTTTTATTCATTTTGAGTTTATTCTGGTGTATGGTATAGGTTGATGGTCTAGTTTGATATTTTACATTATTAGTCCAGTTCTTACAACACCATTTATCGAAGAGACTATCTTTAATTCACTGTATGCTCATGCCCCCTGTGTCAAACATTTTTTTAAGATTTTAACTATTTATTTTTAGAGAGATGGGAGGGAAAGGAGAAAGAGAGGAAAATAAACATCAACGTGTGATTTCCTATTGCATGACCCAACTGGGGACCTGGCCTGCAACCCAGACATGTGCCGTGACAGGGAATCAAACCAGCGACCCTTTGGTTCACAGGCCAGCATTCAATCCACTGAACCACACCAGTGAGGTCTTTGTCGAATATTAATTGATCAGAGACATGGATTTATTTCTGGCTCTCTATTCTGTTCCATTGATCTATGCCTGTTCTTATGCCAGTACCAGGCTGTTTTGATTTCAGTGGTCTTGTAGTATAGTTTGATATCAGGTATTTTGGTCCCTCCAACTTTGTGTTGTTTCTCAAGATTGCTGAGGTTATTTGGGATCATTTTTGGTTCCACATGAATTTTTGGAGTATTTGTTCTACATCTGTGAAATGCACCATTGGTTTTTTAATACGAATTGCATCACATCTATAGATTACTTTGGGTAGTATGGACATTTTAATGATGTTAATTCTTTCAATCCATGAACAGGGTGTATGCTTCCATTTATTTGTATCTGCCTCAATTTCTTTCTTCAGTGTTCTATAGTTTTCTGAGTACAAAAAGAATAAAAACTCCCAAACTCTTTTTGTAAGGCCAGTATTACCCTAATTCCAAAACTGGGTAAAGACACAACAATGGAATAAAATTACAGGCCAATATCTCTGATGAACATAGATGCTAAAATCCTTAACACAATATTAGCAATCTGGATTCAGTAATACATTAAAAAGGTCATACACTATGATCGAGTGGGATTTATTCCAGGGATGAAAAGATGGTTCAATATTCACAAATCAATAAACATAACACATCACATAAACAAAGTGAAGGATAAAAATCACATGATTATATCAACAGATATTGAAAAAGTATTTGATAAAATCTAACACCCATTTATCATAAAAACACTGAGCAAAGTGGGAATAGAGGGAGCATACAGCAACACAATAAAGGCCATGTATTAAAGACCTTCTTTCAACATCATACTCAATAGACAAAACTAGAAGTGTTTTTCTTAAGATCTGGAATAAGACAAGGGTGTCTGCTTTCACCACTCTTATTGAACATAGTACTCACAGTTCTAGCCACAGCAATCAGACAAGAAGAAATAAAAGGCATCCAAATTGGAAAGGAGGAAGTAAAACTGTCCTTATTTTCAGACATGATAGTGTATATAGAAAACTCTATAGACTCCACCAAAAAACTATTCAACCTAGTAAGTGAATTCAGCAAAGTAGCAGGATACAAAAAGTCAATATTCAGAAATCAGTGGAATTTTTGTACACCAACAATGGCCTATCAGAAAGAAAAACTAAGAAAGAAATATCATTCACTATAGCAAAAACAAAAAAAGTACCTAGGAGTAAATTTAACCCCTCTGCAATCCTTAAATCTACACATGTCCTGGCCCCATCTTATTTACCTCTGGTTAAGATCCAGGGATCTAGACCAATCTTTTTCCTTTTTTATGAAATAGGACATTGAGAGCCAGCTGGTAATTGTAACCTAAGTACTAAAATCTTCATCTTTTGACTCTTGTTGGAATTCCATTCCCATAACATATGAGGTCTCTAATCTATTTGTATGTGTTTATATATTTTAAGTTAACTTTCTAGATACAACTTTGTGGTAATCATTAGAAGTTTAACTCTCTGTGCTGCTTTACAGTTCATATCTATTTTCTCTCTCTTCCATTTCTTATCTAATTTATAAAGACTTTTGATATTCATTTTGCTAACAAATAAATTCAACCCCTTATGAGTTTTCAAATTGCATTGAACTGTATTGGAGCATTTAGCAGTGGTTATATTCCTGTATTAAATAACTTAATACAGAACTTTGTCTTTCTCCCTAGATTGTGAACTCTTAGATAAGTCAAAGTGCTCATTATCTTTAGAACAGTAACAGTAAATAAAAGTTTAGGCAATGTGTCAAACCAGTGGTTCTCAAGCATCAGACTCACCTGAGGGCTTTATAGGTAAGTACAAACTGCTGGCTCCACCCCCAGAGCTTCTGATTAAATGATCTGGGCTGAGGCAGAGAGTTTGCATTTCCAACAAGTTCCCAAGTGATGCCACTGTTCTCCGGGGTTTCTATTTGAATATCTGCTACTGCTCCTGGAAGTAGGTTTCATTATTCCCATTTTCAAAGAAATCATACAGCTAGTAAGTGGGAGAGGGAAGTTTGGAATCATTCCCCTATTCACCCCCTCCTTATCTTGGAATTCTTTATGCATCATAAGCTCTCAAAAATGCAAGTAGGAGATAATTAAATTGTTTGAATGTAGATACAATTGTGATCTTGGGCAAATTACTAACCTACCTCCTTATGCTTCAATTTTCTCATCTGAAAATTGGGAATTAGTAGAATTCACATGCAGTGCCCATTGTATTTGTCTCCCCTAAATTGGATCTATTCCTCTTTCATTGTAGAGTAAGCAATATGGTTCAGAGAATTGCCTCAGCTCCATGAGTAAATTCTAATTCATCTAAATCAGCCAAGATAATTCCAATGTTCTGGGTTCAGGAAGGTGAATTAATTACATGATAGTATTCCTACTCTTCTCACCTCTATACCCAATAGCTACTGTTTCAGAAATAAGCAGCTGACTAAAATTAGGCTGATCATAATGGCAAGATAGTAGTTTTTTTCACTTGTTTCCTTGTTTGTGAGGGTATTTTCTCACCTTTGCTAGATATAAATAAAGAAGAAGGTTTCCTGCTGATGGCCATCCTACAGAGGAAAATTGATATTAAGAAGAATCCAACACTGGATGTCAGGAAGACAAATTAGGGACCTGGTGACAAGGTGGAGCCACTAGATTCATCAACCAACCCTAAAGCTTCCCGTTTTTTAGACTACCAGTTATGTAAATCAACAAATTTCCTTATCATTTTAGTCAGTTGGGCTTTTTTTCCCCTGTAATTTATAGTGAAACACCCTGATACCCTAACACAAAGGAATACTGTAAGAATTAAATGATGTGATGCATAAAAAGGGTATGTCATGTAATAAGGACTTAACAAATATGAGCTAAAGATCATTATCAGGGAAGCTACTAGTTCTAAATAAAAAATATATTATTGGTGGTCAGATCCTGGTCTCCTTCCAAATTATTCTCCTTTTCTATCAAGAGCTTAGTGACCTTAAATGTTATTGTCAGCACCTGACCAAAAGCTCTTGGAGGCATTCTCACCAGCAGAATTAGAGAAGCCAAAATAACCAGGTGAATATATCTCTGTCAATGACAGAGAACTTGGCTATAACAAGAAAATGATTATTCTGAGATTCATAGAATCATGGAACAACAAATAGAATTAACTTTAGTAAGGAGATTCAGGAAATAAACAGCAGGTATTGGTATCTCTAGTCATAGCTAAAGTAACTAAGGCTCAAATTAAGTGAATTGTCCCAAGTCTCATGGCACAGATGGGTTTCATCCAAACCTGCTGCTCATGTTACTTCTATAGACGTCTGTTCTTTTGGCTGCCCAGCATGTAACCCTTTCCTTTAGGGCACACTGCCCCTTTGGTACATTAAGCATGGGATTCTTTGGGGGCTGCCAAAAAATATTCAGTTTCTTTTTTACAAAGACTAAAACAAAATGATTATTTCTTCAGTGATTACATTTATAGTCATTGATCCACTCCCAAGCATATGAAATCTGAAATTTTAAAAGGAACCAAGAAAGAATAAGTAGACAACACATTATCTTTAGTCTAACGATGGTTTCATTATATCTTTTAAGGTTTGGAAACACTAACCAGTGTATTAGACAAAAAAAAAAAAAAAAATCATGAGAATTGGATAGGGAGAGAGGAAATAGACACTTTTGAAACTAAAAAGTATGGTTTTTAAGAGTATTAGAGGGTAGAAGCTTGCATGTCACCAGAACATGCCCTGGATTCTCGTGTGTGTGTGAATGTCTTGGTAGTGATGTTGTGTCATTGCCTCATTCTTGGCACTCAGTCAGGACTCGAGAAAACCAGACTGAAAATTTGGAATCTGTGCTTTAGTGGATTGAAACTGACCTCTAGTCACTAAGGAAAAAATCAAAACAAAACACACAAGAATTTAGAGAGGACATTTTTCTGCCAAAAAATAATTTTTCCTTGATGTTTTTTTCTTAGTTGGGCCAGTATTCCAATGGAAAAAATAGATGGATTGGTCAAGAGTTCAATATAATTTTCTGTGACTCTTGATCTAAAGTGACATAATAAAAAAAATAATGACAGAAAGTTGTATCCTTTCCTATGGATGTGTATGTGACTATTTGCCTCACACAAAGAGAAAAAAGTAGAAAATATAATCTAATGGCATTTTGTCATACTTAAAATGTTATCTTTCAAATTGATTTGGGTTTATTCAGTAAATATTTATGTCAGGTACTTCTATAAGCACTGTGGATACATCGGTGAACAAAACAAAAATGGCTACAAAACTGTGCATGGAGATGAGGGTTTAAATTATAGTTGGGCTTCTGAGACTCTTTTGTAAACTACTTTATTTGTTTGCTGTAATTACTATCATAATTGCTGGCTAAACAGCTATTATAATTCCCTCTATTTTGAACACTTCAGTGAGGGTCTAACTTCCTGTCTTTTTGTTGAACCCAATGATATATGATAGACGAGGAGAATCAAAGCAGCTAAGAAGAGGTTAAATTGATCTTTGTGAAAACAGAGGAGTTGATGAGGAAAATTTGTAGAAAATGGAAAGAAAAGTGTCATTCAAGTATGGAAGAATCTTTGTGAAGGAAATTTTGGGATTTCTATAGAAAGTGGAACTCTGAGGGAAACTGGTCCAGGTTTAAACAAGT
Organism: Anoura caudifer; assembly: GCA_004027475.1. NCBI lineage: Eukaryota > Metazoa > Chordata > Mammalia > Chiroptera > Phyllostomidae > Anoura > Anoura caudifer. Next base: position 62,414 of record PVKU01002852.1, read on the forward strand.
TGATAATTATCTTTGTGGTATGAGATGAATTATCAATGCCTCACTTCAGCAGTGCTTAAGAAAACTTCAGTAAAACCTTCATATCTTCAGTATTTAGGGTGAGGATGTTTTGTTTTTTGCCCTGTATTTCTCTTCCTATTTCTCTTCCTCTTCTTTTTCTTTTCCTTCTTTCTCTTCTTTTATATCAAGTGTATAGTAGAGACTAGCCAGAGGGCAGGGGCAAAACAACCTAAGGTTAAATTCATCAGACTAGGAGGCCATTGGACTGAGGTTCTAATACTTTAGCAGCCTAGTAAGTACTCTAAAACCTAAGATTGTAAATGCCTCAAGGTAAAGACATCAAACCTTAAAGACAATCAATCACAAATGGACAACTAAGCTTTCTGAAATAATGTGACCACTTAAGCTATGGCCAATTAAGTAATTTTCTTGATTTGTTTTCACCTCTTCTCTATAGTCCTGCCCCTTTCTTCTGTACGCGGAGTACTCCTAACTAATTCTGGTTCGGTGCTGCTCGATTAGAATAGACTTTGATTCAAATAAATTCTTAAAATTTTTAATATGCCCCAGTTTATTCTTTTCACTAGTTATATTTTGGTTACAAATATTTTTTAAAAACATTCAACATTATCATTTTATTTTGGAGTGAAAATATTATCCTTACAAATTAAACACTGCAAGTGAACTAGAGACTATCTTCTCAGCAGGGCTTTTGAACTGGAGGTCAATTTAAGATTTTGTGATTGTCAAAAGAAGAGCATGCATTTATAAAGTCTGAGACATACTGAGCCATATAGAATTCTTTCATTAAACATAGGTTATTGGTTATTTCTTGGAAAAACTGCTAGTGTTATCAAGAGTAATCTAAGTAATATTATAGTAGTAGAAGTAGTAATGGTAATGATAATAAGAGAAATTGTAGTCACAATGGCTACTACTTACAAGGAGCCTATTGTGTTCCAAGTTCCAATCTAGACACTGTTTCATTGAATTCTCACAACTCTTCTATGAGGTGGGTAAATTATTTGCACAATGTTAAACAGGTTTGCAGCCATTCCTTGATATATATGTTGGATGTAGATCACCAAAGAAATAACATATTATCATTATGGATTCTGACCCATTATGGGAATGAGAATAAAAAGCCTTTTACTCTCAGAGGTTCTCAGCACTTCTAGTGTTGACCTGGTCTCAGGATAGTCCTCCTTGGTTCTAGAACGTCCCTGGTTAAGAGCACATGTGTTCTGAGGCACTGTAGCATTTCCAGACCCAAGTAACAACAGAAACCTTTAGTTTACTTGGAATTCTCATTACAGAAGAAAACAAATAACTGGATTCTTTCATCTTAAAGTTGCAAATACAACAAAAAATGATGATGAGGTCATTTTCTTCCCCCCCTCCCTTTCTCCTTCCCTTGCTTCTATCTATCTATCATCTATCTATCTATCTATCTATCTATCTCTCTATCTATCTTTCATGTGTCTATTCAAGAAACAAGTATTGAGGGGCTTCTTTGTGCAAGTCTAGATGCTAGCACTCATGATTGTGATTTAATACAAAATATATATTTTGGTCACCTGACAGGTTCCTAGCACAGACCTTCTAAAACCCTTGGAACTTCTTGAGTGATAGGGATGACAGAAACATCTTTGTTATTCACAATAAGCCTCTTTCAACCTTATCTGAATTTATGCTAATGAGGTGACTCTTGGAGGATGGGGGCTGGTTGCCAGAAGATCCAACCATGTGATTAGAGGGTTGGAGATTTCAGTTCTACCCACTGACCTACAGGGAGGGGAGAGGAGCCGGAGATGGAGTCACTCAGTATAGGCCAGTGATTTAATCAACCATGCCTACATAATGGAGGCTCCTAAACTATGGAGTTCAGAGAGCTTCCAGATCTGTGACCACACTAACAGGCTGGGAAGGTGGCAGAACTGGAAAGAACATGGAAGCCCCATGTTGCACGCCAGCCCCCACTGCAAACATTACCTTGTTCATCTCTTCTATCTGGCTGTTTGTGAATTGCATCCTTCATACTAAACTGTAAACATAAGTGAAATGTTATTCTGAGTTCTGTGAGCCATTCTGACAATTTATCAAACCCCAGGAAGAGATCATGGGAAAGCTCAGTTAACCAACTGGTCAGAAGTACAGATGACAACCTGGGTCTTATGATTGGCATCTGAAGTGGGAAGCAATCTTGTGGGACAGTGCCCTTAACTGGAGGGGTCTGTGCTAACCCTGGGCCAATCAATGCCAGAAATGAGCTAAACTGTGGGATATTCAATCAGTGTTTGCTGAGAATTGAAGAATTGCTTAATGTGGAGAAAACAACACATCTGGTATCAAAAGGATTTTGTTGGTAGACAGGAAACAACAGTTTTCTTATAGTTGATATTCTTTTTAATGATGTATAGAGCACAGCACCTGTCTCTAGAGGGCAAAGAGTGATTTCCATATAGTATAGAACATATGCACCATGAGGTCAAAGGTGATACAGTCTTGTTTGCAACTGTAGCCTACCCAGCATAGTACATGACAATAATCATGGGTTCCAAAAATATACTGAATTAATGCATACAAGCCCAGCATTGCTTCACTGATGAAAGGTTACTCTTGAAGCCTCAACTTGTTAAGGCTACCCTACAGATTGCCCAAGTTGGCCCCAGGAAAAACAGAACCAGTGTACGTTCAAATCTTGAGAGTGGTCATCCAAAATATATACCTTATGAAAAAGTAAGGATATTCAGGTTGAGTAATGATACACTAGGTTTGCAAATAACACATGTTCATTTTCATGTTGCTAAAGACTCCTTGCTAGGAAACGAAACACTTGTAATTTAATATGCAGTGTTCTCAGAGTCCATGGCCAAACCACCTCAAGCTGTGAACGCCTTGGCTCTGAAGAGCCAGTCAGGGTCAGGGCAGGGCAGTACTTGGCCTAATGCCCCTTTAGAATAAACCAAACAGCTACAGGAAGTGGTTTCTGTGATTCAGAAAGTGGCACACTTCCTTTTGAGTCACAACTGAATCACAGCTGTGAGAGGCAAAAAAGACCTACTTCTTTATCCCACACTTTTTCCTTATTCCCAACAGTAAATGTATCACAGTCAGATAATATATCCTGTTTAGTTTAACCAAAAAGAAAAAAAATTAGCAAATCAACTATGATGAGATAAGAAAGGTGTGGGAAACATGGCAAATTGAAGTGAATCCAAGCATCGTAATTTTACCAGAGGGCGATATTCTTTGAGGAGGTTGAAAGAAAAGGAATAGTCATAGTCCAATTTCACCTGGGTTATTAAGGCCCCTGGTTCTCTTGATTCAAATCTGACCCATTTCCAGTGGAAGCAATTAGATCACACTTATATAAACAGTGTTGCTTTAAGTGTCCTGCTCTCCTCTTCACTCACTGACCTGGCATGGCTGCTGGAAGGCCGTTCTCGGTGCTGGCCCAAGCATGGCCCTAGTTCAACTATGGGTGAAATGATTCTGTTCTGAATGTACTGAATGCTGCTGGCAATGCTGTGAATTGTTTTGTGGCTTAAGGAAAACCCCATGGATATCAACAAGTCATAAAAACAGACATATTTTCCCCTCATCTTTTTCCCAGTGTGTCTTTTGTTCTTCAATAATAAAAGTTCTGGAACTATGAACATATTTATCCATATTTTCATTTGATGAATTAGATTCTAGTATTGTTGCTTCCTTCTATTCCAATTTGTACTTGATTGGTTTGATGTTGCAGAACAGAGATTGAGAAACTCATGCTCTATGTCCTGTACTTTTATAACTCTTGAAGGCTAATAATTAGACTAGAATCAGAAAACTTACTGTCAAGTTAATATTCCACAGCTCCTTCTGTGAACTATTCCTATAGTTTAAAAAACAAAAGATTTAAAGTCATATAGACCTGTGTTCAGATTCAAGCTCAACAAAGAATTGTAGGGCTGTGTGTCCTTAGTTAAGTCTCCTAAACTTTCTGAGCCATAATTTCCTCAGTTTATAAAATGGGATTCTAAAATAAGGACAAGATTACTGTGAGAACTAGATAAACTTCTACATAGTGCCTAGGATAGCTTCTAGCTCATATTTGGTGTTTAAAATAAGCTAGTGCCCTTTCTCTTTATTTACAATACCTTTTCATTGGGAGGAAAGAACAGAATTTGGACACGGCAGCTGTGTGGGCACACTAAGTCGTGTCCTTCCCAAAGACGTCAGTCACGTCCAGCTCCTTTAGCACTTTCAACAGCACCTGCAGTACATGTGATACTAAATAGTCTCCTTAATGGAGCAGTAGAGAAGCCCAGCCAGGAAGCATGCTTTAAAGCCAAAGCTGGCTCTTCTGGACAGGACAGTTGTGGCTGACAGATGACAGCCAAATGTGAAGGGAGTCCTCATCTGACATACTTCACAGCCATGAGGGCCCAGGTCAAACAAGGCGACAGTTGGCAGATACGTGGAAAATGCTAATGTACTGTGACATTTGAAAAGCCCTTCTAAAACATCCACCCTCCCATATCCCTGTGATGCTTCCCACATCTCTTCAGTTCCTCCCAGATGGCCATTCACAGAGGGTCCAGAATATCATCTTGTACTTACCTGTCTTAGAGTCACCACTTCACGTATTGTCATTACCTGGTTACTTGTCTCTTCCATTAGATTCTGAGCTGCTAAAGGCAAGGATTGTGCTTTTTTTATCTTGTAACCAACCCTTACCTGTAACTCAGTGCTTAATCCATAACATGTGTTCAACCAATGTTTGCTGACACGAAAGAAATACAAAAAAGTTAAGGCAGAAAGACCATGAGAAAGTTTGAAACAAGAATTGGTGGCTTCTGGGGCTGAGGTCTCATAGGAAGACTGGCTGGATAGGTTCATTTTGAGGAAAGGAGCTAGAAGTCAAATCCCTAGTGTGACAATATGGGGGAAAGAGGATGGAAACTGTTTTGAAAATTGTACTTGTGGTGGGCCGTCCATGTTGGACACGTGATTTCTGGATGCCTGGGCATTGTCAGAGTGCAGTGCTGATGCGTGTCTGCTGGAGGCTTCTGTTTAAATAGCTACTGAGAGTGAGATGACTCAGCAGCCAGATGATGGGATGCTCTTGGGCAGCCTCTTTTAAGTGACAACTCACATTGCCCTGGGGTGTCTGTGACTCTGATAGCTCCTTCCCTGCCAGCCCATGAGCCAGGGTGCCAAGTCACCCATTGCTAATCTGGGGACAGACAGATATTTTTTGGTAGGCATGATCTCTAGCTCCAAGCATGGAGAGTCTTTTTTTAAAATGGACCCTTATCAAAGGGTCCCATTACTGAAATTTAAGGACTCCTGATCATCTTCAGGATAAAGTAAAAGATCGGTATCCCAGCAACTGAGGTCATGCAAAAACTGATCTACACCTATTTTTGCAGCATGATAGACTCTTTCTTTTGATTTTTGTTCTCTCTGAGGGCTGGCTTGCTCCTGTTTGTTTCTATGTTTTTGTACCTGGTAGATAACAGTGGCAGGACAAAGCTGTAAGAAAGAGGTCTGGGAGGAAATCCTATCTGGTAGCTATTTCCTGAGAACTGCAGAAGTTACCATTATTAAAAGTTAGCAACACAACACTTTCATATTGGTCATGAAAGAGCAGTGTTGTCTGGGTTTTTTTGTTTAACAAATGCTGGTCAACTTTCCAGTAGGGATCCAAGAATCACTTAGATTCAAGGATCAAAAAGCATACCAGCAAGGAGAGAATTTGAGATCTGGTTCCTCAGCATATGTTGTCAGTTCAGCTCAAATAAATTTATAAAAATTAAAAATATATATACCTGCGAGAGCTCATAAATTAAATTTGTGAGTTGGACTGCCTGAAAAATGCTATGCCTGAAAATAACTAAATAAAATTTCAAACTTTTAATTTTAAACACTCTAAGTGTTTAAATGCTTGCAGGTCTGATTCAGCTTTCACATCACATTTTTGCAAACCCTGGCTCAGACGAAGGGGATAACCCATGCCAACCACAGGCCTACTCTTTATCTCTAATACCATCCTTCCCAATTGCCCCGAACAGCTTTCCTGATGAAAATTCCTCAGCTGCATCTGTACATTAGTTTCTGTGGTTTTAGTTACTGGCAGTCAACCTCCATCTGATAATATTAAATGGAAAATTCCATAAATAAACAATTTAAAAATTTTAAATTTCACAACATTATCTGAGTAGCTTGATGAAATCTCGCACCATCCAGCTCTGTCCACCCTGACAGGAATTGTCCAGTGTCTCCACTCTGTACACGATAGCCACCAGCTAGTCATTGAGGTTATCAGGCCTTTATCATGCATCCGTGTTTTTGTTCAAGTAACCCTCATCATCAGAAGGTCAATATTAGCCTATGGCTCTGTCACAATGCCTAAGTTACTCATCTCACTTTATTTCATCATGTAGATACTATATCATCTCACATCATCATAAGAAGAATAGTGAGTACAGTACCATCAGATATTTTGTGGAAGAGAGAGGAAGAGACCACATTCATATAACTCTTATTACAGTTTATGATTATAACTGTTTTGCTTTATTATCAGTTATCGTTGTTAACCTCTTACTGTGCCTAATTTATAAATTAAACTTAATCATAGGCCTGCATGTGTAGAAAAAAATGAAGTGTTTATAGGGTTCAGTACTATTTGTGGTTCAGCAACCACTGGGAGTCTTGGGATGTATCCCCCTTAGATAAGGGGGGACTACTATATAGTCACTGGTGAGCTAGGACATTGTTCATACGTTTTGTGTTTCCTCAGAGTTTAGTTCAGTGGGTCCTATAGATGTACTGGTGTTTATTACTGTTTATTTTATTTGAATTTGAAAGAGGACCTGTCCAAGTGCTTCCAATATGTGCAGATTCCACTCAAGAATAATTGTGAACTGTGGCTTTTGTTTAACCCCCAAGGTTTTCATTGTCAACATAATTATTATTTGTAATAATAATTTCTTCTGGCAGATGGTGGTAATTCTACAAATCCCTTTTGGAGCCCAGAGAGAAATGTTCCACTTGAGATAAATGTTGGATAACGGAATTAAACAGAAAAAAATGTTCAGATCTTTCTGTGACTCTAATTTACTTACAATTTTTACTTTTTCTGTTTGAGATTTGTTATAGTTATGAGTCCTTAGGAAATATATTTTGGATGCTTATAATAATTTTTAACACTAATGAAAAATGAAATAGAATAAAACATCACCTTGTTTCATGAGTTTATTATAGATATTTCTTAATGTGTCGATAAACACACAGAAGAAACTAAAACATCTTGATTTCACAACCCAGAAATAACCACGATTAATATTCTACAGTTCCCAAAGTTTCTCCATGCATAAGGAATTATGCTTGTCTACATAGGAGATGTCCAAACCTGCTGAGAAGTTTTGTAAGAGTTTATTTGAGCCAAACCGATTACGATGGCCAGGGAACAAGAACTGAAATGCTCTGGGGAATCACAGTTTTGCAGTTTCTTTTATGCATTTGAAGTTAAGGAGGGAACGCAAACAAGATTACATGAGCGAGAGAAAGGAAGGCTGGGATTGGATTACAAAGTAGTTAGGATTATGTGCTCTCTCATTTTAGAAGGAGGGGTATGAAAAGGGGCATTTCTAAGGTATGTTAATTTAAATACACAGAAGCAGTGGGCAAGGCTTGTTAAGGCAAAGATAAGCCTTTTAGGAAAGAAGTTATGTGCCTGGGGTGTAACTATCCACCAGGACCTGCCCAGTTAGGAATTTGTGATTTATTACAGAATCCCTTTTTCATCCACAAATGTTATCATCACAGTGAGGCTTTCCCTAACCAGCAAATACAGTGAACACCCCATATCTGTTCTAGTCCTTCTCTATTTTCTGTACCCAGTTTTACTTTTCTTTATGTCATTTATTACCACCATGTATGTGTCACATGTTTAGAAGAGTGGCTGACACAGAGGAAGCGCTTTATGTTGACAATGATCATGATAATGAACATGGACTTACATAATGCTTACTATTTGCTGAGTACCTGTTTTTAGAGCTTTATAGCTATTAACTCATTAATATCATCATATCACTTCATATTAACCATCTAAGGTAGGCACTGTTACCATCTTTACTTACAGATAAAGAAGCTAAGGCACAGAGAGATTATGTAATCTGTCCAAGGTCACAGAGCTTGTTGGGGTAGAGCAGAGGTTTAATTGAAAGCTTGATGAGATTTATATAGATGAGTAGAACAGAGACTTTGTTTTGTTAATGTTCTACCACCAGTGCTTAGAATAAGTCCTGGTACTTAGTATAAATGCATTAATAAATGAGTGAATGGTATTACCTGCTTCTTAGAGTTTTGAAGGTTAACAATATTAATACATGTAAAGGGGTTTAAATCAATACCTGGCAAATAGTTAGAGCTCAATGAAGATTAAAAAAATAAAATAAAAAGGAAGCTATCCATAGCTGCCTTCCAGTTAACCTTGACCAATATTAATACCCTTTTTCTGTCTTCTGAGCAGCAAATAGATATTGTAGTGGGTTCTCAACTTCAAATTAGAACAGTTTTCAAGCTATGTGCAAATCTATTAATGCTGAAATATAAGCTAGACTAAGGTCTTGAGTGCTAATATCAAATAACAGAGTTTTCCCAACTCTGTGAGATATCTCAAATAAATGAACAGAATCTTTAAAATTTTAGAGTTTCCTCTCATTATCTTTTCTTAAAACATCAGATTGCAGCTTATTTGCCAGGTATGAAAATGAGTGAACAGTAGCAAATAAATACTATCAGAAAAGATGGAAATAGCCTTACTTGAAAACAAGGAAACAGCCTTGTTTTGTTTATAAATATAAGGTCAAGGGAGTGTGATTTCCTCACCAACATTAAATATTGTTGAAAATAAAATAAATGCATAAATATTCATATAGATAGATAGATAGATAGATAGATAGATAGATAGATATCTGTATCTAGATAAGTCTTCTTACACTAAATCAGAGTTTTTCGGATTGGAATACATAAGTACATTGTGTGACACAGAGTTCCTTGACTTCCAGGATGTTCTGCTTCCTGAACGAATTAGAGAGACATTGAACTTGGAAAACAAGAACAAAGAAAAAGTAAAAACCTGGCAAACCCGGTGTCAGAGATTTCCCACTGGCTCACTCATCACTTAAATGAGGAAACCAGCAAGGACTTTAGCAGAACTGTATTTTCAATATAACTTTTGGTCTGAAGTTTGTTTTCCATCCACGTGGAACTATTCTAGTGTTTAGACTGCCAAGAAATGCAGTTCTACAATGTTGCTCAGACACTGTAAAGATAACTCAGAACACTGTTTTTGTTTTTATTTTTTAAAATCTAACCATCAAGCAAATCATAATTGTTAAAGTTTATCAAAGAAAAAGCAAAATACATTTCTTAGAAGTTATCCAGCAGCCCAATATTACCTTGCTCAATTAATTTTGCAAAGGAATTGTCTCAATACAGGCACTGGATGGCAAGAAAAAGTTTGCAGCTTAAAAGTAAAAATGTGAAAATAACATGTCATTCAAAGGGCCTAATTATGCTTTTGGAAAGGGCACTGAACTGTGGCTATTTTCATTAGTGGGCATTCACTGTGTGAATTCCCACTTCAATCAGGCCTTGCCATTGCCCCCAAACCATGCCGTTTGTGTAAATATTAGTGTGATTTCTACCACAAGCATAAATCATGGGGATATTAACCAGATCTCCTTGAACAGTCCCACTGAGTTCCTCCTGGCAGTAATGAATCTCACCCAGCAGTCAGCTGAACATGTTTATCTTAAAATATTTAAACATTTACTTGGTGTAAAATAAGGGAGCAACAGCAGCATGTTTAATGGCATTTTTCTCAGCAAAAAAAAAAAGAAGAAGAAATAGACACATGCATTTACAGTAACTCCTTACCTTACAAACAGACACATTCCAAATCTAAAAAAGAGGAAGATATAAAACCTCCCCTCAAAAAGTTACAAAGTCATTTCTCAAAAGAACCCAAATCAAACAAAACAAAACCCTCAAAACTTGGAATGTCCCCTTGCCCTAATTTTCCTTTCCTCTTCAGTGTTGACATTCTAATTTTCTTTCCACTGTGTCTTTCACTTTGATAAATCCCCTTAGATCTTCACTCTATTAAATTAAAAATAAAAGTTTTTCCCAGAGTTAGCATTACTGAAACCAATCTAGTCTTACCAGTACAAACTTGACAACCAGGCCAGTAATTCGTGCCACTAAGAGAATGATTCCCACTCACTCCAAGCCTCAGCCAGGCTCACGCAAGCAAACAGCAAAACAGTTAGTAGGTCTCTCCATCAGTCTGGAACCCTCTCTGTCTTCCCGGACTGGTTTACACATCTGATAAGAAATTTGTATGTAATGTGCTTCAAAACTATTTACAGATAGATCTGGAATCTTTGCTTAAAATATGGAAAAATAGATAAAATATTGCCAGCCACCTCTCACGGTGAGCCTTTTCTTGTGATGACACCACACAAGCTACTTCCACTGGTGCTCAGCCTCATGGAAGATGTGACTCACCTTCTGTTGCATTTTGAACATGTCTGGTCACACTAAACAACAAAATAAACAGAAATTTCCATAGCTGTCCTTCAGTTTAACCTTGTATGTTGATGGTTCATACACCAAATCGCCCATCTGTTTCAACTCGGTGTTGCCTAGAATGAAACACAAACGCAAACCTCAATATACTGGAAGAGCCAATGCTTAAATTTCATTTTTGCCTACCTCTTCATTCATTAAAAGCTGTGAACATTAAAAAATGTTATAGAAAAATAACCTGTATGTTTCCATACAGAATGAAAAAGGACACATGACAGCAGTTAGCATTTTCAAATATAAAGCTAAGAACTTTGCTCTTGCAATGTGATTACAAAGCCACTAATGATTGTAGTGAGTTATGAAATTGCATTTGTAGCAGGTAATTGGCATTGACAATAAATGCAGAGATTTACAAAATTCAGTTGCTACTCTAATACATGGACCACATCAGAAGATCTAGAAAACTTTCAATGCAAATTCACATTCTTCTTCTTGCAGTTCTGCACCCTGAATCATAAGATATATTGTAAAATACAAAGTCAAGAATAGTCTGTTTATTAAAAAAACAAAAAACAAAAAAACAATTGGCTTGGCCACCAGTAGTAAATCTACTTCACTTTCAAGTTTAAGATTGTCTGCTACTACCTTCACTATGTCTAATCTACTTTATTTAATATAGTTCATAAAACTTTTACAGTGAAGAACACAGTATAGTATATATTCTGGCATCCTTATTTTCATCTGGGTAAATAAATCCTCTAAGTATATCAACTTGGTAAATTACTATCTTAAATTTTTTAAAAAAGTTTCTCTCACAGGCAATGTTATTGGGGAGGAAAATAACTGTCTAGCACTTACTTATGAGTGAAAGATATCTCTATTTTCCATGCCCTTATATCCAATCCACCATGAAGTCCTACCTATTCTACATTAAAGATCTATGTATTATCCTTCTGCTACCCTTCCCAGGCCTGGTTCCCATCCTCTCTCAGCTGCAGTAGTGCAGCAGCCCCTTGACTTGTCTTCCGACTTTTACTCTTGCCTCCCCTCCCCCATAATCTATTTTGCACACGACAGTCAAAGACATATTTTTAATATTTTTTAACATTTAATTTTAGTTTTTATTTTACAGAGAGGAAGAGGGAGGGAGAGAGAGGGTGAGAAACATTGGTGTGGGAAACATTAATCGGTTGCCTTGCACATGCGCCCAGGGGACCTTACCTGCAAGCCAGGCTTGTGCTTTGGGAATCAACCTGGCAACCGTTTGGTTCATGGGATGATGCCTAACCAACTGAACCGCACTGTCAGGGACATATTTAAAATTTTAAATCAGATTACCTGACTCCCGTTCTTAAGAGCTCATAAAGGCCTCTCTCTGCACTTAGAGTAAAATCCACACCCCTTGGCTTGGCCCACGTGGTGCTAATATCCTGCAGCTCCTCCCGCCCCTACCACGCTGCTTTTCATTCACGATGTTCCAGCCATGCACTGGCCTTTTTCCTATTTCTTTTATGTGCCAACCACTCGCTGCTCCCTTTGCCTGAAACAATTGTCCCTCTGACTTCTTAAATCATATCGAATACTAAATACTAATTGTATTTTCAAACAGTAAAGTTATTGTTTAGCCATTTTCTTTTCTTTGAGCCACTGGGTAGATATTACTGGTTCACCATTATCTGTCTTCTCCTTCTTAGACATAAATGAGATGATAACTTGTTAGCCCATTTGTAGTCCCTTATAGCCATGTGACCCATGCTAGCCAATGAAATGTGAGCATGAGAAAGATGTGTCACTTCTGGGCTGAGAAAATGAGCCTTCTGATCTTTGCATGACCAGTTCCCCATCATCATTTAGATTTTGGTCCAAATATCATCAACTAAGGGAACCCCCTCACCTCTGGTCCAGTCACTCTGCCCACACAACCCTGTTTTGTTTTTTTCACTCTATTACACTATTTACTACTTGAAGTCATTTTTGGGTTTATTTAGTGTATTCTCTTTCACTAAAAATATTAAAACTTTAAATTTCATAAGACAGTGACCTCTTTTACCTTTTGCACTGCATCTTCTCCTGTTCTTAGTGCAGTGGCTGGCACATAGCAGTGCTCAAGAAATATATATTAAATGTATAAAAAAAGTGAAAATCAGAAACATTCAACCAAGTTTTACTCTTCAAGACATCAAATACGGCAAACCTCATTTAGTCAATCATTAATCCATTCATCCACCCATCCATTCACAAATTCATTCAATAACTTCCACTGAGCATTTACTACGAGTCAGACACTGTAGTAGACAATGCAAAAGTGAGTAAAATGGGGTCCTACCCATTGTGGCACTCATAAGGTGGTGGGATGGTAAGATATAAGCATATCATTATGATACCATGGAGTACATTGTAAAATAAAGATTGGTACAAAGTGCTATGGGAGCAACATAGAGAGAGGAATTAGTTTTTAAATATTTATTGAACCATTTCACTAGGAATACTATGTTACATTTTCTAGTATTTCAATCTAGAAGTGCTAAATTGTGAAGCTTATGTTATGGTATGATGCAAAGATTCTTTTTCTCAGAAAAGCATTACCAGTCTAATTTAATAAAATGTTAAGGGTAGTTTGGTAAATTCAAACTTGAATGAAATGCCACTTATTTTTCTAGTAGTGCTATTCTGTTTTGATCTGCAGAGTAAAATTGTCATTATGCCTGGGTTGTGCCACTAGATGTAGAAGCTCCTGTTTTTACAAATAGAATTTGTGAGTCTGGTTAGTCATTTAACGTCTTTGTGCTTTGGTTTTCCCACTGATATGATGTCAGAAAAATTTATTCTATTATCTTCAAGCTAATAATGTTTGACTTAAGTTCTTTTTTTAAAAGCAAAACAAACCCATTGTGTATCTTGGATAAATATTTAAGTTGTCTTCAAATAAATCTTGAATTTTTTAATCCTGCTTTAATATTTAGAGTGCTATGATCTTGAGAAAAATAATCTCTCTAAATCCCAATTTCTTTAGCTATAAATTTAGGTTGTTCTTTTAAGAACTAAGTTAATGATGAGGGGAGCCAGGTTTGCTAAAGTAATTGTGGTGATAGAAATGCAGTAGCCTCAGAAGCTACTAGGTGGTTCATACTATCTCAGTACAGTGAACCAAAAAAAAAAAAAAAGATGAATTTGGTTAATAAATGTGCTTGACCCAAGATAAGCCCACAATAAGTGGTAGCTATATTTTTATTATTAGTGTTTTATTTTTGAAAAACATTTAATTTGTATTATTTATGTATTTATTCCGTTTTTATTCGTTTGCCTTGACTACAATTTATTTATAACCTAAAAGCAATACTTTGGCACTTGTACAGTCATTTGCACACAAGTGCCTGCACAGAGCACTGAAAAATCTGAGTTACCTGAAGTGAATGTTTCTACTGAAGTCAAAAAAGATGGCATTAGGCCTTTTCATCTCACCTCTCATGACGTAAACAACTGTCCTTTTCGTGGTCTACTTAGTGCCATACTTTACTATTCATTGTTGTGATTTTGGTTGGAGATTTAACTGTTTAAAATGGTACTCGAACATAGTACTGAAGGGTTTCCTAAGAACAAGAAGGCTATGTTGAGTCCTATAGAGAAAATACGTGTGTTAGATCAGCGTCAGTGTGGCACAAACCCTAGGACTGATGGCCATGATATTATTATTAAGTAAGTAGTTTTTTTATTTTTTATGTTTTTAAAGATTTTATTTATTTATTTTTAGAAAGAGGAGAAGTGAGGGAGAAAGAGAAGGATGGAAATATTGGTGCACAAGAGGAACATCGATTGGTTGCCTCTCACATGTCCCCAAATGGGGACCTGGCCCCCTAATCCAGGTGTATGCCCTGACCAGGAACTGAGCCAGCAACCTTTTGGTTTGCAGGATGACTTCCAACCCCCTGAACCACAACAGTCAGGGCAATTAAGTTGTTTTTATACAGAAAAGCACATAAACAAAGTTATACATTGATCAGTTGACAAAAGGCTTGCAGTAACCTAACCCCAGGGAGCGATGGTTCAATGTTTACTAATTCTGTGTTCACGGTGACTTTATGGAACATAAGTGCCATGAATCATGAGAATCAACTGTGTTTGTATCAAAGCTTGCTTTAAAAACACTTGCTGTTTAGTAGAATTCTACACAAAGAAGGGTATTGGAATTCTCAGAATAACTTCATTCCTATAAATACCAGAAGTACCTAGTTATATCAATATTGGATAGAACCTAGAAAATATTAAGAATCAAAGCCAAATCTAATTTATTCCACTCTAACTAGAGTTCTCTTGGGTTTGTCTAGGTCAACCTGGTAGGTGGTAAAATAAAACAGAAATTTGATGTATAAGAACATAGGTTTTACTTCTGAATACAAGCTATGCCAAAAGCAGGTATACAGTTGTTTGTATGGAAAAATAACACAATAATTAATAATAATAACAGAATAAACTGTGTTTCACATACCCACAACTATAAACCTACTTTTTCCTTACTCTGTATATGACTTGAATGAGAAGACATTTTGGAAAGAAGAAATTTTATTCCTTAGAGAGCAAAGCATATTCCCCCTCATCAAACTCACACACAAAGCCAGGACGTTAAAGAGAAAAATGACTTGAATGAGAGAGGGTTGTCATAAATTCTCTCTTCCATGAAACTGCAATTATGCAGAAAGTCTCTGGCATCGGTTACTGGTTTGTGTAAAGGTATTGAAAGCACTTATGGAGAGGAGATCTTGGGACTGACCACATTAAAACGTTATCCATAATTATTGCCTAAACACCTCGCAGAAGATTAGCCTTAGCCTTGGCAGAGATATAGGCTCAAGGAAGGGAGAGTAGGGAAAGGCAAATTTGTATCTGGGACAAAGCTCAGGAAAAGTCTAGACTAAGACCGTGGTCCTTAAACATTAGTTGGATTTAAGAATCACACCAGAATCAAACTAAAATGCAAATGTCCAGTCTGACTTCCTGGGTGGGATTTTCCCTCAGTAGGAATAGTTACCTGAGTTCCAGGAATTGGCAGTTTTATAAGGAATTGTGATGCAGATTGTTGTCCTGGACCACGGTTTAGGTGCCGATGGGTGGACAGCCAGCTTGGAGGAGCTGTGACAGCTGCTAATAGAGTCCTTCCTTATCAGTCACCCAAATGCATTCTCATGCATTATTCTGAGGATATAATGAATAAATAGAGTGGTTCTCTGAGAGCTAAAAAAAAAACCTTACAAGGGTGTGGGCTGACTAGACTGGAAGAATGAAGGGTTCTGAAAACAAAATTTGTCCATGAATAATTTTCTATAACTTTTCCTGTTATTTTGAGGGTGTATAAAGTGAATGGAAAGAGGGTATGTCGATATAATGCTGAAATGGGACATTTC
This sequence comes from Anoura caudifer, assembly GCA_004027475.1. Lineage (NCBI taxonomy): Eukaryota > Metazoa > Chordata > Mammalia > Chiroptera > Phyllostomidae > Anoura > Anoura caudifer. The sequence goes on from PVKU01002852.1 coordinate 78,397, forward strand.
ACAATTAAAGTGATAATATCAGTTGCTTCTAAATTTGTATTAATTGCTTCTAAATTTAATTTTAAAATTCAGACCCAGCACTGGTGCCAAGTTTCAATCTGTATTGATTTGGTGAATACCACTTGCCCCTACCTGGTGACTTAGACCTTGGCTCACACAACTTGAGTACCATAAAAGGCTCCATCAGTGGTTAAGACTAATAGGCAGCTGGCAAATCAAGGTGGATCTTGGAGTTCCTTGGGCCTTTTGCTGACTTGCCCAGCCTGGGTAGTGGTTGAAGTTAACCTTGGTATACAGCTTGACCCCTCCTATGCCCACCAAAGAAAACTAACTACCATGGATAGCTTTGTAGCTCCTAACAGGTAGCCTAGGGCCACTCACAGTATCTGACATTGACTTGTACCACAGTCTCTCTCAAAAGGTCCCATAACCAACACATCCAGTTGTTAGCTTCAGACCACATCAGAGCACAGCACAATTAGCTCAATGAATGGCACACTCAAAGGAATATTTCGGCAGGCACCAGACCCTGCTGGAGCAAATTCCACTTTGTGGGGTCAGTCAACACACAGCAGTTCATATATTGTGGTTGGGGTCAATCCTCACAGTCAGCCAACCTGAGGGACACCCCACCCACGGAGAGACCCAAAACAATCAAGACTAAACTACAGTAGGAGGGCTCACACAATTGTACAAGTGACATTCCTGGAGCACCTAGTTCAGGTCAGGGAGAATGCACCACTGAAACCTACAGGACACCTACTGCATAAGACTATGTTACCAAGATGGGAGAAATAGCAGATTTACTTAATATGCAGAAACAAATACAGTGAGGCATTCCTGGTCAGGACACATACCTAGGTTGCAGGTTCGATTTCCGATTGGGGTATATGTGGGAGGCAACTGATTGATGATTCTCTCTCTCCCCTTCATTCTCTCTCTCACTCTAAAATTGATAAACACATCCTCAGTTAGGAATTTTTTTTTTAAGAAAACCTGTGTGGAATATTGAAGGAGAGGAAGAGCAAGTTGTGAAGTGTGGTTGGATGGTTCTGTGTGTGGGAGAATGGGAGGAGATGAGGTGAGAGCACAGAATCTCCTAGACCATTGTAGCAATTTTGGCTTTCAGTGAAAGCCAAATTTGGCTGAGTGAAATAGGGAACCACTGAATGGTTTTGAGCAGATATGTTACTTGATCTGACTTTTGTTTTTAAAGGATCACTCTGACTGTCATGTTGAGAATACCTAGTTAGAGGGCAAGGGTGAGAGTAGAGAAAATGGGAGATTATTGCCATGATCCGTTGGGAAGGTGACAGTGACTTAAATGATGGTAATAATGAAGATGGTGAGAAGTGGTTAACATTTTGGTAGATTTTGGAAGCAGAGCCATCAAAGTTTCCCGACAGTTTTGATGTGGGATGTAAGGGAAATTGAGCATTCATGGATGTGTCCCTGGATTGAGTAAATAAAGGACAGAGGTGGTATTAACTGTGATGTTATCTGTGTTTTACCCAGCACTGCACCATACTCAAAAGACTACAAGCCTACTAATAAATATGAACTTAATTAGATTAAGGCATTAATGCACTTTGGTTAAGTGGGTAGCCAGTGGAGGCTGGCTGCCTAGGTTCTAATCTTGACTCACCACATACTAACTTTATGACTTTGAGCGAGTTACTTAACCTCTCTGTGCTTCAAATTCTTTTTATAGGAAATGGGCATAATGATAGTACCTACTTCATGGAGTTGATAACATTCAGTGCATTGATATATGAAAGCACTTAAAAACAGAACCTAGCATATAGATGTTAGCTAACAGTACTGTTACACACTAAATGTGAAAAAGTTGCAACTCTTTTTTCCCATATCACTAAGAGTTGGTTTTTCCCATTTCTTTCCATAGTGAGTCACTTAGTGACTTTTAGTTAGGAAGTTGTAAACCTTTCTGGGAACTTCAGAATAAAGGCTAAGTGTGATTTCCATTTGCCAGTTTATCAGATAAATATTTAAGGAACGAAAGAAATAATATTTCCGTCAGAGGAAATGTCCACACATTCAAATATTAAAATTAAAAGCAGTTATTCTCAGATTAATGCTTCAGCCTTTGATTATGCTAGAATAAAGTGGGGAAAAGTTTGAAAAAGAGGCCTTAGATAGCACCTAGCTTAACCCTTCCTGTAGTAATTTCACATTGTTATGTAACCCAGATGCCAGTGCCCAGGTGTCACCTGCTTAGGAGCAGCTAGACTTCTAATATTGACATAAGATCTCAAGCCCTTTTTATAAACATGGGGGAAACTCAGCATCTATATCAATATCTTCAGTAATCTTTGAGGGGCTTATATTTCTCCTCATCCTACTCCAATTTGCTGTTATCTGCTGAGATCTCAGTCTCCACCATTCTCTGGTATCTTTTTTCCATCCCATTCCTAACATTGGACACAGCTTGCATTACTCCCATTTCACAAAACACCACTAATATCAGTTCAAGTTTGCAAAGGTTATACTGGGATTTGTATTAACAATAAAGAGTTATAGACTTGTCAGTACAGGAAACATCCTCAATATCATTACCATCATTCCCCTAAAATCTAGTAGTTAGTCCTTGTCATATAGGATTTCTGACTCCAGAATTCATCACTCCCAGTTGTATTTTTAAGGCCCCAGGTCTTTCTTCTCTCAAGTCACCTCCTATCTTCAAACCTCTGATTTTTATTTTAATATGCAAAGCAGTTTAATACATGAGCTAAACTCTTCCCATCTAAACTATGCCTTTAAATGTTCGTTCCATAACAAGCAGATGCTTGTTAAGGTCTGATAAACATAAGAGACCTTTATTTCAACCCCATCAGTATATATTAACTATCCTAGAAGGCAAAATCTGGGATTCATTCCTTCATTAATTGAGCTACTATATCAGGTACTTTGCTGGGCCTTAAAGAGGGAACAATGAGAAAATTAGGTTAGTGACTCTGAACCCACACACATATGGTCTACCTCATGCATAGATATTATTTTTAAAAATTTACATAAGTATATAGTGCAAATTATGAATAGTATCAAGAAAAAAGTATAGGAGGCTGTGAGAGTTTATAACAGATTGACCTCATCTAAGTGAAGATGGATTAAAGAAGGCTTTCTGAAACTGAGATTATTATATCTGAAAGATAAGAAGGGATAAAGACGGGTGGGGCAACACTGGAAGGACTTGAGGTGCAAGAAGTCGTGGCCACCTGAGCAACTAAAAGGCCATTTTAGTTTGAGGTAACAGAGAGGGAAGGAGGATGAGAACAGGGAGAAGTAGATCCTTTAGGGTTTCTTAGGATATTGACCTTGATACAGTCTACAGAAAGAGAAACCACCCATAATTTAAGCCATTCTGGCTGCTCCAGGAGATAATAGAATGGAGAGAGCAGAAGTAGAAAGAGGGAGGCTGGTTGGGAGGCTATTGGAGAAGTCAAAGCAAGAATTGGTGGTAGGTGGTCTGGGTGTTGACTGCACATTGCAAAAACAGTCTGTGGTCTGTTATTTTCTCTGTGCACTAAATTATGTCCTAAAAGCCCTGTGGCACATTGTGTACTTCAAATAAAATCAAAGTTTCTCAAACTCGGCACTGTTGACATTTTAGATGGGATAATTCTTTTTAAGGGGGGTGTGCTGTACATTGTAGGATGTTCAGCAGCTTCCCAGATTTCTCCCCACCAGTAGAACCTCCTCCAGTCCCTCAGTTATGACAACCAAAAATATACCCAGACAATGACAAATGTCCCTGGGGGCTTGGCAAAAGTAGGGGGAACAATAAATCACTCCTGTTGAGAACCATTGATGTATATGGACACAGATATTTTTTTTTTGAAATTCTCTTAAAAAAATGTTAAGAATTTCCAGAATAGCTTTTCTGAAAATAATTAAGATGAAAATCACAACAAAACTGAATGCTTTTGGAGGCATTGTACAATAAAATTTCAATTAGTATAAACAATAAGGAAAAAAGAAGCTGATCCGGAAATTTAAAAGCTTAGGAGATTTTGATCACTCACTTATAGAATTGATCACTGAAGAAGCTAAACAGTGAAATATAGTTGTCCATTATCAAATTTTGTTTCATTATTTCAAACTAAGTTTTCTACAACTCTTCTATCACTACAGGAAAAAAAAAAAAACCCACCAAAAAAAACCCCAAAAAACCTTTTTTGCTTAAACTTTTTAAGATATTTCTCCAGATTTCCTTCTTTTAACTTTGACATAATCTCCAGAATGACTCGGACATGCTCCTGATTATTTACAGAGCATTTCTTTCAGAGGAAGCAGGCTTATTGCAACCACAGATACAGTCACTTAGCAGAATTTTGACAGATGATGATTTTTTTCCTCTTCTTGAACATAGGGACTAGATATTTTGGATTCACATGAAAAACAATTCATGTTTAAGGCAGTAGAGATTCCACTTAACACTTTATAATTTAGGACTAGCAAAAAATTATGTTGAATAAATTACTATCTAAAAATTTCTAAATTTGACTAGCTATTGAGATTACAATGGGGAAGAAAATCTAACCTATATTAGTTCTTTAAATAGTTTATACCTTGCTTTAAAGAAAGTAAAATTAAATTACTATAGGATTTCAGTATCAGTGGTCTGATTGAGAGTGGATCTGTTAGTATTTTTATAGTACATGAGGTTTCCCCTTGTCCCTGCCCCCACCCCCAAGTTCCTTTGACCATGAACTGTCCTTTTGGCACACTGCTCCCAAAGGCCTCATGGAAGGGAAAATTCTCTTGGATTTTGTCCTTTCTGTTCCATAGATATGTTTGACTGAATGGTCTGTGATTCAGTTCCAAATCATTATTGGCAGATAACTGGAGTTTAGAAAGATTTATTGTTTTTAATTTTTTTTAATTCTCAGAAAACATTGCAGTCTGAATGTAGACTACAAAGTGCAGCCTTTGATAGGTTTCATTCTTAAACCCAGAGCACTTCAGCATCATCACACAGTCCAAGCAAGAGCTCCTACGTTGTCTCCAACTTTTCTCCCAGGACATTTGTTTTCTTTTTTCAAAGAAATGTTTACTTGTGTTCCAACAGAGGCTTGTAAGAATCTGAGCTCACAGACACCATGGGATCAAACTACACTTCCCCTTAGGCACTTTCAGAATTAAAAACTAGGGAGATTTTGATCACTCGTTTATGCATTGGAGCCCTGAAGCTAAACACTGAAATATAACCATCAGAACATTTTGCACTGCGTTTTGCACGTCAGCCTGGCAAAGGGATTCGCCTTTCTCTAGGGGCTGATAGGCTCTGGTGGAACGGTTTGTCATAGCACACAGAGTGCACGTGCACAGCGTGATCTCCCTCTGACATACACAATCTGCGTCTCACACAACTGTAGTCCCTGCCTACAATGCGGACAATCAACTTCTTTCCTCATAGTGATTTACACTGACAGAACAGACGCTACCTTTGCCATGTCATTTTACAGTTCATATGCCCTGCGTCTTAGAGAAAATATACATAGAACTTTTGATGGGTGGCAAACACTGTCTCCAAATTGAGTCCGTGGATTAGAGGGAGCCTTAGGAAACTGGTGCATGCCCAGATGCTCACCACAGAGAAGGCAAAACACCGCGGTGCGTAGCAAAGACCTGTCTGCCAGACCTGTGGAAACTGTGTGTTTAAATTATTTAGTCTCTCTGATTCTGTTTGCATTCTCTTAGTAATACATTCATAGACTTCAAGATGTTATTGACTTGATACATCATTATTTGTTATTACTAAGAAAAAATGATGACAAACTATGACCCAATTCTTATTATCACTTAGAATTATTTATTTTTGCTTGTAAAAGAGGAGGGAAAACAGAAACCACATAAATAATTGAGGTATTCCTAAAATTTCTCTGGAGTCCAGCTTTTCAGATTCACATATGAATCAGATTTATAAATGTCTGTGGATGTTGATGCAGCATTTTCAAAAAGACCGCTTTACTATTGTTAGTATAAAAGTTCCCCATGCTTCTACACCTATTTACAAATTTTGATGCTGTGGCTTTCTTCATCTTACCAAAAGATGTCAGCAGAAGGTTGTCAGTTGTTTTAGATAACAACTACAACTCAGGAGGTCCTAAAATGACATAAGGTTAGAGTTTTCCAGTCTTTCCACCAGGAATAAGTTTGCGTATGTATAGTCAGTTGCAACTGTGTCATGACTCCTGCCTGGCCAACAAACATTGCAAGATACTTTCCGACTTCAGAGATGTGAAAATGTGAAATAGAAGTGTGTTTCTTAGAATCAAAATATTAATTTAAAAAAACAGGGGGGCTGGTTGGGCAGAGAGGGGCAAAGGGTGAAATAATTGGAACAACTGTAAAACATTTAAAAAATCCCTAATGTTGTTGATGTGAATTTGTAAAATTACCTAGTAATTTTAAACATCATGCTTAGGTAATACTTTTTTATTCAGTTGTTCTTCTGTTCACTGGAATAATAAGAGAGGTTGCCATAGGGAATATTATTACTGCTAGATTTTAAACGAAAGTCTGACATACTATTGTAAAGGGTATTAGTTTTAGGGGTCAAAGTGGTTACCTTGCTCCCCAAATATCTCTTATATGCCTGCCAGCCTCTCTGAAATTCTAAAATGTTTAAACTCTTTTATGGAAGATGCATGTTAAAAACATAGACCTTCTGGAAACAGAGATGTGTTCATCTATTACTAGTTAATAACACCATGGGTTAAGGTTATTTATCAGATTAATTATGGAATTGACAGCTTAGTTAGAATGTAACTAATCCATAGACAGGTAATAAGAAAATAATTGCAAAGTAATAAACATGTACAGGTGGCAGAGTATGGCACAAAGCAAACATGTAAATGCTGTACATGTTAACAATTTACAACATATTTACCTTCAACAAATAACTATCTTAACTGACATTAAAAGACTTGAAATGGACAACTGATTCTGGAAATGTTTTCCATATCTATCAAGTCACATCTTTAGGGCATAAAAACATTTATGTGTTCTTTAAAAATGGGGCTATTGTAATCTCAATAGAAGGTCTTAATGGAGGGTTTTAAGATGAGTTTCATGAGATAAGGAGTTTACTCCTTATGCCTTGAACTTAAACATCCGGTTTATACCAACAGAGCCATACAAAGCAAAGCAGAGCAAGCTTCAAAGGATACAATGTATTTATCAGGCCTGATTCCCACGGGAGCCCTCAGTGTTAGAGTTGGGTATGTCTGCCACCTACATTACCTGGTTTTCCAGGGGGACTTACTAGCCCCTTTCAGGGCCTGCTGTCATGGGGCTGCAATCTCCAAAACCACACAGAGTGGTCCCCAACAGCACAGTGGATAAGGAATAAGTAACTTCCTGACTCAGAAATCTCCTGTGCCTGTTTTATCCCTCCATTCATTCTCTACTGGCTTCTCACTTGGTGACAGAATGCACACTGCAGTTTCTGGCATCACCTCTTGACATAACAGCATCAGTGCGAGAAGATAGGCTGTTTCTTTCTTCTGTTTCACTTTACGGGAGAGGAAACATTTCCGAGATGCCTTGTGGTTCTTTGGCCAGAACGGATTCACGTGTTCTTCCTTAATCCATCACTAGCAAGGGGAGATGGTTTATTGTGATCACCTTTACCATCAGTGTTTCACTCCTGAGTCATTTTCGAGGAATGGAAGTCCTGAATAAATAGGAATTTGGTCAACAAAGAAGTAGGTGGGAATGGCTGTAAACTGGGCCACCTAATAGATCTGCTATACTATCCCACAGTATTATTAGAAAGCTAAATGGTACAACTCCTATGAAGCACTTAGTAATTATCATAATGACACTTCTACTTATTGTGTCCAGTGTCTTGTACATATACAGTGTTGCATATAAACAATCCTCACAAAAGCCCCATGAAGCATTTGTGTTATTATTATCCCCATTTTACAGATATGGAAACTGGGCACAGAAAGGTTAGGTAACTTGCCCAAGTTTTCACAGCTTGTAGGTGGCTCTGTTGGGAATAGAATTCTGCAGTTTGGTCCTACAGCATATGTGCTTAACATCCTCCTGGAAAATTGGAAGTGCTCATCTCCTATCAACTATAACTATCATCTCTGCCAACCTATATTTTTCAAGCAACACTTACAGATTTTTTTCTTCTTATTCAGTTCTTGGTAGAGATGGAAAGATACTTTTAAAATACCTATATAATAGAACAGGTTTGAACAAAAATTTAAAAGAAGTGTTTTAATTCTTCAAACTAATATAGCACAACTGAGGGGTTTATAGAATCTGTTTAATGAGTCATGACCAGAATTAAAAATATATCTATATCTTTCAGGGCACATACCTGGGTTGCAGGCTGGGTTCACCATTGGGGGCATGCAAAAGGCAACCTTCTCTCACACATCGATGTTTCCCTTCCTCTCTTTCTTGCTCCCTTCCTGTCTCTCTAAAAAATAAATAAATAAAATCTAAAAAATAATATAACTTAGAAAAAAGAAATTGTTTAAAAAATATATATATATAATATGGGATAAAACAGTGGAATCTGATAGAAAATATCAGCTACACCCCATATAATAAAACAACTTGTCTCTGTTTCATATATGTCTATTCTGCCTACTTGAAAATCCTACTTTGACACTGCTAACTCCCATTGTGCTGTTAAGAAAATAGGACCTAGGCTTTTTTCAGTGATCTTACAATTATTCTTCAATTCTTCTTAGTAGAATTTTGGTCCACCTAAATATATGCCCTTGCATTGTCTCTTCAGATCTTCATTCTATTGTCCTAATTATTTTATCAGAGGCTTTAGTTTGTTATTCTGAGAGGAAAACCTAATACAAGTTGTTTAGTGTACTCAGAGTCAAGTGCCTCAGGCCACAGCTGTGGCACTGACCAGCACTCACAGAAGTACAGTACTGGAGAGAAGGGACAAATGTCCTTACAAAGCATATGGGGTCAGATTGAGACACAAAGAGTGAGAGGTCTGAATTTTCTCCCATGAATAATAATTTCCTTGCTGTGATGGGCTTAGCTTTCTTGTCTATAAGAAAGATGTTTCTGGTTGCAGGTAGTTGACATCAGACTCAAACTGGCAATGAAAGAACTTTACTAACTCACACAACCAAAAAGTGCAGGGGGTGGTTAGGCTTCAGGTATAATCAGATCAAGTCTCCAGGGCTGCCCCTTTCTGCATCTGCTTTATTTTCAGTCTGGTTTCCTACGCAGTAAATTAACAGCTGACGTAGTTCCACATATAACAACTTCCTCATAAAAATACCCATCCTGACAACTCTTTAATGAGAGAAAGGAAGTTTCCCAGACTTTTCTCACAAAATTCTTCTTATATTACTCTGGTCAGCACTGGGTTATGTGTCCATCCTTGAATGCTTCATATGGCCATGGTGTCAAAAGTGCACTATTCAGGTCTTACTCTTCATTAGTTCATCCACACCTCATGGCTAAAGGTGTGGGGTAGGAAAAACTATTACCATATAGGAGGCGTAGAAAATGGGACTGAGACAGCTTTTTTAGAAGTTATAGAGCCAAGAAGAACCTTCATTAATTATGATCATTCTTTCAGTTGCTACTTCATATATAGAACAAATATTTTGTATGGCAGCCCTTCTCTTTTCTTCACAAGGATAAAACATTGATCATGAAAGGAGAAGGAAAGCAGTACCAGAAACACTAGTTTCTTCAGTGCCTGTCAGCTCAGGCTGCCATATCACATGATTTCACTTCTGTGTAGAATCTAAAGAACAGTATAAACAAACAAAGTGGAAACAGACACATAGATACAAAGAGTAGACTGATGCTTGCCAGAGGATAGGGAGCTTGGGAAACTGGTTGAAAAAGATGAAGGGATTGAGAAGTACAGACTGGTAATGGCAAAACAGTCTTGAGGATACAAAGCACAGCATAGGAAATACAGTCAACAATATTGTGATAACTCTGTATGGTGCCTGCTGAGTACTGGAAGTATTGGGGGGAACACTTCGTGAAGTATATGATTGGCTCACCACTATGCTGTACAACTGAAACAAATACAAAATAATGCTGAATGTAAGCTGTAATTTATAAATTTAAACAAAGCTCTGATCAAGTAGCTCAGTTAGTTAGAGCATGGATCCCCAACCCCTGGGGCCATGGACCAGTATTGGTCTGTGGCCTATTAGGAACCAGGCCTCACAGCAGGAGGTAAGTGACAGGTGAGCAATCCAAGCTTCATCTGTCTTTACAGCCATTCCCCATTGTTTCAATTACTGCCTGAGCCCCACCTCCTGCCCGATCAACAGTGGCAATAGATACTCATAGGAATGCCAACCCTACTGTGAGCTGTGCATGTGAGGGATCTAGGTTGCACGCTCTTCATGAGAATCTCATGCTTGATGATCTGAGGTAGAGCTGAGATGGTGATGCTAGTGCTGAGGAGTGGCTGTAAATACAGATTATCATTAGCAGAGAGATGTGACTGAATGGCAAGTAACAATTAAGCTGCATCTGGTGGCAGGCTATAAGGCTGCACCTGGTGGCAGGCTATAAAGCCCTGCCCCTGCCATGAGTCTGTGGAAAAATTGTCTTCCATGAAACCAGTCCCTGGTGACAAAATGGTTGGGGATTATTGGGTTAGAGTGTTGTCCTGATATGCCATGGTTGTGGGTTCAATCCATGGTCAGGGCACATATAAGAATCAACTAATGAATGCATAAATAAATGAATCAATAAATTGATGTTTCCTTCTCTCTCTCTCTCTCTCTCTTTCTCTTTTCCTTTCTCTCTAAAATCAATAAGTAAAAATTTAAAAAATGTGATAGACTGGGTGATTTAAACAACAGAAAGTTGTTTTCTCACTGACTGGAGGACGGCAGTTCAGATCAGGGTGCCAGCACAGTTGAGTTCTGGTGAGGGCTCTCTTCCTGGCTTGTACATAGCTACTTTTTGGTTGTTTCTTCATGTGGCAGAAAGAGAGATCATCCTCTTCTTATAAGACCATAGTCCTATCAGACTAGGGTCCCACGTTTTTTATCTCAGTTATCCTTAATTCCCTTCTAAAGACCCTATCTTCAGATAGTTGCATTGAGCATTAGGATTTAAAAAAAATAATTTTTATTATATTTTTCCCATTACCATTTAGTCCCTTATACCCTCCTTCCCCCAGCAATACCATACTGTAGTCCATGTTCCTGAGTCCTTTTTCTTTTTTGCTCAATCCCTCCACTCCCTAACCTCCCCACTCCCCACTAGCTGTCATCTGTTCTCCATCTATGAGTCTATCTCTGTTTGAGCATTAGGATTTCAAAATATGAATTAGAGCAGGGGTGCATTCAGTATATAGCAATGCCCAAACGTTAATCACTGCCTAAGTATTTTTTGAGCATCTTTACTCAGCCTGGATCAGGCATTGTGATAGTTGTGTGGAGTGGAGTGGAGTGAGATGAAATACTGGGGAGGCAAGACCAGCAAGTAATAAACTATAAAGAACAAATGCCATGAAGTAAAAGAAATGCTGAGGAAACTCCCGAGTGGTGAGGAGCAATGAAGGTTGGAGTGGCCCAGAAAACTTTATGGAGGAGTTGAGGCTGAAGTTGGGATTTTGGGTGGAAGAAAGTGAGTGTATGACAGGATAAAAACCTAGATCAGGAGGTTAGCAGTGGGAATGGAGGAAAAGGGCCAGAAAACACAGAGCTCTTATAGAGAAGACTCAGAAAATTTTATAGCTGATTGATACAGAGAGGACTTAGTAACTGAGGCACAGAGTGAATAGGTGAGAAGAGTGGTTCTTTTCATGGGAATAAGAAATTTCAGAAGAAGAGAAGGTATGAGGGTGGGTTTAGGTACATGGGAAAAATGAGTTTATTTTAGAAATATTAGTTTTAGAAATGGGTGAATTTACTGCAAAAATATCTGTAATGTTATGGAGAATAAGGGCAAAAAGATGATAAAAAGTAGGATCGGAGGCAATGGATATTTGAATTATTATTATTGGGTTGATAATTGAAACTAAGGAAGTAAAATATCTCTTTGAGAAAATATGTGGACTGATGTATCGAAAAAGAGCTAATAGCCATTATCATCATCTTGAAAGATCTAGCGATAGCAAATGGCATAATGGTGTAAAACTACTGAACATAGGATTTAGTTCTGATTTTCTCAGGGTATACATAGCACTTTGTAGTATGGAAAATAAACATTTGCTGGTTTGCTTGATGATTGAATGAATGAATATTAGAAGTTTTAAATCCAAAGTGCCTGGTGTGCCTCAGAAATATTTTGAAGTCAAGTGGCTTTCCCATTTCCATTTAATTAAGTGTTTTGAGCATTATTTATTACTCATGCACTGAAGAAATAATTAGCTAAAATAGTTCTCCTATCACATGAAGGGGTTAATTAGCTCAGTTTTCAGAGGAATCATCTGAGTGTCCAGCTAGTTCAGGTGCATTTGCTGAGGCATTCCCTGGGGGCAAGAAGCCTGGGATAGCATGGTGCTGCCTTGTGACCTAGTTTTTCCCTCAGAATCAGGTCCTCTTTCCTTGTAATTCTGCTCTCACTGTCTTCTCTCCCTGTACCAGCTACTGCTGCTGTGAGTCAGGCCTTAGTTACCTCTGAAGACTATGTGCAGTGGTCTGCCTTTAAATTTTTTACTTCTCTCTTAGGAACTTAGGGCAACTCACAATCACAACCCATATTTTACATTCTCCAACCTCTTCTCATCTCCTGCTAGCAATGCTTACCATTCTAGTGTTTAGTTCCTATGAGGCCTTGTGTGCATCAAAGAATTTCATGCTAATGGGGGACTTTCTGAAGATGAAGCCTTGGTTCAGACAAGGGGTTAATTAACAATATATATAGTGTTATAGTATGCCATGGCTTTAAATCTTGGATATGAATGACTATTCTTAAATTTGACTGGTGTGTGATTTGAGACAGTTCCTCAACCTTTCTTAGAAACAGCTTCCCCAACCAAAAAAAAAAAAGAGGTAATAACTGTCTTTGAAAGTGGCTATGAGGACAATGTACATAACAGGCCTTGCATACAACCTGGCATATTGTAGGAGCTTCATAGGATGGTATTTATGTGATAGGCCAAAGAAAAATACACACATGCCATTTCTCCACAAATCACTCTGCAAGGGCCTAGGAGGAAAAAGATTAAGGCAGACAGATATACAATCTTTCCCCTAATTTAGAAATATATACTCCAAGTTCTACCTGATAGAACTTTTTGATTTCTCTGATATTATTTGTAAGTTAGTGCTTCAGCATACTGAAGAATAGTACCTTAGAGAATTAAAGGAGTTAATAGATTTTCCTCAAATTGGAGCATTTTTCTTCTCTATTGAATCAAGAAAGCTAACTGTCAAAGAGGCATAGAATGGTATAGATAAAGCCCTAAGGTAACAAGACTCTATTATATTGTATTCCATTAGAGTTGAGCCAAGGGTATTTTGGAAGGAAATTTCAGTATAAAATAGTTTGGGGTGGGGGGATTATGCCCAAAACTTTATATTGTGTTTTTCTCCTGGTTTTTCTACTTTGTATCATAGTAGCATTGTCCCAAATGGGTATTCCACTATTTACTTTTCCTCTTGAAAAAATCTAGTTTTAACTAACACTAAATTAGAGATTATTTTTGAAATGAACAATATTAAGGTGAACAGGGAAATATTCAACTTTCCCTCAAAGAACATTTTAACTTTCCTTTTCATCTTCCTCCCTCCATTTATGTAAGCAGAATCACCAATATCTTTACCATAAATAAGCAGGCAGGTGACTTTACAACTGCTCCTGAGTACTAGTGAAATCTTCAGAAGTTTTACTCTTCTGGTTCTTGTACCAAGTAAGACTCAACTGCTCCTTCAGTGAATTAATGTTTGTTATCATAAGTTTTATAAAAGTAAATATGTAATAGAATAAAAAATACCATAGCTTTGTGTTTAGGCTCTGGTCTTCAAGATTTTATATTACTCTAAAATTGATAATGTCCTTATATTTAAACTAATAATGGAGATTAAAACTTACATAATTTAATTATACTCTAGGAAATACTTTGTAGTACTATGTAGGCCACTATTTCAAAACAGAAAAAGACCAAGATAATAAAAATTTAAGAAAAAGAAAAAATTTTAAAAAAGGAAATAAGAGACCAAAAATATATGGTAAAAGATCACCATGTCCTTTAAAGCTAGCCAAACTATCATCCAGTAACTATAGCGCTTTAGCAGACACAATGTATCAGGAATCAAGAATCCTAGATCCCAAATAATAAAATGGCAATAAATACATATCAATCAGTAACTAAATCTAGGACTGCTGGCCAAGATGGAGGCATAGATGGACACACTGTGTGAAATAAAGAAAAATCTACAGGGAACCAACAGTGAAGGCAAGGAAACTGGGACTCAAATCAATGATTTAGAACAGAAGGAAGAAATAAACATTCAACTATAACAGAATAAAGAAACAAGAATTCAAAAAGATGAGGAGAGGCTTAGGAACCTCAGGGACAACTTTAAACATTCCAATATCTAAATCATAAGGGTGCGAGAAGGAGAAGTGGAAGAGCATGAAATGGAAAACTTATTTGAAAACATAATGAAGGAGAACTCCTCAAATCTGGCAAAGGAAATAGATTTCAGAGAGTCCAGGAAGCTCAGAGAATCCCAAAAAAGTTGGATCCAAGGAAGCACACACCAAGGCACATCATAATTACATTAACCAAGATTAAAGATAAGGAGAGAATCCTAAAAGCAGCAAGAGAAAAGGAGACAGTTACCTACAAAGGAGTTCCCATTAGACTATTGGCTCATTTCTCAAAAGAAACCTTGCAGGCAAGAAGGGGCTGGAAAGAAGTATTCGAAGTCATGAAAGGCAAGGACCTATATTCAGGATTACTTTTCCATCAAAGCTATCATTTAGAAAGGAAGGGCAGATAAAAATTTTCCCAGATAAGGTAAAGTTAAGGAGTTCATCATCACCAAGCCCTTATTACATAAAATGTTAAAGGACCTTATCTAAGAAAAAGAAGATGATCAAAACTATGAATAGTAAAATGACAGCAAATTCACAACTATCAACAAGTGAACCTAAAAAAACAAAAGGAAACTAAGCAAACAACTATCATAGGAACAGAATCACAGAAATGGAGATCACATGGAGGATTATCAGTGGGGTGGAGGAGAGGGGATAATGGGGGAAAAGGTACAGGGAATAAGAAGCACGAATGGTTGGTACAAAATAGGGGGAAGTTAAGAATAGTATAGAAAATGGAGAAGCCAAAGAACTTACATGCATGACCCATGGATATTAACTAAGGGGGAGGAATGAGAGTTGGAGGGCAGGTGTAGGGCAGAGGGGAATAAAAGGGGGAAATGGGACAACTGTAATAGCATAATGAATAAAATATATTAAAAAAAGAATAGTCACGGGGATGTGAAATACAGCATAGGGAATATAATCAATAATATTCTAATAACTATATATGGTATCAGATGGGTACTTGGTTTATTGCAATGATCACTTACTAACTATATACTGTCTAATCACTGGGTTGTGCACCTGTAACTAATAATAATGTTGCATGTCAACTGTAATTGAAAAATAAAAAAAATTATTATTAGAAAAAGAAATCCTAGATTCCAATCTTTCTCCAGCTAGCTGATCATAATGCATATATTAGTAAACTGCATGGACCTCGGTTTCTTCTTAATCATTAAAATTGATATTTTTCCATGATTTCTAAAATTTCTTATAGCTGAATAGTTTACCTTTTATTCAATGGGGATTAAATTAAGGTAGGACCCTATTTTCAGAATGCCACATAATTGAACCATGTAATTTTAATTTGTTTTGGTTATTTAGGCATAAATTTCTTTCATACTTAAGGTAACTAGGCTCTTCCCAATTCTAGCCTGAAGATATGTATTTTTACCTACCATTGAGCAAATTTTGGGGGTTTGGGGTACAGTGAAGCAGGAAACTTTATTCAATGCAAACAGCTCAGTAGTGCTATAGCTTTGCTGAAAAAGACCGTGATGGTAGAAGAGCTCTGGGGTCAGGAGCCTCTCTTTGAAACAGCTCTGTTCTGCTCCTCCATGGTCTGCTCTGCTCTGCTCTGCTTTGCACAGAGGGGGTTTGATCCACTCTGTGATGGTCTACTTCCCTCTGCTCTGGTGAGATTCTGGTGTTTTAGCTCAGCCAGGGGGATGCAATCTTCATTCTTCTGTGGGAAGGGAGAGTGTGCTCTACATTGAACAATTTTAATATATACTTCTAATGTTAGGATAAAGAATTAAAGTACCTCAGGACATTATTAGAAACTCAGCAATATATAGGGGTGAGCAAAAGGAGGTTTACAGTTGTATGTGAAACACAGAGTTAATAAACCTTTTGTAATCATCACGACCTGCCTGTCTTTTCCCATACAAACAACTGTAGACCTACTTTTTCCCACCCCTGTATATATATATATATATATATATATATATATATATATATATATGTATATGTATATATTTCCTTTTTGCTTAGTACTTTCACCTTTTTTCACTCAGCCCTTCCAATCTCCCTTCCCTCTGACAGCTGTCAGTCTGTTCTATGTATGTATGCTCTGTTTGTTAAATTATTCATTTTTTAGAGGGAAGGAGAATGTTCTGGGTTCAAAAAAGCTCTAATTTCCAATATCTCAGAATGTGACCATGTTTAGACAAGGGTCATTGCAGATGTAATTAGTTAATATCAGGTCATACTGGAGTAGGGTAGGCCTTTAATTCAATATGACTGTGTCTTTATAAGAAGAGGAGAAACTCCTAGAGAATGTGTAGAGATGGAGGCAAGATGGCCATTAAATAACAGGCAGAGATCCCAGTGATCTGCAAGTCAAGAAAAGCTAAAGATTGCCAGCCAGCACCAGAAACAGAAGAAGCAAGGAAATTTTCCTCTCCAGTCTTCACAAGAAATATGGCCCTGCCATGATTTTGAACTTCTAGCCCACAGAACTGTTAGAGAGTAGATTTTAGTTAAGTCTTCTGTTTGTGGAACTTTGTTAAGGTAGTCCATAGGACACTAATACAGGAGACAGTGGAATGAGGGAATTTATTGGGTTTTTCCTGATCAGTCGGCTCAAATATCAAGCCATAAATATGGTTTGGGGTTAAAAATGGTGTATTTTTCACCTAAGCACCCCAAGTCCTCAACTCAGTTACAGCTTGGGATTCATGAAAACCAAGTTGCCTACTCCATAGTGTTTTCATCTTTTACTTTTCTTTGGTGTTCTGTAGGGTTTCTCAGACTCTACTGTAGTTACAAATCACCTGGGAATCATATACATAGGTAGGCTGGGTCACAATTCTGGGACAAATACTGACACTCTGCTTTTCTGATGAGATCTCAGGTCATGCCACTACAATTGTTTTGGACACTTGAAATAGCAAAAATGTTGTGACCTCTTTTCTGCCTTCTTCTGGAAATAGAACATTTTCTATTGGGAAACCCGTATTATGTGTTATGAAACATGACTCAGATCACCAGCTAGAGACATTTGTCCACTGCTGTCTCCTCACAAGGGTTTCCTAGAGTTGGCTGTCCAACTGGGAAGAAGAACAATGAAGGAGAGGAAATATCTCTTCTCTGCTTTTGCAACTTTGGAATTAATAATTTGGAGAAGAACACATATACACGATTTTGTTGTTGTAGGTTCTGAATATGCTTTTATAGGTTGCCAGTGCACTGTTTGCATGATGCATGTGCTATATTTTAGTTTCCTGTTATTTCCCTATTATTCTAAACATCGTGAGTACTACTCTTTGGGATTCAGACCTGTCAAGATGTCTAGATTATAAAAGTGTGTCTTGTATTAGAAGGTGGAAATTTCTATTTCCTCAAAAAAAAAAAAAAAAAAGCAAATAAAGCAGAAAATGGCTGCTTATTCTAACATTTTTTTTGCATTTCTGTCACTAGTTAAGCTATTAATTCATTCAACAAAAATGGCCAAAACAAGTACAAATTCCTCTATGCAATAAGGATCAGATAGTTTTTCCTTTTCATAAAAATTCATGTCATCAAAGGTTGTAGCAGTGTAATACTTTGATTTTCACTAGGATCATTACTGTTAGACTTCTGAGTTGACAAAATTAACATCATCTTATAAGGTTAAAAATTATGGAAGTATATTTTAATCTTTTATATCTTTCTGTTTTCTGGGAAGACTGTTTTGTGTAAATAATAAACAAACCTCTAAATTATACAGTGATATTCTAGCTCATTATTTTAACTTTGTTGATGTTCTGTGAGACCTACCAGGGCCAGAGGTAATAATCATTTTGTTTGGATTGGAAAGTGATGTTGAGAGGTTAGTAAATTTTGAATTTAGAAGTAGCAAAGTTGATTTTCAGTAGAATTAGCTATGATGTATCAGAATTTTTAAATATAAATGTCATAAACATCTGTTTACTTGACTAACATTAGGCTATATACTTTTAACATATAAATGCTAGAAACTATTATAAAGCAACTTTATTGCTTCTTATAGCATCTTCTATATAGATAGCATCTTAACATCACTTGTCTAAGTTGGTATTTGTGAAGCTGGTTTGAAGAAATTTTTTTTCCTTATGTGTTTGACTTTGTGCCATTCAATAGTCAAAAACAGTGATACTGGTTCTATTTCCTGTTGGGCGTGTGCTTTTGGATTTTTAAACTACTTGTTTTGGATTTGAAGTGACCTTTTCATGTTCATGTGTTTACCACATCTCCTGGTTTATTTTTTAAAATTTTTAAAAAAGGTTGAAGATTACATTCCTCAAAAGTCAAAATAAATTTCCTTATACAGCAACAGTAAGTCCTCACTTTACGTCATTGATGGTTTCTTGGAAATGTGACTTTAAGCAAAATGATGTGTAATGGAACCGATTTTACCACAGACCAATTACTATGCATAACAGTTAAGTTCCCATGGCATATTTCTGGTCACAAACACATCACCAAACATCTAAATAAAGACCCAAAACACTTCTAATATCAAACAATGAAATAAATGTGAGCTATAAATACATTTAAGAAAAAATGAATAAAAACAAGTGAAATCATTCTTTTCCAACCTGCTTATTCCAGTTCAGGGTGGTAGCTGGAAGGAACCTGTTTCTGCAGTTTAGGGTGCAAGGTGGGTCCCTACCCTGGCCAGGCCTCCCTTCCATTGCAGGGCGCACAACACCCAAACCCACTTTTACTCAGACTGGGACGATGTACATACACAAATTCACCTCACGTGCACATCTTTGAGATGTGGGAGGAAGCTTAAAAACTCAGATAAAACCCACACAGAAATGGGGAGGCCAGGAATCAATTTTTTTTTACTCATCAATATTATAACAAAACATTATTTGAGGACCTGCTGTATCAACAAGGTTTCTTTTGAAATCAAGACGTGAAAAGGTACAATATTTAATCATTCAGTCATGGAAGTTTTGGATTGCTGATTGTTAACATAGGAATTCAAATTCCAAAGTCATATAATCGCCACCATCTCAGTAGTTATGGAGTTCAGTCTCAAAAATATCAAGCCATAAATATGGTTTTGAATTAAAAATGGTGTATTTTTCACCTAAGTACCCCAAGTCCTCAACTCAGTTACAGCTTGGGATTCATAAAAACAAAGTTGCCTACTCTGTAGTGTTTTCATCTTAGTTTTCTTTGGAGTTCTGTAGAGCTTCTCAAACTCTACTGTAGTTACAAATCATCTGGGAATCATGTACACAGCAATTCTGCGACAAATACTGACACTCTGCTTTTCTGACAAGATCCCAGGTCATGCCATTACTATTGTTTTGGACACTTGAAATAGCAAGAATATTGTGACCTCTTTTCTCCCTTCTTCTGGAAATAGAACATTTTCTATTGGGAAACCCACATTATGTGTTACGAAACATGACTTAACATACTGGCCAATCAGAATGTCCCCAAACAAGTGATCTGGGGACTCCAGATGACATTTCCATGAGCTATGAAAGCTGGGGTCATTTTTCCTGGCTGATCTAACATGAAAGAATAAGGCTAATATGAAAAAGGGTAAGTAAACAGATGAGAGTGTATCCCCAGAGCATTATTTGGATTTCTGGATCTAAATGTGCTTAATAAAATTTATCCCTGAAATCATTCGATTTTACTCAAGCTTGTCGGAGTTTCTTCTGTTACAGTAAAAAGTCCTAATAAATATACCAAGCTTGGCCATAATGACCAGGGGAGTTGGGTAATGACAGATGATTTAATGCAGAAGCTGAGCTGGATAACTGCCACTTAAAGTTGAGAGATATTTAAATCAGTCTAAAAGTATTCTAATGCAAATTTAGAAGCAATGTATTAATTTCCAATGTTATAATTGATTTAGAACATTATTTCTTTAAGATGTATTATAACCTCGTACCTCCAGGGATGAAAAGGACTTTCGACAGCTACTTTCCCACTTTGTAGATGAAGAAATCAAAATGCACACATCTTGGTCAAGGAATCTTTTAGCCATAGAACACAGGACCTACACCTACATCTCTCCTTATTGTATTAGGATGTTGTAGATTGCTGGCTTTTAAACAAGAATGACAGTATACTTCCATGAAACTGATTATAAACATGTCTAAATATATCTTTGTAACACACTTTTTTTTGTCAATTACATCTGAAAATACATGAGAATCTTTTAGTAAGGCACAGCTACATCTAGAAGACTCATTCACATATATGTATAAATACTGAAATATAAATTGTTATGTATCACTATAAAATACAGAGAAAAAATTTACTCTTTAGAGAAATTATCTTTGTAACATTAGAATAATATGGTAGCTTTTAAATTTATGTGCTCATCAAATACTATAAACTTGGACATATACCAGTGAGAGGGATTTATATTTAAGTTGAACTACGTGCTTAAGTTTGGTTCATATAAGGCAAATTTTATAAAGAAGGGCCCTTAACTTAATGATTTATTAAGTAAAATAATAACTGGTATTCAAAATTCCTTTTAAGCCTTCAGTAATTTTCTTTAGTAGAGGCTAGAAACAATTCTTACCCAGGATGGTCTATGAGTTTAATAGTAATCTTAAGTGTTTGCATGCATGAGTTATTAATATAATCTAAGATTCAAATAAATCTTCAAACAACTTTACAAAAAAGGAAAAAAACAAAACACTTTATTTTCCACAAGGAAGAGCAATAGGAAAAATGAAATTATTTCCCACATATTGTTTTCTTAAAACAGAGCCTACAAGGACATATTCAGCACCAAATAAAAAAGAGAAAAAAGAGAAATTACAAACAGCCATAGAGTATAACCGATAAAGCAAACATTTAATATTGCACTTTGTTTTACTAACATTTTGGATTTTACTTTTCCTAATTGAAAAATCAGGAATCTATCTTGAATACTGGAATACAAGTGTGAACCTCACATCTTATATCAGGAATTGACCAATATTTAGGAAAGATTAAATGCCTCTAAATAAAGAAATACTTTAATGGGGAAAATAAAACTTTATTTTATAAAGTTTTATTTACTTTGAACTTTGTATTTTATGTTTGACCCAATGCCAATTGCCAGACTATTTATTGGTCATTCTTGCTTTCCTGTGTTATTTATGAATATACGGTGGTAAATATCCCAATGTTACGCGTATCAACAATTGTTCCCTAGAAGTTAGACATAAGAAAAGGGATTTTTCTGACAATCCCCCCCACCCCAAACAAAAATAAAACCACCAAATGCCCTTTATGCCAAATATTCCATTAGCTTTTTTGAGGGGGACATTCACAAAATGATCTAACAATAAAAAAATATTTCACCCCATTTCCTTATTATCTAGTATTAGTTTGCTACGGGAGCCCAAACCCTTTAACTGAATCACTTAAAACGCGATTCATTTTTACACTGGGCTTTCTTCACCCTGTCAGCATTTTTCAAACATGAATTATCTTCCATGTTTTCTTAAAGGCCACTTATGGAAAGCCTATTTGTTTTGTATGAAGTTTTAAGACAGTATTTAACCAGGTCAAGCACCAAGCCAGAGTTACAATTATTTTCAGTCACTTTTATTAAATGTGGGGTGTTAAATGGCAGGATAGATGTTAACACCCATTTCACACATACGTTGTAACATCAGAGATGCTGGTTATCTATCATTAAAAATATCAGAGTTGAATTCCTTCTAAAATAAGATAATTAGTACACTTGGTACTTTGGAAAATGCCATTCTAAGTGTCATCATGAATGCTGGTGTATTTTTTAAGCCAACTGTAAATTCTCTTTAATATAAACTAATTTACTGACACAGTTATTTTTCCTACCTTACCTACATATACTCAAAAGTCAGTGATTTTTCTCATGTTTAGCAAAATGTTCTTTATGTAATGGAAAAAAATACTATTAAAAAACCCCACAAAAATATAAAACATTATTCCAGCACACATTCTACTATTCATAATTTTGAAGTTACATATACTTTTAGAATAAACTTGGGTTTTCAAGCTCTGTCAAGCTTGAACAGGATAGGAAATGTATAAACTGAGCTCTCTAATCATAACCAGAACATGAACCAGCAAAAATGATTTCCAACATATGTGTTTGGAGGTAATTAAGTAACTCTGTATAAAAATAAATGCATCTTCTCCTTCTCTCTAGTGACTGGAAAACTTCCACTTTTAAAGTAATAAAAATAATAATTTTAAAGAGCAACAGCCCTTAACTCTTTGCTGGTGTCCGCCATACTGCCTTTCTTCACTACATTCTTAGCTCTTCTAGTTTCTTCTTATACATAATGATAAAAAGGGAATGCGGGTGGGTTATCACTTTTGTGTATGTCCCTTTTCCAAATTTCCCTCTCCAAAAAGCCAACCAACCAAACAAAAAAATAACAGTGCAACAAAACACAAAATAGCATTCCAACAGTTTGGCAAGTGATGCATTCACCTGAGATTAAGTGATTTTAGGCAGTCAGTAACAAAATGCTGCTTTGCTGTTATAGTAGAAAGGCAACAAATTCTTAAAAGAAACCAAGAAGGTATACAATCTTGACAAAGTCTCTTATTAGCTTCCTCCTTTTATCTTTTTTCCCACATATCTGTTGCGAATCTACTACAGTAGGCTGCAAAACATACAGCAAGAAGGATTGGCTTGAAGGCATTTGATGTTTGTAAATAAATCCACAATAGGATCCAAGCTGAAGAGGTGATACATGGTCAGCCTAGTAGGACAATTTCTGAGCATGTGCATATGCAGGTAAAGTCCAGGCTACATTAAATTAAAAAAATGTCAGTGCGTTTTTTTTTTTTCATGTTAAAGTTTCTTTCAAAGCTTTCTTTTGTTCCTTGTTGTGCTTGACCACAAACAAGTTTTAAAAAGAGTATCAAGAGTCTGGCATAAATGGAAAAAAAGAAGCTGTAGTGACACTGAACCGTACAATGTAAGCATTGAGCATGTGCAAATTTTCAATTCAAAAGAAGGAAATCATCCCTCTTTGTAACGTGGTATCTTGACACGTATGACCATAGGCTAAGAAGACTGCTCCTGGTATGTGCCAGTTTTAAAGGAGAAAAGCTTAGATCTTCAAGCATGTTGGAGCAGTCCCAGAATGTCGCTGTAGGCTTCTAAAGCATGATCACTGGTTGTTTCATGTACTCGCCATCTTTCTGGGCAAAAGCAATTCCACTTCCTCTGAAAACGTGTCTCCAAGATACTCCTCTGTTCTCAGCCAGGAAGAGATACAGTTCGGAATCCACATCAACTCGATTTAACCGCAGTGTTCCTTCAACGAGAGGGGCAAGATGGTCTATCCTCTGCTGACTGATCAGGATTTGGATCAATCTAGAAAGAGGAAAATGAGTAAGTTATTTGATAAGCTCTAGAAAAAATGCAGCAAATGACTGTAGTTTTGAGTATTAGTTGAGAAATCTAATTAGAAAGAACATACAGAAGCTTGTACGGGGAGGAAACATTATTATTATCTATGAAGTGCCTGATACCCAATTACTAAATTAACAATAAAATTCATCAAGGTCTGACTGAAAAGCTAATCATTAAATTTTGTCAGTGAATGGAGTTTTACTCAGCACCTGGTAGTAATTACATTCAAATACATAACACAAAACATCCTTATAGCAATTTTTGTAAAGTATCCCTCTTTGGTAGGCTTTAGGAAGAATGCAGTTGTATAAACAATGTCCTTAGTACTATGTGAGGTAGTAACTCACAGGTATAAGAACCTCATAAAGGGACCAGGAATAGTGAGTCTCAAGAAATAGCAATGCTGCCCTGGCTGGTGTGGCTCAGTGGATTGAGTGTTGGCCTGCCAACCTAAAGGTTGCTGGTTTGATTTTCAGTCAGGGCATAGTTTGAGGGCCAGGTTCCCAGTCTGGGGCAGGTGAGAGGCAACAGATCAATGTATCTCTCATACGCTGATGTTTCTCTCCTCCTTTCTCCCTCCCTTCCCCTCTCTCTGAAAATAAATAAATAAAAGCCTTTAAAAATAAAAAAAATAGCAATGCTGAACTCACCAGAGATAGAGAGGCTTTCCACTTTCTCTATCTCTGAAGTGACTTGCGCGCGCACACACACATTTAAAAGTGCATGTATTTTAGTTGCATCTCAGGTTTAAAAAGGAAAAGCACAGGAAGGCAAACTATTGGTTTTAATTCATTTTTTTATTTAAAGATCTATTGGATAACCTACCGTATGTATTTGTATTTACATGTGGGACAACTCAAAGTGCCTCAGACATTTTAGGTAAAACACATTTTTGAAGGAAAAAGGCTACATAACTTTTCTTTCTTTTAATGACTATCTTTTAAAGAAAAAAAGTAAAAGTTTAGTATAGCCTGTTAACCTCCCTTCTATATGGTTAGATGTTAGTTAATTAAACCACAACCTGAACCAATTTAGTGTTTTAAAAGTTTTTAATTCTCTTAATTTTCTTTAGCTCATTTTTGAAAGGAAGTAGAATTTTATGACAAATTACTTAAAAGTGGATAAACTGCCATTCTTTTAAAATGCCTGGACAGTGGAGAAGCCTCAGAGCCAATGAGAAATGCCTGAATAAGACAACAGAAATGTATGAATAAATTTATGGTAACTAAATCTGTAAAAAGTGGGAGAATATTTTTGGCATCTAATGGAAAATTTTATGAATAAGGAATAGTTGGATAGAAAAATCATGTCTAATCAAGAATTTGTGAGAATAGATTACAAATATCCTATAATCAATGAATGAAGTATATCCCATATTAGCTACATCCAAAGAAAAACCAACTCTTCCAGTCATCATGGCATGGTGATGGCGGGAAGAAGGATAAAAGAAATTTGTTGAAACAACCCTTTTAATGTCTCATTTGGAAGTAATATTTTAGTGTGAAATAGCTGTCTATAAACTATAGTAACCGAAAGGAAAAAGCTAATTTTAGTGATTTACAAGATTTGGTATTATACTGGTATCAAGTCTACCTTTAAAGCCCCTCAAAATGTGTATTACATATAGATGCTTTCTGAAGTGTTCTGAATTGAAATTGCTGCATGCCCTCTACCACCACTTACTTGCCTTTGCACATGTTCTTTCTGCTTGAACTACCCTAACCTTTTGAGGAGTACCATTTTTCAAGATTTAGCTTATCACCTTTCTCAGGGAAGCCTGTGCATTCTTTTCTCATTGTTACGTAATGTTTTGTTTCTAAGTTTATTTTTCTCACCAGACTGTGGACTCCTTCCAAGCAAGGGCCATGTTTTATTCACATAAGGGCTTAACTGTCATTAACATGAGATGAATAAAAATAATCTTAACAGTGTAAGAATGTTGTTTAAGATGTTACTGCAAATGTCATTTTCCGTCATGGCTGAGACTGTTACAATATGCAAGAATTAAATTGGAAAAGGATGGTGAGTAAAAAAAATTCTATTAGTCAATGCTTGCAAAAAATCCCTGTTCTACTGATGCTTAAAATATATAAATTATTCCTTGGAATTTTGGAAAGCATGAGATGAGATCATTATCTTTATTTTCCCAATAACAGAACTGAATAGTCATACTTCTGGGTCATACTTAGCAATCTAACCATTAATCTGTGCTTTTAAATTATTTTCCTATGATTAACATGATAATCAAAAACTAACTTTATTTTTAAAAAGTCTGCAATGTTGTTTCCCAAGATAGCCAACCCATTTTATACTTTAAGGAATTGGTGCTTACCTCTGAATAAAGAGGTGGAGGCAAGAACCGAAACTCCTGGATATATGCGAACAGTGGTCCTTGAAGTGCTCTCTCAAAGTCATCACAAGCATTCACTGGAGCAAGATTGTTCCGCCTTTGTTCCTCTGTTACCACTTCTGCATAGCTGGGTGGTGCTGAAGGAAAAAGATACACGCAATTCGAACAGCATGTTCTTATGCATGTCAAAATACACAGAATAGTAGGTATTAAAAAGAAATATCAAGGTAAAATAATAATTGTTTTGTGTTCAAAACTAGGGAAATATGTATTTTAAATCTAACACCAGGGGCACATCTACTCTTTAGGTATAGACAAATATTTATCTACTTATAAAATAGCAAGAGCAAAATTATGTTCTTGAAAATAATAAGAGATTAAACTTAGATATACATTATGTCAAATTACCTTCAGGTCTTTCAGGTAAGGATAAACCAAGCCAGTTCATATTCATGCTGCACTGACTGCTCACACTTGAGGTTCTGCTACCAAATGGATGTAGAGGAATGGTACCGATGACAAGAGGCAAATTAAGAAATAAATCCATAGCTCCAGGAATATCCACATATACCTAAACAGTAAAAGGAGATGCTACGTTTAGAATGGAAGTACATTTCTTTTTTAAAAACAAATAACCCAATGTTATCTGATTTAATGTTATCTGAGGTCCTCATTTACTTAATTTTTTACTTATAAATGTATGACAATCAAGAAGTTTATTCATTATAATACTGTATACATAGTACATATATACACATACAAAGTAAAGTTAGTAATTATAATTCAGGCTACATAAAGATTTGCATTTATTTGTATATCATATATGGAATATAAAAATCAAATCCTGGATGTAAGACAAAAAAAATGAAAAACACACAACCCCCCCCAAAACCCCCTTAAATTTATGCATACCATTAGTGAATATTCCACACGGATTATACTACAGTCGAGGATGGATGGAGAAACGGGTGGAATTTTCAGCAACTTGCCATTCCACGTCTCTGTCTTTCCAGATGATAAGGATTCCCCACGCAAGTTAGCCACAAGCTGTTTTACTTCCTTCATTTTCCCTTTGGCATAGAAGGCCTGTGTTTGGTAAATGGCTGCCTTTGGCACCACCATTCGGGAAGAGCAGTTCTCAATCTCAGCAAATATCTGAATTGATTCACCTGGAGAGAAAAAAAAATTTCTATTGTTAAAAATTGTCAAAGCAAATGCATATTTCTACCCTAACACTGAAAAGTTCAGATTACATGGATGAAAAGCTGTCCTAAGAATGGCAAGTAACTTAAGAGTTATGAAAATTAACTAAGTATTTACAGCAGCTCTTTAAAAAAGTAAACTAGAACCCTGACTGGTATGGGTCAGTGGGCATCAATCCACAAAGTGAAGGGTCACTGATTGGATTTCCTGATCAGAGCACATGCCTGGGTTGCAGGTTTGGTCCCCAGTCAGAGTGCATAGAAGAAGCAACCAACTGAAGTTTCTCTCTTTTTCTTCCTCCCTTTCCCTCTCTCTAAAAATAAATAAAATCTTAAAAAAAGGAGACTACATTCCAATTTATGGATGAAAATTGGATAAGCTCAACTTGGGTTATTTTTAATCAAAGAATTCTGTATCCTATTTGACTTTGCTAGAAATATTATGAATTTAAACAAAAAATCTAAGTGAAGAAAAACTGTTTTCTGGGGGAATTCACTTCATACATACCTGGGGTATAGCCCTTCCTTTCGATTTTGGCACTTAAGGATATTGGGCCTGAGGTACAGAACCAGCAACAGAGAGTCTTTTCTTTTGTGCCTGCTTGGGGTGACTGTAAGAAATAAATTTAGAGAAAAAGATCAATGTTTTGAGTCAGGACAGTAATAAAATGTTTTAAAATACGACTCTAAGTTCTTGGAGTATATA
Source organism: Anoura caudifer (assembly GCA_004027475.1). Lineage (NCBI taxonomy): Eukaryota > Metazoa > Chordata > Mammalia > Chiroptera > Phyllostomidae > Anoura > Anoura caudifer. Next base: position 106,554 of record PVKU01002852.1, read on the forward strand.
AAATTAAAAGCAGTGCTGCTTTTTTTATTGTAAGTCATATAATGCTTTTTTTAATATTACATTATATAATTTTTGTTTTTATATAAATTTTCCTTCAATTAAAGAAAAAAGGGTACAGGGCTTAACACCATATTCCATAAACATAGTTTTAGCCCACACTATTTATATATATAATAATTAAAAGCCAACCAACCAACCAAAACACTTTCCACATTCCATTTAAACTGCCTTAAATAAAAACATAGCTTAGAAAGCAACTTGGTTATAATCACACATGTTAACATCCTTCTTTCACAATATGAAAAAATCAGCATGTAAAAAGGAAAACTGCTCATTCTTAAAATTAATTATTTACTTAAAGATACTATTTATTTAAACCAATTAATGTTTTGAAGTCAAATTTGAATTTTGTGGAAAAAAACAATTGAAAAGAATTTATTTTAAAATGCAATTAAGTTTTTTGACAAAAGTGATAATCTCCCCATCATCTCACATCCCTGCAATGGAATAATGTAAAGCAATATAAACTTTACATTGTAATTTCAAGTTAAGTGATATTATCTTATAATAATATGAACACTACCATTACTCTTCTACTAAAATTATCCAGGAAACAGATTTTTTGTTACTGGTGTTATCTTCTGAGTAAGAGAAATTTCATACCATACACTATTGGTCTTCCTTTTAAAATTTATTTAATGTCATTACAGTATCAGGACATATGACTACATTCTTCATAGTTTGTATGCCTGTTTAACTGTACTTTTTAAAAATTAGTATTTATAAAAATTTAAAATAAAAACACTTTTAAAAATTATAAAATTTACAGCTTAGGTGATTCTTCTTTGGTATTGATACACCAAAAACAAAGAATGAAGAATTCAGTCAATTCTTACCAGTAATGAAGGAGTGTTGATATCTATATGCTCAAAGACTGTAAATTCCTTCTTTAATTTTACTGGTAGAAGCCAAGGCCTGTGCAATTCGGCTTTCACCCAATAGCGCACACTGCCATGTCGGCCTTCGAATGAGGTAGCAAGTGGTCTGTGTAGAATATAAAGATCAGTATATTAAACTTATACCTCTTTCTAGTAATTATACACTAGATCAGCATAGAAGTATTAATATATTGTACTGTTTATATACCAGTGAGGTAGCAAACATATAATTTTTATAAATTTCCAAAGGGTAAGTCATTGGGGAAAAAACTGTTTCCAAATAACAACAGATATTTGGAAATATTACAGAAATTTTGTTTTAAAAAAGCCAGAAGAATACAATCCCTTTAAACAAAGAAGCTACTTTTAATGTTGGTGGCAAAATTATGAAAATTTGGAAATGAACAATTCTTGAAAAGGTCAAGAATTTAATTTAAAAATAAAATTGAGAATGGTTTAATTATTTCAATTGAAAAACTATAGACACTGGATAAACATTCAGACCAAATTCCTTACAGAGCTCTACTATTCACTTGCTAGGAATTACTACCTTCAATTATAAAAACTACTTAAGAAGGAAGATCTAGAAAAGGCTGCAACAGTTATTATAGTTTCAAAAACTTCGTATTTTGATAAAGTCCACTGAAATGCTAAGGAACTTTCTATATTTCCTGGATTATTTTGAGAATATGGGTAAACTTTATACCATGTTTCTAACTTTATAGGCTGAAAAATGAAAAAGAATCATCTTTATCTCTCTGTATCAAGGGAATCAGAACTATTTTCAATCTTGCTAGGTTTTATTACTTGTGATTTTATTTTAGTCTCTTTTTCATAATTTCATTAGAAAAATGCCCAAATGTTCAGTTATTTACAAGCTAGAGCTCTAGCTTAGATTAGTATGGAAAGTAGTAGTGTTTTCACAAACTTTTTTTTTTTTTTTTTAGCATTTAGACTCTTGCATTAACTTATATATCACAGAAAAACAGTATTTTGCTATGCCTAGTATTAGCCTTATTGTATGCACAGACTTAAATTATTTTTCTCAGAAAGTAGATTAGGGCATTATATTTAAAATGATGTTATGTAACATAATAAATAGAATACTGAAAAATACCATTTATAAACTCTTATTTACAGAAAACAACTTGGCACTAAATTAGCAAATATAAAATCATGTACATATTGCACTTAATAAATTCTTCTGTAAGGTAAGTTTATCCTCCAGAACATTGAGCACAAGTGCTACCTTATGTTATATAATATCTGTTAAAGGCATTCATTTTTAAAAGGAAATTATAATTTTTTGTAACAATCTTTTATTACATTAAAAATATACCTCTTTCCTTCTTTCCTACTAGATCCCAAGCCTTACACTAAGATATCTATGATGGATATTTCCTTTTAAGTCCAAGTCATAACATCTCTTGTGTGACCTTAACAGCTCTTTGCACAGAAAAGCTATGGCATTCATATCATAAGAACATCACTCCTAAAGTTAGAGTATTCCTAATCATGTTCATGTTCTCAGCGTACTGCTGCTGTTGGTTAACAATAGAAGAAATACTAGGACACTGAATTTGTATAAATTACTGAAGAGAGATTTAGTAAACGTTTTACCTTTTCTTCTAATGCTAACTGATGGTAAACTAAGCACACAGTGCTTAACTATTTGAATAACATCTTTCAATTCACTCATGATGAGTGAAATACTCAAGTTTTATAAACCTCATAAATCTTGAGGCACAGTACTAAAAATTAAGCTTTGCCCTCTATAATTTCACCAAACTTCATTAAAGAAATAGCTTTTTAAATACATTATTTTCCTCTAAGCAAGATTCAGTAATGAAAAGTTTTTTTTTTTAAACTAAAAATACTTAAACTTACAATTTTTATTTGCAAAGAATGAATGTCTATAAAAAGTGTCGATTATTCCTAATACTTACGTCTGTGGAAGCTCGAAGCTAAATGCATATTCATGCCTTCCTGAATGAATGGTGTTAAAGCCTTCTTCGGAATTATCATCATCTAAAACACAAAGAAAAAGAAGACAAAAAACCTGTTATCAAACCTTTACACACTCTTCATGGTGGCATATCTTTAAAGATGCTCATATAATAATTAAGACCATAGTTTTAGAGTTTGAGATATAAATTCTCACTCAAACTTCACTTCTCTGGGTAAAATAAAAATCCCAAGTCTTCAGTTGCCTCATCAGTGACATGGGGATAATTAATAGTTATACCCCCTAAATGTCCTTTAGTGGAGAATGACCTGAACTCTGTATCTAATAAAGTAATATGCTCAACTAAAGATTCAGATCTCAGGCTAACATGTTATCTGTGTCTCCAACTATTTCCTTATATTTATCATAATTAAGCCTACACACACACACAGAATAAAAACTGCTTTAAAAATGTCAAGTTGATGCAAATTATAATGTTACAATTATAAAGTCATTAGAAAACTTTGTCAAATAGATGTTGGAATTTAGAAAAAGGAAGTGATTTTAATGTCAGTTTCATGGATAACGATGAGTCTGCCCTAGAAACATCCAAAAGTCTGCGCGCATATATATGTGCGTGTATATATAATATATAACACATATATTACATCGAAGATTTAAAAGGTGCCTGTTAAATGGACAAAACACCACCCTACATCCTTGAAAAACGCAGTCTAGGTTGTTTCCACTTGCTTGTAAAAGTTGATTTTACAACCAACTTTTGGTCAAACATTATTTTTAAAATGTCCCCAAAACATATTAACAAAAAAGGGGGGAGCGGTTTCTGCATTTTAAAACATGATTTCTAACCAGGTAATTGTCTTTTTTATGTAGTTTTCTCAGTATCATAATACCTTTATCACGTCAGTTGATGAAACTGCAATTACGATTTAACTTCCCCTCACCAAAATATTGAATATGCACAAAAACCACAACGCTCCCCTCATAAAAAAGAAAAAAAAAGTGCCTATATATGGATACTTTTATCCCCAAACCTCGATGACTCGCTTTCACCTAATATTTTCCTCGTCCCCAGTGAAAAAACCTCTAAACGGATTTCAGCACCAAACACTGGCTGGTGAGCGGAGGGCCATTTAAATTCGGTCCCCCCCGAGAGCGCCCAAAGTTTGCCTGCCTTTCCCTCCTTCCTTTCTCGCTCCCTTTATGTGCCAACTCAGCAGTCTCATTGAGGCGAGCCACGGCGGCCGCGCAGTGGTAAACAAGTGCCGGGCTGTCAATCAAGAACTAGAACGGAGCAGGAGAAGACCGGCCTAAACCGGCGCCAGCAGATCCCAACCGGCCCGCCCGCGCGCCGCCGTCGCCTGCGCGCCCCGCTATACATACAGCATACGTCGCCGGCGCTCGCGCCCGCGCAGCCTAGCCTGCTGGACGGGGGGCGGGGCGACCGTGCGGCGGCGCTTCCGTTTAACACGCCCCAGCCGGTGACCGGTTCTATCTGGCTTGGGCCACCCCAACACCTTTACAGTTGCAGGGAGAGACAGGGGCGGTGAAGGGTTGGGGAAAGGCAAACGCCCAGGGAAACAATGAGCAGGGTAAAGGAATACTCGTCAAGGCCCTCAGTCAGCTTTAGATGTTACAGTCACTTTTCTTTCCCTTCCTGGCCAGCCTTTGCGCTCTCAGGTCAAATCAAGGTAGCGGATCTTATGCCTACGTAGTTCGGGAAATACGCTTTGTTTTAACTAAGAGAAAAACAAACGGTCACAGAAGCTACCTGACGTTTTCCACTGGAAAAATAGGAAAATGGGGTCCTGCGAACCCTGTCCTACGCAAGTTCCCTCTGGATAGGATTGTCAGCTAAAGTTGCGCCGGGGTCCGTTCGGCACCTTAAGACCAGTAGGAGCTTCTCCCATCTACTCTTTTGATACCTGAAATCTCTAATTGCGGGGCCCGAAGCAGGCCAAAGTGAAGAGACGACAGAACATGATGTGACACACGCTACGAACACCTCCAGAAACACCGGGACCGACGCGAGTTAGGGTGGGGGCAACCACTCTGGAGGGACCTTTACCGGCGCACGCCGGTTTCAAGCCTCGCCCCCAAGGGCGCGACCCACTCTCCCCACCCGCCCGCGCCCAATCCAATCAGAGCTTGGCATCGCCTTAGCAACAGGCTAACAAACCCAGCTCCGCCTATAGCTGATTGCCCGGGGCGGGGTCTCATTCACTAGGCTAGTTTGAGAGGTCCGGGTTTAAAGTCATTGAAGCTGTTCCAGGTTTAAGATCTCGTCCATGCTTTACAGGGGTTTGAGGGATATTTTGTGGGGTTATAGGGCACATAGCTTGTTTTCATGGAAAACATGCTGCTCCGGAAATCATGGAGCAGCAAATAAAATTGCATTTGTCCTCATAAGTCGTTATTCTACTTATACCCCATTTCGACTCTCAACTCTTGTTATAAAAACCTTTGCTCTCACCATTTTATAAAAAGCTGCAATATCCAGGAAGGTTCAAACTCATTTTTCTGCTTTTCAACACATATGACGATTGTCATTAGGCATTAGCACTTATCAGCGTTACTGCTTGGTTGAGATTAACTAGGAATTACTTCAGGATGTAAACTACTTATGTGTAACTGAAACCTAATGAAATAATTGACTTTATTTTTAAAAAGTGCATTAATGCTGTTAACTGAAAGCAACCTTTATTTCTGTACTTGCCTAAGGCTCAATTCGCATTCCTCAGGCATGTGTATATTTTAGTATTAAAAAAGAGGTAAAAATCTTTACTCTTTGAAAAATAGTCCACGTTTGAACTAAATATTGCATTAAAAAGGACTAGTACAATATTACATAACCAGTTTTAACATTATATTCTTCTTGGTCTAGGAATTAAGTCATCGCCACCACCTGACGCGTGCAACCAATCTGCTGAGAGCTGAACAAGCGCCCCTCCTCACCACCCCCCAGAACTGGTCCGAAACAGGATTGAACCGCTTCTAACAAAGGGTGGAAACTTAGAAAAACAAGCTTAGAGTCGTCTATATTTCCCCAATGTAACGATTTAAACAATAGATTTGAAATCTTGAGACCCTTTCAACGTCTGACAACCCTTTATCTCTGTTTTCAAACCAAAAATCAGATCCAATGTGCCAAATACTTTTCAATTTCATTTGGCTGGCATGGATTTCATTGAATGCATGTTTCAAAGTTAGGCATGATGCTCGAAAAGGAAGATTACCGTGAATGGCTTCTAAAACTGATTTGAAACCTACCACAATGATAAATAATGCCTTTATAAATTTCTTAAAGAATTGAAAATAATAGGAAAAAAACACGTGGGGTGTTGATACCATATGTCAAAATAAGGCACAGATACCCTTTATCAAAGAACAATGACCAATTCTTTAAAGTTTTTTTGCGTGTCAATATTAAAAATGAAATACACCTATTAACCCACTTAAAAATGTTATTCCATTTCTTGACTGAATCTTAGATTTTAAGATATAAGGTTGTAGAGTACAAGCATAAAAATCTAACATTGGACTACAGCTTTTAGCAATTCAGTTCAAAACAGTAAAATTATTGAAACAGGTTTAAGCAGAATTTGTAAGTAAGGTGCAAATGGATGGCAAGTGCGTATGGCACATACCAAGCCGGCTATAGAGGCAGTTGAATAAGTGCAGTTTGCAGTCACTTTGCAGATGCCTGCATGCATTACGACTTCACACACGATTAATGTCAAGGAGAATCAAAATCTTCCAACTTTGCTAATCTTTTATCAAACTGCTATGTGTATGCTAGGGATAGAATTATATTAATTCAGAAAAATTAAAAAGTACATCCCCAAAGAAAATAGTTTTTATCATTTTTTAATGATGTAAAACTTACCTCTTTCGTGTCCAATTAAGATGTCTTTATGGTTGAAATACTCTACTTCTTCAGTATAATTCTGCGTGTAGGCAGTATTGGAGCCGGCGTTTCTAGATTCGGTCCAGCGTACTTTTGCATGTCCTCTTGCATGAATTTTAAGAGATTTTACTCTGATTTCCCCAGTAACTTCTAAATTCACCCTTCCTGAGACTGTATCCCCACTAGAATACACAGGGACATTGCTGTCATTAAGACAGTCCAAGCTTATTGTCAAACTCTTCACCTTTCCCAGCACCATGTTTATAACAAAAACCTATAAAAATAAAATATAAGACAAGTCAAGATCACATATAAAATGTGATCTTAACACTGATCGATGAATTTGCCGTGCAAAAAACTTGCGGGCAAGATCAGTGGTTCTTTACAAATAGTTCATTGAAATTTCTTAAAAAGTCAGGGCAGCAAAGAGGCTGCTGCTCCGCTGTCCTGCTAGTCTCAGCGGTCTCCTTACAAAGACGGCGACTGGATCTTGCCAGCTCACTTTAAGAGCAGCTTTGTGAAAAACAACCCCACCGCGCATGCGCACGCCGCGGCTGCTGCCCGCCCTCCGGCGCCGGGCTCGCTCCCTAGCTCTCGGGTACAGTAGGTGCACAGCTTGGGGAAGAAGACACTGGGGCTGCCGGGAGTCTGAACCCGACTTCTCTTCATTGTGGGCTCCTATTGGTAGTCAGGCTGCCGTAAATCCTCGACGTGCAGCCTGGAGCCCCTTACCAGCACGCTCTATTTAAAGATAATGGCTCAGGGGGCCCTGGGGAGAAGGGTTGGGTAGGGAGCTGTTTGCAAAGCCTAGTAAGGATAAACTGCCGAGTGACCTGCACCAAGCGTCCTTTACCGTCACTGCAGGATTTTGGCCAGGGCCTTGATGGAAAAAGGAAAAAGTGATGTGCGAGGAGAGATGGGGGAAGGGGAATAACCGGTTGGGCCAGAGACTGGTTGCTTAGCATAAGCTAACGAATTTTAAAAGAAAAGGTAATAAAACTAGACAAGAAATAATGTTTTCTGATAGGAGTTTTGCAGGCAGGGTGAAAACGACCTCAGTTGAGGGCAAAGGAACTTTAAGAGAGAATACTATAAAGAGCAAGGAAGAGAACCAAACATAATTTAATCAGGAGGTTTTGCTTTCTCTTCAACTGCTTTCTTTCCCATCTCTTAATTAGATAGCTACGAAAACAGCCAAGTTGTTTGCATGATGACACCAGGGGGCAAAAGGCTTGAACAATTCCTCGAAGGAAGAAAAAGACCTTTTTAAGACACCATCTATACAGCTAGATTTGTAGGGAATGACGTGAGTGTAATTCCTGTGTCCAAAGGATTAAGAATAGAGTTCAGCCATAGAAAGTATCACTGTATAAAAGGCAGCATGACATAGTGCTTTAGCTGACATAATGTTTACAAGATCAGAAAATCTTAGAAATTAGTGAAGAGCTTAACTTTTAAAAAAAATTCATGATTTGATATATAAATGGGGCTTAATTCTGTAAAGCTGTAATTTTAATTTTCAATCTTGGACTGTTCAACATAATTCTAATAAATCTTGGAGGCAGGTACATTTGTCTCTTTATTGTGAAAGTTTTGGTAACATAGCAATACTTACATAAAACCACACAGATTCAAAGTACAACAGCATAAATTTATCTAGTTTTTTTTTTTTTTTGCCATCAACATCTGCTTATAAGAGATATAGAAAGAAAAAAAATATTAATCTGGAGCCGTATATATATATCCCCAAGTATACTTTGAAGAGTTTTGACTACCCATGTCTAAAATATTTTAGATTTTTTGCGCCATATATTTAGATAGGTTGAACCTATGAGTCACAATAAACTAAACTCATTGAGCTTACTAGTTTTCTTTTTGGGAAGAAATGAAATTTTATTTAGTTGGATTTTGGTTGACAAGGCAATATCTTGGACTCAACAGTATTATACGATGGTATAAATAAGCAAAATATTTGGACAGTTAATAGGCAGGCCATTTATCGGTGATGGTTTAGATGGTTATACATAAAATTATGAATTTGTGTATGTGAGTGGAGAAAATAGTTTCTGTTCTCCCTCTTGGTTGACATCTGGTGGAAATTCTGGTTCAGATACTTGAGGATCTTGTACCAGGTTTGGTAACAGATACTACTTGGGTTTTTTCGCCACCTAGTGGTAAACGTGGTGAATTTGCCAAAATGTCAGCTTAGCATTAAAGTCAAATGGTATTAAGCACTCCGATGACACTAGGCAAGGAACGAATTTAACAGTGTAGTACACAATGAGGTTTTTGTTGCTAAATTTGTTTTAAATTATTAAGGGTTAGCGAACTATGGCTAAGTTCTTCAGAATTTTTGGTAAAATTTCTTCCCTTGAAATACAACATTAGTGAAAAAAAATAAGAAGCAGCTGTTTAAATAAACTATAATTGCATTTATCCAAAAAGAATCCTAAGGGATTTATTTGTAGGCTGGAAAATTGTTTTAGCACTTTAAATCATTCATTCCTGTCACTATCTTACATTATTCTTTTTCTTTGAAGCTTTTAGGATATCACAAATCATTATCTTTATTATTTATTTTGCTATTTTTCCTTACTGTCTTTTTACTGTGTCTTTCTAAACACCTATAGTAACTGACATGTTGCCAAGGATTTTTTTATCCCCTATCGCGTTCCCTTACAATCCTACTCACTCTAATTATTACCTTTCTTCTCTTTGAATTCAGTTATGCGACTTGACTTTCTGAAGTTTATAAACTTGAGTTTATTTCATTTTGTTTTCTTCCTATTTATTCAAATGATGAAAACAGTAACAGACAACAAGCAACTTTTGTGTTTCTCAAGTCTTTGTTTATTTTTTATTTCTGAAAGAAAATAAAATGATTAAATTTTGAATGTTTTCTCTTGTGACTTTTATAATGTTCCTTTTAAAGAGTCTTTGTCTAAATATCTATCCTTTATGCAGCTTAAAATGCTGTACTGCAGCTGTTTGTTATCTTGGGCTTCTGGACTTGCTTCACTGGGCCCTGACTGCAGTTTGCTTTAAATTTAAGCTATTTATCTTTACTACCAAGGATCTTTCCTACTGCACCCCAGCCTATCTCATATGCCATTTCCTCCTACTCATCTGCTAACTCTTTATACTACTGTTAAGTACATCTGTCCCCTTTGTTAGCTTGTCTCACTGTTGCTAATGTGCAGTTACATGCTGCTTTCTGTGCCCAGAACAACGTCTCACTGCTGTGTCATCTTCCTTCCTTTTTTCTAACCCCTCTACCAGATTCAGATGACACAACTTGTAATTCCGACTGTATGGAACAAATCCTCCTCCCCTTTCTATAGCATTTTCAGACTTAAAAAAAAATCTCTTTTTATGGTATTTGGTACCTGGATTTTTAATTCAATGATTGTTCCACTGCCAAGTCTGGAGTTTGTCACCAGTTATATCAAAATACTCAATTGTTATTAAAAATAAAAAAGGAAGTCATCTCAACTGCAAAGTGTTGGTGTATATTTGTAAGAAAAACTATACTAACAGAACCTGTTTCTTTTTTATTTTTTATTTGTAGTTTTTTAACCTTCACCTGAGGATATTGTTTTTATTAGAGAGAGAGGGTGAGAGAGACAGAGAAACATCTATTTTGGTTGCCTTTTGTACATGCCCTACTGAGGCTGGAACCAGCAATCTAGGTATGTGTCCTGACTGGGGATTTGAACCCTCAACCTTTTGCTGTATGGGATGATGATCCAACCAACTGAGTTACTCGGCTAGAGCCAGAACCTGTTTCTTAAATAAAAATGTGAAATCCATGACTAATTCTTATTTTAACTAACACCAGACAGTCTTGAGTGCTATAGAAGTAAAAGAAGTTTTCTCCTTTTTTTTAAGTCTGTTCTATATTTCAGGATTTTATAACTCTGACTTGACTCTTTGATATCATCAGAATGCAACAAATTTGACTTCAGTGTGGAGACTGGAGGTAAGACTTGCTATACTTTTAGCAAAATGAGTAAGACTTGTTTTTTATATTTGATAGTTAATTATATATGTTTGTGGCATTCTTCATACTTAATAGACATTTAAATATGTTGTGGATTTCATGAGAAACTTAAGTACCAAATTTGGTTCTGTTCTTCCTCATTAAAAAATGGTGTGATGTGTGTCATTTGAGCATCAATTAATCTTTTATTTAATCTTATATTGGTTTAAAGTAAAATAATCTATAATGCTACTGTCCATCCAGAGATATACCCCTGTCAACATTTTGGTTCATTTCCATCTAGATGTATAACTAAGGAACAAGAGCACTGCCAGTTACACTATTGCAATGCTTTTTATCATGAGAATTCTTTGACTATAGATTTGATTAGAGCCTTCAAGGGATAGTCTCTTGAATGGATTTGTAATACTTAGGGCCTGCTAACTTACGTGAATTGGTGAAATGTATTTATTCTGGCTCAAGTGACACTGAGCCTACAAGGATCAGAAATGGTAAATTTCTGTTCTGAACTATTTTATGAATTTTGACCAAGCACAACTTTATGTAACAAGGGTAAGAGCATTCTAATTATAATAACTAATATCTTTTTGATGGACATTGAGTTTTAGTGGCAAAGTATAGTTGAAAGGAACCAGTTATCAGTTTTTTTTTATGTCAAATTCATATTTGGTTAACTGGAATTTTATATTCTGAATCTTACCTGGAGAATGTTGTCCTTCCACTCATCTACATTTTCTCTGTTGATGAAGAGAAAATTATTATAAATGATTTAAAAAAGCCCAAACTTGTTATTTAGTGCTACTATCTTCTCAATACTGTTTAATGGAAACATTTTTCAAGGGTCTTCTCCCTAAGGTTGTTAGTTTTACTTACTGTTGTTAATTATTATCCTTATGTTATACTAACTTAAAAATTGTAAGAGAATTATTACTTCTCACTTATCTGTAGTCAGCTCGGTTTTCGTATTACTGTCTTTTCTGTTGGGGAATTTTACTTGCTACCACATTGAAGTAGTTATGACGAAGAAATGCTGTAAGGAAGGACAAGTTTAAAAGTTTGTTGAGGACTCACTGCCTCCAGAATTTTAAGTGTTTCAAATGAACTTTTATTTCAGGTTAGGTGATGAATAAACCTTAAAATCACACATTTAATCTATGGTCTAGTAAATTCACATTTGGATAATTAGTAATTGGTTTTATACTTGTTGTTTAGTATAAACATTTATTTAGTTCATGTATAAACTACTTCAATATATTTTAGTGAAAACATGAAGCAATAGAAATTTTCTGCTTCAAACGGATATAAAATTTTTGTAGTTACATATGAATTTCAAATTATTTTGCTGCAGAGAATCTGATAGAAATTCAGTGCTTTAATATTTTGGACTTTGAAACATGTGAAGGGTTTTACAGGTATGGTGGTATATATGCCCGGAGCAAAATAACCAACGTAAGGAACAGAATTAAATCATGGAAGATTTACAAATTAAAATAATATAATATGTCTTCATTTTTAGAAAGTGAGAGTAATGCTACAGTAAAGCCAAAATAGTTTTATAGGTTATGACTTCAAAACAAAATTTGGAAGCTAGAGTAGATACCATTTTACATAATAATTCTATCATTGTCCAAATCATGTTGTACATTCTTAGAAATAAGGAGCACTTTACTTTTACCATGGACCACTTGAACAGGGAAAAGTCTTAATTTTTCATTTATAATTATTATTTTTGCTATTATTTGGATTCATTCTTGTGAAATTTGGTAAAAGTCCTTAGAAAAGTAAATGTATAAGAAGAAACTGAGCTGAGCCCTGCTCTTGCGCTTAGGTTTTTCTGCAAATGAAGGAGAGAACCTTTCAGAAAGAGTTGTTTGACAGACAAGTGGCTAACGGGAGACTGTTGCAGGGAAAGACTGATTATAAAATAGTCATGTTCCTACAGAGGATATTGTGAGAAAGAACAAAAAGCCATACCATTTTCTATTTTTTGCACTAGTCTTTCTCATTTTCACAAACCTCAATGCTTTTGTGTTTCAATCACATTTCTTTTTCTATCTGTCTCTGCAGTGATGTTCACTCCAAATGAAATGAAATGTTGGCCGTTGATTGGTTCATGGTGGCCTGTAGCTGGAGGACAAAGCTGGTTAAGTGAACTACCTAAAAATCACAAAATTAAAGGTAAGAAAGACCCTCAGAGAGTAATATGAGGGTGAAGTGCAAGAGATATACCCTCTGGACTGTGTGGGGACAGAGAAAGATGAGAGGAGAGTGATGGTAGAAAGATATAGTCCAGAGATTCCTCGGTGGTCAGGTTCACATTCAAAGAGTGGACATGGTACAGGCAAGTCTACTAATGACACGAAGTCAAGAAGACTTTTTGAGGGGGATTGGGAAGTCTGGTTGATAAGAAGATTGAAGGAGGGGGTCAGGGTTGGTAGCCTGAAGCAGTGTTTATCTTATAGGTGTATAGGACATGTATGAATTACCCAAGAAGTCCAGAAACCACTAGTTTGTACACTGAGTGGGGTGTGTGTGTGCACGCACGCATGCATGCATGAGAAAGAGATCATTGTAACACCCAGAATACTAGTATATTTTAATATGATTGTTAACTTTATAACCAAATTTTTTTTTCTCCTTATCTTATTTGGCCCTCCAACAACCTACGAGGTAAATGCCATTACAGTATATCCATTTTGTAAACAAGGAAACAAACTGAGAATGATAAAGTAGGTTGCTAGCTGAACCTGTGCTCTTAATCATTAGACCCTAGCAAGTCAGTAGGCTTATTTATCAAATACCTCTTATAAGAAGGCTTCTATAACCATCCTCCTCTCCCCTAGTTTGGATTAGGTGTTTCTTGTCTGTGTTCACAGAATGTTTTAAAAATTCTATTTCTAAACAATCTTTTATGTAGTTTTTACATTTGTCTCTTTCATAATATTCCAAGCTCCTCGAGAGCATTCTTCATGTCTTATCTAACACTCAAGTGTTAACCATTTTTGTATTTCCAGCACTTAGCATAGTGCTTGACACATAATACACACTCAATAAATGTTTATTGAAATAGGATAAATTGCTAATGGAATGTTATTTTTAAGCATTTTTTATTGTAAGGTTGTAGAATCTTATGGGAAGTTTTTCCAGGTAATCATGTTAAACCACATGAGACTGATGAGTTAAACATATGATTTAGGTTTAGACCATAATTTTGTAAATGTATGCTGGTAGCCAAAAGATCACCATCATGATGTGTTTTTGTCCAATTCTAGTCAAAGGAAATAAGAATTATAGGCCTGTGCTAAAAATAAAGTTTTGTAGTTAGAAAGTAAGGATCATATTAAAAATACATATATCCCTGTTCAGCCTTTTTCTACTTCTGTTAAATTTAGTATATTATTTACTGCTGATGAACAAAAGTCTTCCAGCCTGCTTTTGATTGCTTAGGAAAAATGCAATTGTGCGCCATAGCAGAGAGCAAAATAACTGACTGTAAGAATTTGGGAAAGTTAAATGAAACTTGAAACATTCTTTATCTGTATTTTTAATATAGTTTTATAGCTGACATTTAATAAAGTATTCTGAACAGCTTTTCAAGCAGGGAACAGAAAAGTTTATTTCAAAAGTCTTGACTATGTAATATTTTATTTGCTAGTATATTGAGATTATGTATAGGCATTGTCTCTCAGAAATTAAAATCACTAAAAACATTTCTGAAGACAAATGTTCATTCATAGGTTTGGTAAGTCAACAATTGGGTATGTGAAATGCTGGTGACTAAAAATATATTTTATTTTAAAATATTTTATATATATTTAAAAATATTTTTTATTTTATAAACAATGAAATAATTAGGTAGAAAATAATTCAGTATTTGCTGCAGAGAAGCTAATTTGCATGGATTTATGAATGGAAATGGGATGTAACATTCTGGATTCTTGTAAGATATCAGAAAACATGATTGCAGGGGCTAGGGGTTGGGTAGAGATGGAAGAGGGTGAAAGGGGGATAAATGGTCATAAAAAATGCAACAAAAATAAACTATTAAAAATTACGAAAAAGACACTCAATTTCTGCTGGATAAAATCAGAAACACAAACAAGAAAAATAAATGGAAAAGAAAATGAGCAATGGTGAGTACTGTGGATTGTTTGTTTTTATAAATTTAACTCCTGAAAAGATGAATTAATTTTCTCTTTATGATTAAAAGAAAAATTCTAGACATGTGTTTAGTGTATTATCTTACATGCCATACTAAACAAAGGAGCTCTATGATAAAATCATATAAGTAAAAAAAGTAAAACACGATAGTTAAATTTAGAGAAAGAGTGTGTTTAAGTGAGTAGAAATGCACAATCACCTAATTTAAAATTTTCACTTTGAGAAGCTGGAATTCTTAGCTTAAGTTTTATAAAAGAGACACGCTATAAGACAGAGAGATAGAAAATACCTACATATTTTTCTTAAAAATTATAAGACTTAAAAGAACTTTAAATGTACCATACACAATGTTCAGTCTGTCAATGTGAGGCCCATTATTAATTACCTGAATTCTTCCTCTTTTTTACAATAGGGCTATTTTTACTAAATAATGTTTAGTTATTAATAAACAAGTATTTAATTGATAGAAAACATTGTTTTTCATAAATTTATATAGTTGGTCCTCATTGTTTTAGAATGTTTAAATATATTTTCTTATAATACACTATAGTTGCTATGCAGTATATATGTACAATTTGCTGTGGGGATTTTCATGTATTTACTCACAAGGGCAGGGAGTAAAGAAATATTCCTTGCCTGGGCATTGCTAATATTTCCTGGTATTACCTCATTTCTCAGAAGGTAAACTTTCCGTAAGAACATTTTTTTTTAAGAAATAAAATTAAAAAGAGCTCTTATAGTGAGACTTGTTATATATTTGTGTTAAGATGAAGCAAAATTTAACTCTTCCCGTTTGATTAATAGGATACATAAAACAAAATCAAAAGATTAGATGGGAAGAAGACAATTTTAAGGAGCTCTAGAGAGAAAAATACATTTGACTATTCACATAATTTTTAAAACATAAAATGATGAATATGGTGGGTTAAACTCTTTACATGCTTTAGATCATTTGATCTGAACAATAATGCAATTATCTTCCTTTTAAGATGGGGAAACTGAGGCCTAGAAAGGTTGAGTAACTTGCTCAAGGTCACGCCCTAAGTGATAGTTACCTTTTCAGAATTTACAGTTTAAGAGGGAATATAAACAAATAGTTCCAATAGAGATTTGCATGCAATAGATAAATGTTACCAATTGTATTAGTATAATGTTAGGGAACATATAGCAAAGCTAATAAATCCTGGTATAGTGCTCAGGCTGAGCCTTTCCAGAAGAGTTCACTAAAGAGGAAAGGGAAATTGGGGAAGTGCTAAATAATTAATCTAGAGCAGTAAATAGAGGCCAGGTTATTGGAACTTAATATCTAACCAGAACATACAATTGATTGTTGTAGTTGGGACACTTGAGAGTGAAAAAGAGGATAATAATAACCATGTTGGTACAATAGACACAAGCAAAAACTGTCCTGGGAAAACCAAGATGTATGGCAAAGTAAGAAGTTTGGACTTTATTCTAGTAGCAATTGAAAACACTGAAGGGATTTTAAGGGGAATAATATGATCAGATCTGTGCTTTAGAATAACTCAGACTGACATGTGGAAGGTGGTTGAAGGAGACTTGGAGACTAAAATAGGAGGCTGTTTCAGGCATATAGAATAATGATATAGTGGCCAGAATTGCATTGTATCAGAGAAGTTAGAAAGAAATGGGTAAGTTCAAGAGATATTGAGGACGTAGAATCAATAGAATGTGGTGTGTAATTAGATGTGAGTACCGAGGGAGACTTTAATTGGATGTATATTATAGTGGAGGGGAGTGGTGTCAAGGATATTGGATTTTTGACCCAGGCAACCTGATGCGTAAGTGTTGGAATCACTCATTGAGATGTGAAACATGGGGAAGGAGTGAGGACGATGATAAATTTATATTTGTTCAGCTTTATATTTATTCATTTTTATATATTTGAAATAATAAAAATTTATAGAAAATCAACAGGCACAGTATGCAGCCCTTTTTTTCCCTGACCCATTTGAAAGTAATTTGCCAGTATGATGCTCTACCACCTTGAATACTTCTTTGCTGCATATTACCTACAGATAAGGACAGTTGCCTACATAACCATAAAACAATCATGAAAATCAAGTCATTAACGTTACAATGCTACCATCTAATCCTTAAATCCCTATCAAGTTTCACCAGTTGTCTCAATACTGTACTTAAAGGAAATGAATACAGTTCCAAATCATCTGTTAGTCTCCTTCAACTGGGAGCAACAATATAACCCTTCATGACTTTGACATTTTGAAGATCACAGACCAGTTATTTAATGGGATGTATCTCTGGGAGTTTTCTAACCAGGATTCTGGAAAAGAATTAAGCCCTAACATCCTTTGGCATTTAGTAAATGAACAAATTAACTTCTTTCAATATCTAGAATGATATTAATTATGTAACATTCTTAAGAGAGTTGAGAAAATAGTCACCGTGTTCTGTTTTTCCATTAAAAAAGATAATTATTAGATTTTGAGAGGAATACCTTGAAAGTAGTCCTGTTTTATTCTCAGTGAATCAGTCATATGACACACAATTTTAATTTGTCCTATATTGTTGGTCACTTGATTTAGCATATGTCTATCAGGATTCTCAGATATTAAGTTAGTTTTTTTCTCCCTTGGTAATTAGTAAATATTTTGTAGGGAAGTTCTTTGAGACTTCGCAAGTATCCTATTCCTCATTAAAGTTTTTATTTTTGAATTAATTAATTATACTATTGATTATTATAAGCCTTAATTCTTTACTATCATTATTTATCTTGATGTTCAAATTGTTTGTATTTTAGCTACTAGAAGTCCCTTCTATGTGGCTTACAGGTTTTCTTGATATGTCTCCATCACTTTTTAAAAAATTATATTTTATTGATTATGCTATTATAGTTATCCTAATTTTTCTCCTTTTGCTTCCCTCTACTGCCTCAGGCAATCCCATCACCATTGTTCATGTCCATTGGTCATGTGTGTAAGTTCTTTGGCTACTCCATTTTCTATACTATACTCTACACCCCCATGGCTATTCTGTGATTATCTATTTGTACTTTTTAATCCCCTCACCTCTTCACCCATTTCCCCATACCCCCTTCCATCTGGCAACCATCAAAATGCTCTCTGTATCCATGATTCTGGATCTGTTCTTTTTGCTAGTTTGTTTTTTTCAGATTCAGTTATTGATATGTGTTTATTGCCATTTTATTGTTCATAGTTTTGATCTTAGGCTTCTTGGTTTTTTTTTTTTTTGAAATTTTATTTATTTTAGATAGAGGGGAAGGAAGAGAGAAAGAGAGGGAGAGAAACATCAGTGTGCAGTTGCCTCTTGCATGCCCTCCACTGGGCACCTGGCCTGAAACCCAGGCGTGTGCCCTAACTTGGAATTGAACCGGCAACCCTTTGGTTTGCAGGCCAGTGCTCAATCCACTGAGCCATATCAGCCAAGGCTGCTTCTTTAAATAAGTCTCTTTAACATGTCATATAATAATAGTTTGGTGATGATGAACTCCACCCCTTTGATTCTAAATGATAGCTTTGCTGGGTAGAGAAATCTTGGCTGTAGATCCCTGCTTTTTCATGAATTTGAAGATGTCTTGCCAATCCCTTCCAGCCTGCAAAATTTCTTTTGAGAAGTCAACTGACAGTCTTATTGGAACTCCCGTGTAGGTAACTATCTTCTTTTCTCTGGCTGCTTTTAAGATTCTCTCTTTATATTTAACATTTGTCATTATAAGTATGATGTGTATTGGAGTGGGCCTCTTTGCATCTGTCTTTTTTTGGGACCCTCTGTGCTTCCTGGAGTTGCATGTCTATTTCCTTTACCAAATTAGGGAAGTTTTCTTTCATTATTTTTTAAACAAATTTCCAATTTCTTGCTCTTTCTCTTCTTCTTCTGCCACCCCTATGATGTGAATGTTGGATGGCTTGAAGTTGTCCCAGAGGCCGCTTATACTATCCTCATTTTTTTTATTCTTTTTTCTTCTTGTTGTTCTGATTGGTTATTTTTTCTTCCTGATGTTCCAAATCATTGACTTGATTCTTGGCTCTATCTACTCTACTGTTGTTTCCTTATAAATTATTCTCTATTTTAATTAGTGTATTCTTCATTTGTTACTGGATTTTTTTTCATGCTGTTGAGATCCTCGCTAAGTTCCTTGAGCAGCCTTATAACCAGTATTTTGAACTCTGCATCTGATAGATTGCTTATCTCCATTTCATTTAACTCTTTTTCTAGAGATTTATTCTGTTCTTTCACTTGAGCCATGTTTCTTTGTCTCTTCATTTTGAAGCCTCCCTGTTTGTTTCTATGTATTAGTAGAGCTACTATGACTTCCTGTTTTGGTAGTGTGGCCTAATATAGTAGGTGTCTTGTAGGGTCCAGTGGCATATCCTCTGCTGTCATCCAAGCTGAGTACTTGAGGTGCAGCCTTCTTGTGGGCTGAATACACCCTCCTCTTGTAGTTGAGTCTTGATTGCTGTTGGCAGGGCAATGGGAGAGATTTACCTAGGCCAGTCAGCTGCAAGGACTGGCTGTAACCACTCACCACCAAGTTCTGCCCTCTGTGGAAGATCAGCTGTGCAGTGGCAGGGTGGTGCTGCCCTGATGTGGTCTGTAGCAATCCACTGGTTGCACAGCCCTAGGGTTTCCTGGGTGGTACAGACCAAGGTCAGCCCCCACATGTGTTCTGCCCAGGGCTACCCTGCATGAGCTATAAAGCAATCTGAGATGGGTGCTACCTGTGTTGGGCTTGGAGGTTCTCAGGTGAAGCCAAGCTGTGAATCTAGGCTGGCTGCCTTGAGTGCTGGGCCTTGAGCCACTTAGCAAGTGGTGTGGGGGCTCTGGTCACTGTGTTTGGCTGTTGTTTGTTTGAGAGGATTTAGGAAGTTGTGAAGCATGAGCCAAGACCAGCCATTCATATGGAAAGCCACTTTTAACAGCTTGGGTGGGCCTGTAAGTGGGGTGGGTGGGGTCTCAGGGGATCTCCAGGGCAGGACAAACAGTGTTAGCCAGACTGATGGAATCTCAGATGTGGCACCTGCCTACCAGCTCTGTGGCTCTGTGGTGGGAAGGTTCAGAAAGGGGATTGTGTCCTTTGCCTGCCTTTCTGTCTGGGTGAAAGCTGACCCCCAGCTCTCAACTTGATGGCAGACAATTCAGTTGCTCCCTTTATGCCACTGGTGCCTTTCAAGCTATTAGCCAGGTGCTGGAGCTCAGAGGGAGTGACTCCTGAGTAAGTGTGTGTATGGGTTAAGAGGAACTGCTTGGGAGTATAGAAGTTTCTTCTACCGACTCAAATTCCATTGATTTTTGCAGCCAGAAGTTGTGGGGACTTATCTTCCTGGCACTGCAACCCTGGGCTGAGGGGCCTGATGTGAGGCTGGAACTCCTCACTCCCAAAATATCCCTCCTGAATTTTTATCCACCACACATGAATGTGGACCAGCCTGTTCTGTGTCTCTGCCCCTCCTACCAGTCTGGATGGTTATGATTTCATTAATTCTATAGTTGTCTGACTTCCATTCAACTTGATTTCTGACAGTTCTAGGTGATGGTTGGTCTATAGGTTAGTTGTAATTTTGATGTGGTTGTGCAAGGAGGTGAGCGGAGTTTACCTATGCCTTCATCTTAACTGGAAGTCTTCCATCACTTTTTGACTTTTTTCTTTCTGGTACAAGATACCAACAAATTCATCTTATATTTTCCCTGCCTGAGGCCTGAAATCAGCCATTTTACCTCTGAGTCTTTGTAGTGGAGAATAACATTTAGAATTCAAGATCTGGCCATTAGGTGTGCTCTTTGCTTTTGGAGTATAGTGCTTCAAGGATTTCTCAGTGGAGAGAGCTAGGATAATGTATACACCCATCTTTCTTTCTTTCTTTCTTTCTTTCTTTCTTTCTTTCTTTCTTTCTTTCTTTCTTTCTTTCTTTCTTTCTCTCTCTCTCTCTCTCTCTCTCTCTTTCTTTCTCTCTCTCCCCTTCCTTCCTTCCTGCCTTCCTTCCTTCCTTCCTTCCTTCCTTCCTCTTTCTTTCTCATTTATATATTTATCTATTGATCTATCATCTATCTAGTCATGAGTATACACTAATACCATGAGTTCTAGTCCAGCATCTCAGTACCTCAGTGTTCTGATTATCTTCCTTTCCATATATGTAACCCTCTTTCTTGACACTGAGAAACCTGGCTCCCATTGGCCTTAATATATGTACTTATTTGATCAATCCCCCTGTGTGGAATCAATCTCTCCTCTCCACTGTTGTTCTCTCTTTTATGTAGATGCAGTTTTCCTCTAAGCAGGTTCTGCTACCCACATGAGATTGTTCTACATGGACGTATTCTCAACTTACTCAGGCTTGGCTTCTCCTGACTTTTGTGAGATGCCTTCTGCACCTGTATCATGTTGGCTCTGACTTTCATGCTGCTTCCACATCCCCTGCCCCTGCCCCTTTTTCCACAAGTAGAGTAGGTATACATCTATTTCAATTTAGTTGTGAATGAGAAAAGAAAAGCCAGAAGCTAAAAGGAGACTCATTCAGAAAAGAATTATTTTTGATAAGGTACCAATCTGGGAGTTGAGGTTAAAGATATGAAAGAGACAGAGGTAATTGATAGAGCTACTTCTCTCAGGAGATAGAAAGGGATTGAATCTAGAGTGAAATCCTGAGGATTAGGTTTAAGCATGAAGAAGGCCACATTCCACTTTAATAGAGAGAGGAAGGGAAGAATGGGTTCAGTACAGGTTGTTTTGAAACTTTCCTGTCAGGAGTGAATTTCCATCCTATGGATCTTACTTTCTCTGTGCAGATATTCCTGAGAAAGAGTGATTTAGTTAGAGATTTCAGGAAAGTGGAAAGTTCTGAAATCACTGTAGAGAATGAGTGTAATGAGCAAAGAACCCAGAAAGAATTCTGAGAGATATGGAAGATCTGAGAATAGAAACTGAAAATCAGTTGAGACACTAACTTAAACAGTTATAGCATTTGCTCCAGCAGCCCCAGTGGCTAGGAGTGGAAAAGGCAATTTTAATCAGGCAAACAGTTAAATATAAAGGCATGGCAAAGTAAGGTGAGGATATTGGCTAGATAGAAATTGAAATGAAGGAATGAATGAATGTTGAATATGGAAAGTTTGAAGTGAATAGTTCTTTTTTAAATACAAGAAAATATCTGTACTTGTATAATGAAGACTTGTCCTCTTCCTCTAAAAAATTTGTTAAAAAATCCTTATCCAAGGATATGTTTTATTGATTTGAGAGAGAGAGAGAGAGAGAGAGAGAGAGAGAGAGAGAGAGAGAGAATTGATGAGAGAGAAACAGCAATTGGTTGCTTCTGTATGTGCTATGACCAGGGATCAAACCCAAACCTAGGTATGTGTCTTGACTGGAAATCAAACCTGCAACCTTTTGGTGTATGGGACAATGCTCCAACCAACTGAGCCACCCATCCAGGGCTCCTCCTCCTCCTTCTTCAACTTTAATTTTAACCTTAGGTTATTTGGCCTTTTTTAAAATTACTTCATCATTTTGATGTACATATTCTATCTTTCATTTTTTAGGACAGGTTGGCAGCGAGGAGTCTTCTATGAATGTGGTGCAATGACCAGTGTGGCAGCAAAGGGGGAAAGTGGTTACAAGGTAATAGATTGATTTGAAAATCATGGTTTGAACATTCTTTGTGGTTCAGATTTGTCATGTAAACTGTGGATATGGAAGTGAATAATGAGAGTTTGTTCTCTTGCCTATAAGTGGAAGTATAAAACAGCATATTGAAAACTTTAAGGTTTTAAACAAACTCAAGGTTGATTTTACTAAAAATGTGTCATTTTGGAAAAGACATAGGTAAGTATGTGTCTTCAACTTATATAATTAAATCAAATTGGTATGATTTTTTTTTATTCTTTTAAAATCTTCTTCCAGAATCCTACATTTAAGAAATGACTTGTTTTTCATTATTGTTGTTTTTTCATTGTCCACTATTTTTAAAAATTTTTATTGAATTTATTGGGGTGACATAGTTAATAAAATTATATATGTTTTAAGCATACAGTTCTATAACACATCATCTGTATATTATATTGTGTTCACCACCTGAAGTCAAGTCTCCTTCTGTCACCATTTCTCCCCGCCTTTATCCTTTTCTACTTCCCTCACCCCATTTTCCTCTGGTAATCACCATACTGTTGTATCTACAATATGAGGGTTTTTTTAATGCTTACTCTCTTTGCCTTTTTGTTCACTATTTTTGAGATAATGTGTAACCCCTTCCTCCTGGAAAAAAAAAAAATCCCTCTCCCAGCCAGCTTTAGAAAGCTAGCATTTTAGTGTAAACAGTTTTATGGAGTAAACTCAATTTGGTGGATATTATGTTTTTATTTTTCCCAATAACAATTCCCAATAGTGTTTTGTAGAATATCCCAAGATAATTTCTTGGGTACATTTCAGAACTTTCTCACCACTTTTCAGTTATTTAAAAAAAAAGAGGCAAAACCAAACTAATTTCACTTCATTGTAAAAATCCAATCTGAAATATGATTCAGACATATGCCTCTCAATTCCTTCTACTAGCATCTAAGTCCTGTGTTGGGGAGGAGAAATATGAGAGATTGCAGGGTTTGCTTTTTGGAGGTGAGGAAGAACACCTCCCCATAGGACTATACATGATTCTGTTGCTGTTCTGGGGGTCACTGAGGGTTTGTTGGTTTCTTCATAACTTTCTGCATTTTTAGGGTTGTTTAGCCTCACCTTGGTCCACCACATGACTGTGAGCACCCATACAGCGGGCCCTCATGTCTTTCTTTAGTCTGCCTTTGGTCCACATCCCAACCCCCTTAAGAAGCAGCTGTTAGGTATTCCATGGTTCAGGCTTTCTCCTCTCTTCTCTATATCCCTTCCCATTAAGTCAAACATGGAAGTCCTCGGCATACTCTGATAGATTAGGAGACCTGGAATGGGTTAGAGCTTTCCTTCACCTCCTTCTTAAATTCCCTGGAGTGTGGTCTCTTTTTGTCCCACTTTCCTTGTTTCAGCCAGCAAGTGCTCCTCCTTCAAAAGCTCCAGGAAAGAAACAGGCACCATTCTTGGCATTCAGAAAGCCTCCCAAATGTGAAGGGACACAAGTCAAGTTTTCCCGCAGACTCCCTCATGGGTCTCGCTGCCCTTGGAAGGCAGACTTTGGATTGGTCTTTAGGTCCCTGACTGTGCAGGCATTCAGTGTGGACTGTGAATCATTTCTCCTTGCCAGCATTCACATTCGTATTCCGTTGAAACTCTGCTTTCACTTGGCATCTGGTGGGTTTAGAGGAAATATTTTCCTGCCCATACAGGGCTGAGCTGTGAGTTGGGAGTAGCAGAAGTGATTCCCCTACCTTTAAAGATGTCCTCAGGAAAGGCTTTTGGCTTAAATGGTTGGAGAAGTCTTTAAGTGCATGGAATTTTTATGCCTTTTTGTCATCATTTTTTTTAGTCAGAATAATCAACTCCAAGATAGCAGAGAAATCCTATTCAACATGTACTATTATAGCTTAAAACTAAACTAAATAATATCCTTCATTCTAAATTGATACTATAGTCTACAATGAAAAGAAAAAAAAACACAACCTTACCCACAGGATATGGCAAATCAGATGTTTTCAGTGTCTAAGATTTTAAGTTAGGGAAGTTCAAAGCATCATCAGTTTTTCAAGGTCATTAAAAGTACTTCTAATGAATAATGCAGTCGTTCTGTCTGATTTCCTTTTGCAGTATGGCAAGTGTAAGTGGCTATCAGAGTGTTGGAGAGGAGATAGGTCTATTGTTCAATCATTGGTCAGTCAAGAATATAGCTCAGTAACAATGTTTAACTTTTTATTAGAAAGGATTTGAATGTACTAAGCAGGATTGGCATTGATTTAAAAAAAATAAACAGACGTCTCTTTAACACCTTTGAAAAACATTAAAAAAATTTGATGTTAAAATGTACTTGTTAAGCTTATGTATCATAGTCCTTTTAACAGAGGATTGAATAAAGAGGTATTTTAGGTTCTGGTTTAAATATGAAAGTGGTTTTAAACATTCCCAATGGCTAACAAATATAATGATTATTATCCCCAGAGTAATACTCTCTTTAAACTTTCTAATCTGAATTTTTTGTGAGTGACATTCTGCTATCCATATCCTTCTTGTTAAGAATTCAATAATGGACTAGGTTAATTAGAGACAGGTAATCTTACCTTGTATTAATCATCTTTCTGTCAGAATAAATTAACCTTTTTAGCTCCTATCTTCTGGAATTTCCAACCTTGGCAGACTGTGTTCTCGAGGAATGAGATAGTCTCGTAAAATTTTAAACTCATTTGAATTTGGAAATACCCATTACTGATAGAGTTATTAAATTTAATAATCACAGAAATTTACTCTGAGATCACTGAAGATAAGCTTAATTCAGGCACCTCACAGGCTTGTTTCTTCTTAGCCATGTGATCTGGGGAATTCACTTATCATCTCTGAGTCTTCATTTCCTGATTTATAGAATGGAAATAATTATGTGCATCTCAAATTGTGGAAATCAAATGGGACAATGCCTACAGTGAATTCTGAAATTCACTGCTGACATGTTCTGGATTTTTAGTATTGTGAATATTTTGAAATATCAAGTTGGGAGACCACTTTTTCCACTGTTGGTGTTAACTATCCTTAATATCACTGATTCCTTTCCCCTGGCTTCCCTATATCAATGGCAGGGATAAAAATAATGGTAAAACGTTGTGTGAGATAGTATTCTGATCAGTTGGAGGCTCCCGTAATTGTTTTTGTACACGTGTGGCCCAGGGAGCAGATATGTCGGTCTATTAAAGGATAGAGCTCATCAGGCCAGCCACTGTGGAGATTCATGATATCTTGTGAAAAACTACTATGCATTGAAATAAATCTATTAACAATGTAAATATAAGTTCATCTATTTTTGAAAGGCAAAATATTGTGGCAAATTTCATCAGAGGTAATTTGGGAAATATTCAAACATTTGGCTTTAATTAGAAAGGCAGGAAAATATGTGAGAAATATATTCCATTTGGGTGGTGTTTGTTTACCCCTCTCCTGAGTGTGAGCCAAAAATCCTCAGTTTTGACTAGTTCTGGAGTGATTCTCTAAATTTGGGCAGAGCCATTGGCCTATTTAGAGATAGATGTAGCTTAGTTCATTGTTAGATAAGAGAGATGGGAAGTGGCCCATGAGTGTCAGTACCCACCAAAATGAAGAGTGAGTGGGAAGGAGACCGTCACTGGCTGGGTAATGCTGTGTTGTGTAGAAAGAGGGACACTCTAGTGAGGGAGTGAATGAGTACTTCAGGAGGTGGAGGAAATCCCACTTACCAGAGTTTCTCCTAGGTAAAGGATGTAGGTATTTAGAAACATACTTCAATAAAGTACTTAAATGAAGTTGTCAGATGTCCCCTCAACTCCCCTCCATTAGGTAGAGTTGCCCTCCATGTAGCACCCTTGTTTTGATGGCTTCCCTAAGGAGCTGGTAAGTAGGTCTGGAGGTAGAATTTAGGAGAGGGCCAAGGTGTGGGGTATTTATGAGGAGAATGGAATAAGAGTTCCTGGGGAGTTCTACGAAGGGTAAGGAGCCAGTTTGGCAGACCCTTTAGGGAGGGAGGAGAAGGAATAGCCACTTGGTTAAGGAGTGATTTTTGAAAAATAAAAATATCAGGGAGGTGGGGAGGGCTGGAGGGGTGGGCTGGGATGAGAGTAAAAGGCAGAAAACTGTACTTGAACAACAATTAAAATAAAAAAAATAAGAATAAAAATATCAAAAGAAGGATTTTTAAAATTAAGGTTTTGAATAGATGATAGTGATAATATTTCAACAGAAGCATAAAAACATGGACTGTAAAGTCACCTTAACATCCTGTTATTGTTTTCTTATGTACCCTTTCAGATTTCTTCATGCTTGTGTAAGCAGTAAAGGGTATTGATTTTTATTTTGTTCCCCTGTGTTGTTCAAACCAAATTTAACATATTACATACATTGTTCTGTACCTTGTTTTTCATTGTATTTTGAATGTTTTTTCTATCACTACATTGAGAGCTTTCCATTGAATAATTGTTTTTCATTGTCCCACTGTGTTCCATTTTTTGATGTACTCTAATTAATTGAACCTGTTGTGGACATTGGGTTATTTTCGATTGTTTGCATTTACAACAATATTATAATGAATAAACTTATACAAAGCTTATCTTGCTTTAGTGCATGCATACTCATAGAATAAATTCTCAGTAGTGATATTGTTGGACATGATATATACAGTTGTAAGATTGATAGACATTTCCTATCTGAGGAGTTGTACCCATTTATACTCCCAGCAGAGAGGGAGAAAGGAAGAGAGGTGAAAGAGGGAGAGAGAATTAGAAAAGAGGAAGGGGGAGAGAGAGAGAAAGGGAGAGAGAGAAGCTCGTACACATGTACCAGTGCACCCACACCCATGCCCACACCTACCACAATTCATTGCTTACCTTATTTTTTTCTCTCTTCTGGTTCATCTGTTGTTTGCAGAGACTCTTTTTCACCTGCATCTTCCTCAATTGTTATGCCCCGTTTGAGGTGCTCCTGGTGGGATGAGAAAGTGTGGTGCTTCTGGAGCCATCCATATCCATTTTGTCAAGTCCTGCCTCTTTCACTTTTTAGCTGTGAGACCTTGGGCATATGATTTAGCCTTTCTGTTTCCCAGTTTTCTCACTGGTATAATGTAGGTAGATATGATAACAACTTTACATGGTTGTTGTGAAGAATAAGTGAATTAATATAATTAATATTTCTGAGGCATTTAAGAAGTACCATGAACGGCAATAGTTGCTACTTCACTGTCCTGCCTGGGACACAAATCATCCATTTGTTTTGTACCTCCACAGCTATTAGTCACTTAGTAGCTGTCTTGGTTGTCAGCTACAACTGTCACAATATTGCAGTGCTTGTGTTAAAAGTATTGCTTATTTTATTTAATAGCCAAAAAGCACAGGAGTTATGATGCCAGCATCATAACTGGCAATTCTCATATGCCAAAGAGAAGCCATGAAGCACGTCCTATAAGTGAGGTTGCTAAGATCTGTGAAAGAATGAGTCTTCTATCTATGATATTGTGAAGAAGAAAAAAATTTGTGTTAGTTTTGCTGTCTCATCTTGAACTGCAGAAGTGACAGCCACAGTGTGTGATAAGTGCGTAGATAGGATGGGAAAGGCATTACCTTTGTGGTGGAAGACATGAACAGAAAATGTTCTGATTGACCGCAGTGTGTTATGTCAGAAAACACTGAATCTATGCGACGACTTCAGCAAGAGGTCTGCTGAAACAAGTGACACCAAGACATTCACTGATTCACTGCATGTAAGCGATGGTTAAAGAGATTCAGGAATAGATTCAGACTGAACAATATAAAAATTACTGGAGAGGCTGTACTGATCATCGAAGAAGCTGCTGCCACATTACCAGCAAAGGCGAAGCTGATTAGGGTTCTGTGCTGTGGTTTCAGGCATCCACTGGGGGTCGTGGAACACATCCCTCACTGCTAGCAGGGACCACTGTAATATTCCTTCTGCAGACCTACACAGGTTCAAGTAACTAATCATTCAGTGCTTAAGTCATGTTGTTTTCGTGCGACTATGTGGAGAATGGGTCACATGAATGTAAAAACATAACAGAGATTAGAGTTACATAAACACAATTAGTTTGCTGCATACTCTGGGGCCAAGTCTACTTGATGAAGGCTTAAGTGATAGCCTTCCACCATGGAGGATGTTGAAATACTTCACTTTCTCATTGCCAAGTTGTACCTTTGTTTACATGGCATTTTTCAAGATCTATGGAACATTTTGATGTGTTAGACATTTAGGAACTTTGTTATACAAATCATTAAAAAAAAGAGAGAAACCTTCTTGGGGTAGGGGTATAGGCTTATTTTTACAGTCTCTTCGATCTTTTCTCTACAATGCCTCTCCTTTTTCTGTCTGCTTCCTAATCTAGGTCCTTATATCTTCCTGGGTTAAGGCAGGTCGTTTTGGAAGTTGTGTCTTCTAGGCTCCTCCCTCCACCTCCACTCTGCAATTCCAGCTAGCCCTCTACTTAAACATATACAGTAATTATTGGCTGTCAACCAAATTGAAATTTCTCAGCTTTGTTTTGAATCTTCTGACTTTCTCATTCATCTTAATCTGGATTCTCCATTTCCAGGACAGTT
The DNA here is from genome assembly GCA_004027475.1 of Anoura caudifer. NCBI lineage: Eukaryota > Metazoa > Chordata > Mammalia > Chiroptera > Phyllostomidae > Anoura > Anoura caudifer. Next base: position 135,716 of record PVKU01002852.1, read on the forward strand.
ACTCACAAAAGATGACTTGTGACCAAGTTTTCACTGGCCCACAGTAAAATAGTGAAAATACGGATAATATGGTAAGAGTTGTATAAAGCTAACAATATTCAAATTTAAAAATTTGAATATTGAAAAGGGGATTTTTTCCCCTTATTTTGTGATAATATTTTTTTCTTCATAAAATGGCAGTGATATTTGATGACAGAAATTTTGAAAGTTTTTCCTTGGTGGAAAAGTATAAGTTGGCAACTTTGATGGTTGCCTTCTCCCCACCTGCCTATCCCCTCCTCCTCCACACACACAGACACACAAACACAAACACACACGTTCTCTGAAAATTTTGCAGGTCAGAGAAGGTTAATGATCTCAGTCATTTTAACATAATTCATAATAAACAGTTTTGTTTATTCCCACCGGCTCCGTTTATTCCCGTTGTCTTGAATGCACCACTACTTCAGTATAATTCTATACCTCTTGTAATGTCCAGATCAAATCTCCAGTCCTTCCGTTAGTCTTCCATATTTACCACTTTGTGCCTCCTTACCCATCCTCCTTTGCATTTTTAAGAATATTTATCAAAATCTTTGATATTTGTTTTATGAGAATTTTATTTTTCAAATATGTCTTTTCTCTCCAACCAGTTTTAGTATCTATAAAATAAAGAACTTTTGTGTTTTCTTTAATACAAGATTTTTGCATTTACCAAATCTTAAAGATCTTAAAGATTTGGTTAATGGCATAAAAATTTGTATAAAATGTTTTATACAAAATAATCCTGAATCTCCATTATATATGGGTAGAGTGATTTAATATTTATAAATTATAGTGACTGCTTACCATGTATTTTCAAAGCTCTCTGCATTTCAGGTGTCCTGGTATTAGGTGTATCCATGTGACTGGATTTGGGTAATGAGATGTTTGTGCAAGTGAAGTGTTACTTCCAGGTGGAAGCTTTTGAGAAAGTGTAGGTTTACTACCTCTCTTTCCCTGTTTCTCAGAGATAAATGTTTCAGTTGGTAATTAATGGCTGGCTTGGGTCCTGTAGTGAGTATGATGTGAAGAGAGTCCCCAGTGTCCTGCAATAGACTTGTAGTGTGAGTGATAAATAAACCTCTGTTTCTTAAACTGCTGAGGTTTTGGAGGTTGTAGGTAGTGCCAGCAATAACTTAATCTATTGACTCTGATACAAACTTAAATTAAAAAAAAAATAAAATCTTTAATTTTCTTCATTGATAATCTCTAATTTAATTCATTTAAAAGGTCAAATATCTATATTTTCACTATATTCTATTTCTTATTTTTAAAAATAAAGAATAGAATGTTGAAACTTGAATCATTTCAAGGAGATCAACAATGAAGACTCAAAACCTCATAGTATCATCCAGCTACATGTATAACAGATTTTAAAATATACCATGGAACACTGAAAAAGTGGCAAAAGTCTTCATAAAATACATGTAAAGTTAAACAACTTTCAAAAGAAGCAGATATGTAGTCCTCAGGAATGGAATTTCCATGTCCCATTAATACATCTAAAATATTTTCACTTCCTACTACAAATCTTAATGATTCTGCAAAAGCTGGTTTGCATCAGTTCCTACCATATTACTTTAGATTTAAAATAACTGAAATTTGAGAACTGGGAGTGGTTTTATTTACAATTTTTTCTTTACTCATGGCCTAACATTTAACGAACAAATTTTTCAGTGAGCTTATATCTTTGTATGGGCTAGATTGAAATATGAACAGCAAAGCAAGAGTCTGGAAGGATTGCATAAAGCCATCTTGGCCTGTAGAAAATAATTTCCCGTGATTCCTTAAGATGAGTGTTCATATAAGCACAAGAGTCAATAAGCAACTAACTGACTTTCAGCTCTAAGTTAACTTTTTAAATGTATCATTCATTAATTATTTATTTTTAATTGTATTTTTTGTTACCATTTATCCCCCCATAACCTCTTCCACTCCCCCATCCCTCTGTAATCACCACACTGTTGTTCCCGTCCATTAAGTTCGTTCTCTCTCTCTCTCTCTCTCTCTCTCTCTCTCTCTCTCTCTGTCTCTGTCTCTGTCTCTGTCTCTCTCTCTTTTGCTCGATCCTTCCATTCCTGAGCTGTCAGCCTGTTCTCAGTCCCTGGGCCTGTCTCTATTTTTCTTGTTAGTTCAGTTTGTTCATTAGATTCACATTTCAGTGAAATCATATGGTAATTAACTTTTGAATGCTGTTTTCTTTGCCTGGCACAAAGATTTTTGGGAGCTTAGCACCATCTGCTGGTCAAATATATACCAACTTTTCAGATTCCCTCGAGACTTTTTTCAAGAAATACTGTGAATTACTTAACACTTTCTAATAAATACTACTAAGTAAGTAAGTAAAAGCATCTCAAATTTCAATGTAAAGAACTTACACACATAAAGCAGATTTATTTCGTACAGTAGGCTACCTGTAGATATATGACAGTTTCAATTTTGAGTGAATGTTTGTACTTGTTTTATTTTGGACAGCCTTACGCAAATAAAAGTTCCACCTATTCCTTAATATAAAAGAAGATTATTTTCCAAAAAGAAGTTAGGCTTGTCTATGTTCAATAATGTTTACATTTTTTTTACATTTCTTTAGAAGATTGAGCTAGATGTATGTTTCAGTAGTCTTATTTATTACCCACAACTACCCTTCATATTAGTAAATGTTGTCTTAGTTAATGCTCAAGAAATACATTTAAAAGGTTAAGTAAATAAATAGTAATGTTTTGGGAGAAAGCAAAGTTTATTTTATTTATTTATTTTAACTTAATTTTTATTGTCGACATTATTACAGATGTCCCCATTCCCCACCCCACCCCTTTGCCTACCTTCACCCAGCTCCCACCCCCTTCCTTCTGGCCATCAGAACACTGTTGTCTGTATCTGTGGATTATGCATATATGTTCTTTGGCTAATTCCTTTGTTACCGCATTCAGTCCGATGCCAGGGAGTCTTACCCATTGGCCAAAGTGGTGGCAAAGGGAGGTTCTTACACTGAGAGGACCAAAAGCTGGAAAGATGAATGAATAGTGACCAAGCACATCCCCACCCCAAAAGCTAGAAAGATAATTGGGTAGGGAAAAGAGTCCCTATCCCTTTCAGAACCTTGAGCTTGAGCAAGAAGATGGAGATGGTCTTTAAGCGGAGAGTCCACCATTCTCCCAGGTTGCCTGGCACCTTAATAAACCTGTTTCATTTTGCACCAGCACCTGCCTCACAAGTTTGGCTTTAGTTGCAGCAGACAGCCGAACCTCTGTTCCATTCAGTTACATCTTCACCTTCTTTCATCCAGTCCCCTCCTCCTCCCTCCACTCTGACAGCTTTGTTCCATGTGTCCATGCCTCTGTTTCTATTTTGTTCATTAGATTACACATATAAGTGAGATCATATGGTATTTTTCTTTCTTTGACTGGATTATTTCACTTAGCATAATAATCTCCAGGTCCATCCATGCTCACAAAAGGTAAGATTCCCTTCTTTTTTACTGCTGTGTAGTATTTCATTGTACAAATATACCATAGCTTTTTTAATCCACTCATCTACTGATAGGCACTTGGGATGTTTCCAGATCTTAAGCCAAGTTTATTTTAATAGAATGATTGAAATTGCTTATTTATTTATTTTTGTCTAAATGTGTTTATTTGAAACAAATAGATGCAACAAGCAAGTGCTTATTTTCCTCACTTCCAATTAAAACAAGAGCACAGTAGGGGAAACATCATTTGGCAGGACAGTTCTTCTAATACATGAACATCCTTCTACTTAACTGTGGTTGGGGTCATGACTCAAAAGCAGTCATTCTTACATAACATATTAACTCAAAGTACTAAAGTCAAACAAAAGAAAGTGGTCTAAATTTCATGTGTGGACAGTATGTTCTATAAATGCCAAAATGTGGAAGAAACTTGAACACAACCCACTCCTTAAAAAAACTAAATAGTTCAAAGTAGATGGAATGGGAGCAAAAGGCAGAAAACTGTACATGAACAACAATTAAAATAAAATAAAATAAATAATTCAAAGTAGAATTTTCCATCCTCTCTTTCTCTTATAATAAAAACTAGTTCTGAGACTCAGATTTGGTTTTTTTCTTGGCCTATTTACAGAGTCTTCACCCATCTGACTTACATCATTAGGGTTATAGATAATAGTTCATTCACTTTGAAGAGAGGTTTATCTACTCCTTCCTCCCCTTCTTGCCTTCATGCTTGTGTTTCTTGGGGCGGCTTCTATCTGAGGGTCTTTTAGAGCCACAGTGCTGTTTGGCTTCCTCCAAAAATTTGCCCAAACGAAAAGCATCTTCCTCAAACTGAACTGGTCCTTCTCAACCTCTTTGCTTATGTTCTAAACCAGAAAACTGTGTATTGGGAACAAATCTGTTGGTCTTTATTCAGGCTTCTAGATCATCACCATACATGTCCTTGTCCAGATTTTTACTGGGTTTGTATATATTCTGGGCCATATCTTTACCACTTTTCTGGGCTTGATCATAAACATTGCAAATTTCATCATTTCCACCTGCAAAACCACTGTCCATACCCTTGCGTTGGTTGAACAGCCTTTGGTCATATTGACTTCATTGGAAGTCTGAGGATTGGACACACTAAGAGAAATGACCTCACTATCTCAATTTTCATTTCTCTGCAGTTTTGACATTTTATCAGGAGCTGCTCTGGAAAGATTTCAGTCATGCTGTCTCTCTTTCCACCTGTCATGCTGGATTTCGTCCATCTCACGTGCCTCCCCATCCTCTTTTTCCACATGGGGTTTTGATCCCAGCTCTTTTCTCCCTGGCTTTCTGGACCATTTTTCTAAGTTTCTCTTTTTCTTTTTGAGCCATCTTTCTCTCTACTTGAACACATATTACCACAGTTTCATGAGCCTTCTGATCAGCATGTAGAGGGCTTCAGCCAGTTAGGCAAAATTTTTGATGTGAGCTGTCTGCAGTTCTCTTCCATCAGCAGCCAGATGTTTGTCTAATGGAATTATGTAACCCTTCACATTTTTCCAGGCTGAAATACAAGGGGGAAACTTCCACTCTTGTTATTCTTCACAGTCATGTTTTGGCTAGGAGAATGCATGAGAGGTGCAAGAGGAGAAGGTTGTCCCTGGGGATTTTTCTTATTAATATTGAATTTGGGGGGCTCTATAGGATCTTCCTGCATTTCCACCATCTGAATAACCCTCTGTTTTGCTCCAGAGTTGAAAGCTACTCCTTGTTGAGATGGTGTGTATTGGATAAACTGAGCAGGAGCCAGTTTATCAGCTGTTCGAACTGGTGTGGCCACCAAAATCTGTGCTACAGATTTTTCTAACATCGCTCTTGTCTTTTCTGTTATCTTTGTAATAGCTTCCTCATCAGGACTCTGCAGATCTGGGTCATACGCATTTATGACTTCTTGGGAACCAGTCAGTATTCTTTCTATAAATGACCCTGCCTTTTGACTGTCCTTGTCAAGCAATTGTGTCATATTTTTTTTTTCAGCATCCACCTGAATGACCAGTGCATTTGACTTTTTTTTTTTCCCCTTTTGTCCCATATCCAGTGGATACTAGGCCACAAGGATCTCTGGAAAATAACCTTCATCTCCAAGTCTTCCAATAAGCAAGGTATCAAGCCTTTCCAGTACCTGTTTGGGGGAGGTCCTTTTCGGGATGAGACCAGTGAGGTCCGCCATGATCTCTGGAGTCTGGCCTTTTCTTCAGCCTCAGGCTGGTCCTGAGATAGCAGAGTAGGTGCAGGTAAAAAGTTGGTGAGCACCATCTTTTGCTGCTTTGCAATTGTTTATTTATTAAGCTATGCCAGACAAACTGAATTAACAGATTTTTTCAGTTTTTTCTCCATAGTGACTGATTTTATCATTGTTAATCACAGTAGGTGTATATTTGATTTAATTCTATTTTTAGGATGATGAAAGGCACAGGGTTTTTTTTGTTGTTGTTTGTTCCTCCTACACTTTTGTTTGTTGTTCAATCCTCAGTAACCAAAGGAAGCATTAAGGGTGTAGTAGGCACTCAATAGTTTTTTTTTTTTAAGATTATAGTTATTTATTTATTTATTTTTATATTTATTTATTTTTAGAGAGAGGGGAAGGGAAGGAGAAAGAGAGGGAGAGAAACATCAATGTGTGGTTGCCCCTCATGAGCCTCCTACAGGGGACCTGGCCCGCAACCCAGGCATGTGCCCTGGCTGGGAATTGAACTGGTGACCCTTTGGTTCACAGACCCACGCTCAATCCACTGAGCTACACCAGCCAGGGTCAAGAGGTTTTGACAGGGAGAGAGGGAGAGAAGAGAAGGCAGGAAGGGAGAGGAAGTACTATGCTGCTTGGCACATAAAAGATAAAAAGGCTTTGGTAACAGTACAGTAAGAATTTTCACCTATGGAACTGGGGCATCGTGGAAGTGTGATGATGGAAATTTAGCATCTATTGGAATTTGCTCTATTGCATGCACTGTCAGGCACACTATACCTGTAATTCCATTAGTTCAAAAAACAACTAAGTGAGCTAGTTGTTTTCATTTTTAGAGGTGAGAAATTGTGCTCAGAGTGGTTAAGTAATTTATCCACGATCGTACAGCTTATGAGTGGCACACTCAATATTTAAATATATATCTGTCTGGCTTATAAGACACTTTTAAGTGTTCACTCATTTAGCTGACATTTCTTGAGTGATGATGTGTCACTCTTCTCAGATGATCTTATTTTTTTTCTCATTTCTTGAAATATCACATAGAAGATAAATACTCTCCAAAGTATTTCTTTAGTCAAAACATTTTTCTGAACTTGAGACTCATATACCCAAGTACCTATTTGATATTCCCACTTGTTGGTCTGTACACATTGTAAGCTAATGTGCACAAATCAAATTCTTGATTTTAGCTCCAAATTTGTCTTTTCCTGGGTCTCTTGTTTTTTTCTTTGTGAATTACACAACTATCCATATAGTTAATACAATCAGAAAACTTGGAGTCATCCTCAACTCATTTTATTTTTTTAACTTTCAAATCCTCACTTCCTGTTTTGTTAAGACTTTGTAAGATTTGTCTCCTGCTTTCATCTCTACCATCATTTCTATCTTGTATTCTATCTGCTAGTCATGCAGGCATTCTGACAGTTTTGAGAACAGATCAAGCTCTTCATTGCAAAAGATTTCGCACTTGCTATCATCTTCCTGGAATGCTTCCTCTATCTTTTCTCTCAGGTGCCAGCTTAAATGAAACCTCCTCAGAAAAGTTTGATCCTGACACAACATAATTTAAAAAAAATAATAAAAAAATTCTAAGTAGGTCCCTTTTTATTCTTTTATCAGGTCCCTTTTATTCTTATTTATCATAGCCCTTTACTCATTTTCTTCCTAGCACTTGGAACAGTCTAGAATTATTTTATTTCTTTACATGTTAAATGTTTGTCTTCATAGACTGTAAGTTCTATTAGTCATTGGATTTGTCTGTCTGGTTCTTCGCTGCAAACCTATGACCTAACACTGGGCTTGGTACCTAGAAGGTATGTGATAAGTACTGACTGAATCAACAAATAAACATTTTCAGCAGAATCTCTTGAAGCCTCTCTGTGCATTCAGAATGCTTGCTCTAAGGTGCATAACTGTATCTGTTTACAAACAGGAACATTTTTGTGTCTACCAGGATTTTGTCTTTGGCCTCTTCTATTTTCCGACACAGCTCTCCAAGGATTGGAGGCTTCTAACTCTAACTCTTTAGCCCAGACATTTCTTTTACTCTTAGGTCAGCACTATGAGTATACTGGGTACAATGCAGGAAACAAACATACTTTGTTAAAAGCCAAACTGTTATTTTCTTTCTGAACTTCTTTTCCTCCTGTATAATGTATCAAGATCAATGTTAACAACAATCCTCTCAATCCACCAAGCCAGCACTTAGAGTCCTCACTGACTACGGCTCTGCTCATTCTGTTATCTCATCAGGGAAGTCCACCAACTTCAGCTCAGGTGTATCTCTCAGTCTGCTTCCTCACCTCACCCTTGCTGCCTGTGTTTTAGCTCAGGTCACACCTTGTCTCAGAGACCTTTGATCTCTTTATTGTCTGCAGGATAAATTTTACATTATTTCCTGTAGCATGCCATGCTGTACATATTTGCTAAGAATTAGCTCAAGTATTATTTGTGAAGCTTGCTTGGCATTCTTTGGTCTGGGATCCCACACCACATTGTACACACATTTAATCAAGCACTTATCATTTGAATTATTGTGATTTGTCTACTAAATTTTGGATTTTAGAAGACAGAACCTATCTCCAACATTTAGCAAGGAGCTTTTTGCATAGTTATAGTCGGTGTTAAGTGACTGTTTTCAAAATGAATGATGATCAGAGAGGTCAGATGGGTAGCCCAAGGTTTACAATGGCAATGTTTGCATTTAGGTTCTCTGATTCTTTTGCCTGCTCTAGTGTTGGCAAAAAGGGGTACTTTGAGGAAGAGGCTTTATACCCTTCCAAAATCTACATTTCTTCCCTCTATCCCAGCAGTTCAACCAGTGTGCTGCAAGCTGCACACTAGTGTGCCCCATGAACTTCTAAAACATGTAAGCACTCACCTCTCTTCCCTTAGAAGGTGAAATAAAAAAAAAAAAAAGACAACATCCATCGCAATAGCTGTCCAGTGTGAATGCCCTGTATTGAACCATCAATATATAGGTAATATAAAGAGTATAATAGAGTTGCATCTTATTGGTCGTGTCACATAATAAGGTTGTGTCTGATTTGTTAATTTTGGGTACCAGAAATCCTTATATACAAATTCTTGATTTTTAAAAAACTCACTTTGGATCAAAAAGGTTAGGTAATTACTATTATTATTATTTTTTTGTAAGTAAATCAAAATTATACCTTTTTCTTGTTAGATCGAAAAATATATATTTTTTTGGTGTGCCACAGAATTTTAGTAATTAGTTTATGTGTGCCATGAGATGAAAAACTTGAAAATTGTTGCTTTATCCCATAAACCAATCCAAATAAATTTACAATCTAAAGAAAAATAATGTTCCTCTGAGGCAAACATAAACCAGGATGAACCCCACCTTCCAACAGTCCACTTATGTTCCTTCTATAAAGTGATATTCTGTACTTCCTTATTTAGATTACATTGTGTAGACTTAGAGTTAATTTAAATATGCAGATTAGCAAAATGCATTTAAGACTGATGAAAAACTGTGATATAATAATTCATACATATTTGGGGGCAGCCATCAGATATAAGATTCCTTTGACTTAAAAGAACAGGTTAATGAAATGAACTCTATCAGCTTTTAACAAGACAGAGATAATTTGCATCACTTGCATTTTCATATACATGTTCACTTGATTTAATAACTCATTAGTAACTCTAGCATAGATCAGTAGACTAAAATGGAAATAAACTATTTCAAAACACTAGGGAGTTTTTGTGTTAAATTGGTTATTAAATATCATCATAGGATATTCTTGCAAATTAAATGTCATCACCCATAGGATTTTATGAATGTTTGGTGAATATTCTCATAGTCTAAAATAGGGTTAGCAAACTATGGCCAGTGGGCCAAATACAGCTTACCACCTATTTTTGTATGACTGCAAAATAAGAATAGTTTTTTCATTTTCAAGTGGTTGAAAAAAATCAAAAGAAGGATGACATTTCAAGGATAACACATGAAAATTATGTGAAATTCAAATTTCAGTGCCCATAAATAAAGTTGTATTGAGACACAACCATGCTCATTTGTTTGTATTGTGCATGACTGCTTTTGTTCTGCACTGTGCGGTTGAGCAGCCAGAAAGAGAGTGTAATGGCCCACAAAGCCTAAATTATTTCCTTTGCCAACGTTTACGAAAAACGTGTGCCTACCCTGGTCTAAAATCTTATAGCAGGTGCCACCCCTGCAGTGGGAAGGTCTTGCCACTATCTCAGGGCTTTCTCTGGTCTGAGAACCCTTGCCTGTCAGAAGTGTCCATGAATCCACACTTTCAGGGAGCAGCCTTCACCGATGACAGTGAGTAAATGCCCTAGCTCCCTCATTCCACATTTGGACATATTCTACACCATCTGTCAGAGTCTGCCTTGAGTATCAAGTCTGGTTGCCCACAGTGTTAACTGCCTTGATACAAAACTCCCTTCACTTACTTCCCACTCCACCCACCACAGTGTTTCCTGAGATCTCCCAAATCAACCACTTACATTAGAATCTTTGTCACAAAGTATGCTTCTGAGGGAAATCCAAATGAAGATAAATGTGAATTATCCATGTACGTATATTATTTAGGGTGTCATTTTGATGTATAATCTACTCAGGTATGATAAAAAATTTATAAGCAAACATTTAGGTCATTTTTTTCTTACTGCTAAAGAAAGACAGGTTTTATTAATTAATAGTTTTATTCTGTATGACATTTATCAGACAAATTTAGGTTGATAAATGCAGGTTGATAATGTTCTCATGTTTTTGAACATAAATGCCTATCCCAGGAGAGTAATTCTTGAAATACTGAATTAATCTTTCATATTGCAAAATCTTTTATCTTTTGTAAAATTTTAATTTTCTTTTATACTAATATTTTTTTGCCACCTCTTCAGAAAACTTATGCTCAAATTTTATTTTGCATCAATAACAGGTGGAAGCTACCTCAGTATAAGGGGTACCCAAGATAATTTTTTATGTATGATAACTAGCTGTTTCCTTTGTAAATTTATTGTATTTTTTCCCCTTAGTGATTAGTTAAAATTAGTAAATAATGTCAGACCTAAACCTCTGCCATTTATCTTTTGTTTAGGATTCTGTAGGTGTCTATACTTTGAATAGATCTTTAATATTATTACTTAAGTTACATCACATTTTTTTCATATGCTTCCTCTGAACTATGACAGGAATAAAATAGATATTTAAGAAATGTAATTGAAAGAAACTGGAGGAATAAAATATTTGATTTGTTTTGACCACATGAATGTTCTATTCTTTATCAAATATATTGCTTCATATTACTTTGAGATTTCTTCAGTTTTTACCTGTATGTGTGTCTGTGTTTGGGAATGCAGTTTATGGTTCAAAAATTATGGATTCAGATGATTACATGAAAAAAAGTTGAATTATTATGTTTAAAATACTATTTGTGTGAAAAGGACACATATTTGTATATATCAAAGATGTATTTAGAACAATACACAGGGAACTAGTAGCAGTGCTTTTATTTGAGGGGGCGAGTGGGAGACTAGGATCAGAGGTGAGAAGGAAATGTACCTTTCATGATGCACTCTTCTGCACTGTTTGTGGGTTTTTTTTTCACCACTTATGTGACTACCTTACAAGGAAGTTAAAAATAAGAGAAAGAAAGAAGAAAGAAAGGAAGAAGACTACTGGCATTAGAGGCACCCAGGTTTGGATATCCATGAACACACTTACTATGATTACATTTACATTACTTAATCTCTCTGTTGTCATCCATAAAGTGCAGATTATAGTGCTTATTTTATGATCATAATAAAATAGAGTTATAATACATGTATAACAGTACATAGTGTACTTCCTAGCATATAGTAAACATCCAATAAATGGTTATGTGACTGTATATAAGTATTAATATCTAAAGTAATCTGTTGCCCTGACTTCTACAGAGAATAGGTTCTTTATTTATACACTCAGTTGATGCACATATTTTGAGCATTCTATTATTGACAGTCACAATAATGGGCCATGGAAATCACATTGCATCACTTCTGCCATACTCCCATGGTTAAAGGAGTCACAAGATTCAAGGTGGTGGGGTGGGATGTAGACTCTACCTCTCATTGGAAGGAGTATAAAGAATTTTCAGTGGAGACTTCCAGCCAAGATGGAGGCATAGCTAGACACACTGTGCTTCCTCACACAACCAAAATAAGGACAACAATTTAAAAACAAAAAATAATCAGAACTGACAGAAAACTGAACTGTATAGAAGTCTGACAACCAAGGAGTTAAAGAAGCCACATTCATCCAGACCTGTAGGAGGGGTGGAGTCAGGCAGGCAGGGCGGAGAGGGCTTGTGGCAAAGCAGTGCCTGGTGGACCCATCGAGCTGTGGATTGTGGAGCAGGTGGGGCCCAGCACACAAGGCAGTGGGCGGACTGGGTGGTCCCACATTTGTGTGCAGATAAACCAGGCAAAACTGGGGAGCAGGACACACCTTGCAACCCAGGGTCCCAGCATGGGGAAATAAAGCCTCAACACACCGATTAAAAACACATGTGGGGGTTGAGGTGCTGGAAGAAACTCCTAGCCTCACAGGAGAGTTCATTGGAGAGACCCACAAGGTCCTAGAATCTACACAAACCCACCCACCCAAGAATTAGCACCAGAAGGGCCTAATTTGCTTGTGGGAAGTGGGAGAAGTGACTGAAATCAGGCATAGAGTGGAGCAAGCACCATTGTTCCCTCTAGATCCCTGCCCCACATACAGCATCACAACCCAGCAACTGGGTTGCCCCACCCTGGCAAACACCTAAGGTTCTGCCCCTCACTGTGTAACAGGTGTGTCAAGACAAAAAAAATGACCCAAATGAAAGAACAGATCAAAGCTCCAGAAAAAATACAACTAAGTGACAAAGAGATAGCCAGCCTATCAGACAAACAGTTGAAAACACTGGTAATCAGGTTGCTCACAGAATTGGTTGAATTTGGTCACAAATTAGATGAAAAAAATGAAGGCTATGCTAAGTGAAATAAAGGAAAATGTACAGGGAACCAATAGTGATGAGAAGGAAATGGGACTCAAATCAATGGTGTGGACCAGAAGGGAGAAAGAAACATCCAATCAGAAAAGAATGAAGAAACAAGAACTAAAAAAAAATGAGGGGAGGCTAGGAACCTCCAGGACGTCTTTAAACATTCCAACATCTGAATTATAAGGGTATCAGAAGGAGAAGAGGAAGAGCAACAAGTGGAAAAGTTATTTGAACAAATAATAAAGGAGAACTTCCCCATTCTGGCAAAGGAAATAGACTTCCAGGAAGTCCAGGAAGCTCAAGGAGTCCCAAAGAAGTTGGACCCAAGGAGGAACACACCAAGGCACATCATAATTATATCACCCAAGATTAAAGATAGAATTTTAAAAGCAGCAAGAGAAAAGAAGATAGTTACCTACAAGTTCCCATTAGACTGTCAGCAGATTTCTCAAAAGAGACCTTACAGGCAAGAAGGGGTTGGAAAGAAGTATTCCAAGTCATGAAAGTCAAGGACCCACATCCAAGATTGCTCTATCCAGCAAAGCTGTCATTTAGAATGGAAGGGAAGATAAAGTGCTTCTCAGATAAGGTCAAGTTCAAGGAGTTCATCATCACCAAGCCCTTATTATATGAAATGTTAAAGGGACTTATCTAGGAAGAAGAAGATAAAAAACATGTATAGTAAAATGACATCAAACTCACAATTATTAAGAACCATACCTAAAACAAAAACAAAAGCAAACTAAGCAAACAGCTAGAACAGGAAAAGAACCACAGAAATGGAGATCACATGGAGGGTTATCAACAGGGGAATGGGAAGGGGAGAGAGGGGGAAAAGGTACAGGGAATAAGCAGCATAGATGGTAGGTAGAAAATAGATGGGGGAGGGTAAGAATAGTATGGGAAATGTAGAAACTAAAGAATTTATGACACATGGACATGAACTAAAGTGGGGGAATGTGGGTGGGTGGGGGTGTGCAGAATGGAGTGAAGGGAGAAAATGGGACAACTCTAATAGCATAATCAATAAAATATAAAAAATAATAATAAAATAAGGCAAATGGAAACTTGGAAAAAAAAAAGAATTTGTAGTGATCTTCAATCTACCACTGTCTTCCTTCTGGTTGCAGATTATTTACATCCCTCCCACTTGCAAAACATATGCATCTCCTTCCAAGGTCCTACAAAATGTCATTCTACTACAGGAAGCATCAGCTCAAAGTCCAGGAGTTCTAAATCGGATGAGATGTGACTGAGGCCTCTCACATCTGATTGCTTGGTCACAGCTCCTTGAGTTTAGATTCAGTTACTCTGAAGACTTGTGCATTAAAGATGTTAGTTGTCTGTGCTTTTTCCCACTTCAATCCTCCCTGATCCACTCCCACACTTACCTGGGTAAGACAGAGATAGGATAATCACAGTAGGTAATCCCATTAAAAAGGACAACAGAAGGCTTGATCACTTAGTGATTATGGTAAGTAGAAAAAGTTGCCCAAAAGATGTCCACTTCCTAATTCCCAGAACCTGTGTGCATGTTAATTTACTTGGCAGAAGGGACTTTGTAGATGTGATTAGGTTAAGTACTTGAGAAGGAAGATTATTCTGGATTGCCAGGTGGGCCCATGTAGTTACCTCAGTTCTTAAAACTGGGAGGAGGCAGATTAGTGAGTCAGAGAGGTTGCTGCTGGCTTTGAAGATGGAGAAAGAGGTCATGAGCTGTGGCAGACCCTTCTGCGTGGTATGGGCCCAGCTCCCACTCAGATATGCACAGGACCCATGCCCACAGATAGGTTCTCTCATGGGTAATCAGATTTGCAATATACCTAGGCTGCTCTGAGGCTTGCTTTTGCTGAAAACTCCCTCACCCTGCAAGTGCTAAACCTTGCAGAGACCAGTGTGACCAGCTCAACCACTTTTGCCTTTTCATTTGCTAATATCCTTCTTCTGTGATGCGGTGAGGGGCATTGGCTCCTTTGGTTGTAACTGGAGTAGTGAGTGAGGACCATCTTGTAATATGAGGAGATATAGAATAAAGGCCTGTCATGGCAGAGGCCGTGGCTTTTGCTCCCCTTGAGAGAGAAGCCATGCTGTCCTTTTTCCTCCACCGGACTCGGTAGTCCATGTGTATGTTTTATTTCATCCATAATGACGCAGATACTGCTAGCAGGTGTCTGCATCAGTTGGTGCCCAGGAACAGGGACTCAGAGGCCATGAGCCATTGTCATTATGGACAACACACCAACCTGGTGGGAGTACTTGCACATCAGCCCAGGTAAGGGCGGATGACTCAGTGCTTTTCAGGAATGTCGTAGGGTGTATTGGATTCAGAGGAATAGCATTTTCTTCCTAGGTCACTCTCTCTTGCAACCACCTTCCAACTCTATGTTTTCTAGTGAGCAGAATGCTCCCTCTCCCAAGCTTTTGCCAGGAGGCTACCTCAACCAAGGTCTGGGCTTGGGAGAAAGAGCAAAGATTTTCCCTTTAATTAGCTTTAAAAACATCAACTAGTTACAGGACAATTTACAGGCATCTCAGCAAATTCTTTTAAGCCACGTCCTGCAGCCCATTAAAAAAAAATTTCTTTGAAGGTTTCTGTGGACCTCAACCCAAGGAGCAGGCTCTCTAAGACCAAGAGCAATGTTTTAGGTTCAGCAGCATCTTGGGGCTGCTGATTGCCTCCCAGATAAGGGATCTTTACATTTTGTAAGTATGGAAGGGAAGGGCACCTAGCATGTGGCCTGGGGCGGCATGGGGTTCCACACCCCCAGCTCGTCCCCTGTTGGGACCAGCTCGAGGCTGAGCCGAGTAGTGCCATGCCCCGGGAGATGTGTGCCCGCGGCGGTGACAGGCGGGACTCTGAGGCGTCACCGGCTGCCTGCAGCATGGGTCTCTTTGCCAGTCCGAGCCAGCTGCGCAGAGGGGAGATTGGTTTCCCTAGCCTCTTTTTCTCCACGGTCCTGTGCATGCTGAGGGGAGACCTTCCCGGCACCTGTACACACCAGGCGTGACACACCTGGACACGCCAGTGCGCTTGTGTCCATTTTTTTTAAAAAAAGTAAATGTATTTGCTAGTAGAGAAAAAACTGTTTCTGAAAGTTGTGAATGTGTTCATAAATTTGTCAATCTAAAGCATGCTATAAGTGGGATAGGGGGTGCCATGTGTTAAAAAATATTAAGAATCCTCCTTGTTTATGCCAGAGCCATGACCTTTATTGTAAAAGTGAAATATAGGTATATTGTCTTCCATGTAAAACTAGCCTTTTTCTGCGGAAAACAAAGTACCATTTTTTAACTCAGTACCTGTAAACACTGATTGTTTCCTTGGGGAAGAACTGGCTATTCTCCCAAAGGGAACAGTTAATAAATTGAGTCACAGAAGGCCCTTGGTGTGCAACCATTTTTTGTCTAAAACATATTTTTTCAGAGCACCTCCCCCCTCCCATCTTTTCCACTTTCCTTGAAAACTGTGAACACATTTCAGCTTGCAGAAACAGCAAGGAGCCTGTCTTTCCAAGCAAAGCTGAAAATATACAAGCCCTCTGGCTTGAGGCCTCTAGTCATTCGGGATGGCCTCAGCAAATTAAAACTGATAATGGACCTGGATACCTTGCCCATTCTACTCAGGTTTTTCTTCAGCATTGGAATATCCAACTTAAAGCAGGAATATCTTACAATCCAACTGGTCAGAAAATTGTAGAATTGGCTCGTCATATTTTTGAAAAATCTTCTTAAACAGAAAAAGGGGGAGTCATGAGTCCTTCCCCCACCAAATTTGATTGTTAGACATGTTTACCTATAATTTTGTATATTGTGATGAATCACTTTGTACTCCAATTGAGAAACATTTTCAGAAGAAGTAGCCAAAGTCATCTTATCTTCGGGTTTTGTACAGAGATCCACTGGGAGATGGCTCTTGGCAAGGCCTCTGTAGATCATTTAACTTGGGGAAGAGGGTGTGTGTGTTTGTTTCCATCCCTACAGGTCCTGTCTGGCTGCTAGCCAAAAGCATAAAGCCTTATCATGAGTGGAATTAGACACCAAGCTCTGCTACCTGGAGCTGAGAACCAATCCACTGGCAGACCAGATGGCCCAGCTGACCCTGAACAAGCAGAAGGAAAACAGATGCTTACATCGTCATTCACGGGCCTGGGTCTGACAATGGAGGTGGACGGGGCCTGCCCCAATGACAGGGGCCAAGGCTCAGGCGCCTCCTGCAGAGAGCAACAACCCCTTGGTGCCCCATAATGTTCAATAGTTGAACCCTAAAAACTGTTTCAATGGACTGAACTTACAAGTTTGGGTTTTAGCAGCCCTTGGATCCCCCTTTGTCTTAATCCCTATTTGTGCTTTATGATACATATAAAGGTTGTTTTCCTAAGATTGCATTTGGGAACAGCAAATAGTAGGTTCCATAGGTTTAATAGCTACAATTGCATTTACAAATGAAAAAGCTGGGAGATGATATGTTGGGAACTGCCCTGCCTGGTCTCAGAGGCTGTAACACCCCATGGCTAGGCTGTATAAGAGCCCAAGGGACCCGTTTCATCTGGGTCTGTTCTGTCAAGAGGACCTGAGCCACTAAGGAGACAGAGCTTATGTCCTTGGCAGGAGCTCTGCTTCTGCTTCATCCATATCTGGCCTCCAATGCTTGGTCAGTTAGCCAATGATGGGTAAGATTCCCTCAAGGGAGGGGTTGCCTAAGACAAGTATGACCACGTGGATGGCCCTCAAGGAAGGACTCGGGGGGCCTCAGCAAAAAGAGGGTGTTGGACCCTCACCCCCCAGCTATCTGGACATAGCTTGAGGCCTCATTCTCCCTGCAAGAAGTCTCCTAATCTCTTGGTTACTAGCCTTCCCCAGTTCCACCTAAGCCTGAGACAATGCCAGAGGTGGGTGCAGCCCTGGGCTGGAAAGGGCAGGTTCCCCGGGGAAATCAGGCCTAACAAAGAAAGCACAAAATCATGTGAAATCTACTTTGCTGGTACTCTCAATTTAAATGATAAGGGTCCAACCCCGAAATAAGTGTTTCCCCAAAATTTCGTGGCCCTTTAGCTATTTAACCCTGACTCAAAATAGGCCCTCAGAGTTCTTTGAATGTTATCTATGCGACCATTACTGCCTGACAATGATTGATTGGGTTTAATCTGAGAATGTGGGTCTTTGGAACCACTGGTTGCTTGCTGATTATAATAATGTTCTATGTATTTTGATATATTTGCAAAATATTTTCCCAGGGTCATGTGGGAGACCAGCAAGCAGCAAGCTGTGTGGGATCATAGTGGTTCTCTTAAAACAAAAAGGGGGAGATGTGGCAGACCCTTCTGTGTGGTGTGGGCCCAGCTCCCACTCAGATATGCACAGGACCCACACCCACAGATAGGTTCTTTCGTGGGTAATCATATTTGCAATATACCTAGGCTGCTCTGAGGCTTGCTTTTGCTGAAAACTCCCTTACTCTGCAAGTGCTAAACCTTGCAGAGACCAGTGTGACCAGCTCAACCACTTTTGCCTTTTCATTTGCTAATATCCTTCTTCTGTGATGCGGTGAGGGGCATTAGCTCCTTTGGTTGTAACTGGAGTAGTGAGTGAGGACTATCTTGTAATATGAGGAGATATAGAATAAAGGCCTGTCATGGCAGAGGCCGTGGCTTTTGCTCCCCTTGAGAGAAAAGCCATGCTGTCGTCCTTTTTCCCCCACCGGACTCAGTAGTCCATGTGTATGTTTTATTTCATCCATAATGACACGGACACTGCTAGCCAGTGTCCGAATCTATGAGCCAAGGAAATCTAATAACCTGTAGAAGCCAGAGACAGCCCCCACTTATGTTCAATAAGAAAATGGGGAACTAATTCCTAGAATGTCAAGGTATTGAATTCTGCTGACAACCCACAATAAGGAAACTGATACTCTCTTAGAGCTTCTAGAAAGCTCTGCCAAACATTGGTTTTATTTTGGTGAAGCTTGCTCTGGATTTCTGATCTAGAGAACTGTAAGATCATAAATTTGTTTTGTTTTAATCCACCAAATTTGTGGTAGTTTTTAATGGCAGCAATAGGAAATGAGTACCCTGACCAATAGCAATTCTGAAATCTAGCTGCCCACAGGTTGCCAGTTCTTTGGTTAAGTCTGTGCTCTTAGCTCTGTCCTGCAGGATCTTTGAATCTGCCCTCTGTATCATTTTTCCTCTCCATGGCCAATGTGGTCACTATACCTGCTTTCTATCCACTCTGGAATATTGGTAGCACTATGGTCTCTTATTCTATGGCCCCTTTAGTCTGAGCCAATGGTACTTTTGTTAGTGCAATTTTCTAAAAAGTTTTGTAGGCTTTCTATAAATTTTATTGGTGTTTGCTCCATTAGGTAAAGGTCACACCCACAAATTTCTTCAGCACAGATTCCTCACTAGCTTGGCTGACATCAAAACCCATATTAGTTATAGAAGTCTGTTAGTCTAGTGGAGGGTCAGTTTTTCTGAAGTCTGAACAAATAGTCTTCATAGCTACATCCTTGCAATATCTTTACCCTGAATCTTTTTCTTGCTTTAGGACCTCTTGCCATCTGGAGAGTCTGGGAATGACTTTGGTACTTTATACAGCTTTTCCCTCTGAATTGAATCATAGCAAATACCCTTAAATGTATTCTTTTCTGCTCTTGTCACCTATTTGTGAATACACTGTAAAGCAATAGTTTTCAACTTTTAACACATATCAGAATCACTTGGGACTCTTAAATATACTGATGCCTGGGTCTGGCATGCAGAAATTCTAATTAATTTATCTGGAGTGTGGCCTGGACATTAGGAGTTTAAAAGCTCCCCAGATGTTTTTAATACACATCTAAGATTGAGAATAGCTGCCTTTAAGTAAAGTTTTACTATTGCTTATAACCAAAGGGGGTTTTAAAACATGCATTTTGTCTTAAACATAAACTTTTTTCCTGTATTTCCTAAAAGACTAAATAAGTGATAAAGAGGTAATTTTAGGTTTCCATATTTTAATAAATTATTAAATTCAGAGTAAAAAGCTCATGTAGCTTTCTAATTTTATATAATCATTGTGACAAAAGTCAGAAATTTCATAGCCACCCTAAGAAGGGTGTAAATAGATGCTTTTAATTAACTGTGGAAATACTGTTTCTGTGTTGTGGTTTCAAAATCTAGCTTTTATATTAGGCATTTTGGGAACCATTATCAGTTCTTTAGTGAACTGTTTATGGTAGAACATTACATTTTATAAGAATGAAATAATATGAATCGTAGGTCATCCCCCTATTGCCTACAAATTAGTACATCCACAGTTGCCTGTATTGCGATGTGCAGCTTTAAATGATTTTGGTTTGCATTAGAAGGAATACTTTTCTTGTTTGGCAGCTCAGTATGAATTTACTTATTGAAAATAAGTATGATCTAATGTTTCATTGATTTTTTTCTGAATGATTTGGTCATCACCACCATCTAAAAAGGCCTGGAAGAGAACCAAATTACAAGAAGCCATGGCTCTGGTGAGGAGAAAATTATTTGCAAATTCCACATGAATTTTACTTCATTTAACATACAATTAAAAGTGGGTGTATACTTGGGCTGCTTCCATGTCTTGGCTATTGTAAATAATGCTGCAATGAACATAGCAGGTGCTTACATTCTTTCGAATTAGTCTTGTTTTTTTTTGGATAGATTTCCAGAAGTGGAATCCCTGGGTCATAAGACAGTTTCATGTTTAACTTTTCTGAGGTGTCTCCATACTGCTTTCCACAGTGGATGCACCAATCTGCATTCCCACCAAAAGTGCAAAAGGGTTCCCCTTCCTCCACATCCTCATCAGCACTTGATGTTTGTTGATTTATCAATGATAGTCATTTTGTCAGGTGTGAGCTGATATCCCCTTGTGGTTTTAATTTGCATTTCTCTGATGATCAGTGATGTTGAGCATCTTTTCATATGTCTTTTGGCCATGTGTATGTCCTCTTTGGAAAAGTGTCTATTCAGATCCTTTGCCCATTTTTAAATGGGATTGTTTGGTTGTATAAAACAACTATGGTACATTTATACAGTGGAATCCTACTTGACTGTAAAAAGGAAGAAAATTTTACCCTTGCAACAGCATGGGTGGCCCTGGAGAACATTATGCTAAATAAAATAAGCCAGTCAGAGAAAGACAAATTCCATATGATTTCAACCATATGTGGAATCTAAAGAACAAACTGAACAAACACACGAAATAGAGACAGATTCATATACAGAGGGCAGGCTGACAGCTCTGTGGTGGGGGGTTGGGATGGAGGGACTGAGCAAAAAAGAAAAAGGACTCATGAACTCAGCAGTGTGGTGATTGTGAGGGGAGGGTGGGAGGTTGAGGTGGAAGAGGATATAAGGGGAGGATAAATGACAATGGAAAAAAATACAATAAAAACAGAAAAGAAAAAATAAACGTTTTGAACAGATGCTAAAAAAATAAAAGTGGGTATAAAATTGGCTGATACTTCAAAGGCTTCTGTATCTTGAGATTTGGTTATAGAGAAATGTTATAAAGAGAAAAAGGCCTCTGATGTTAGTTCTACGTTTAACATGTGGTTCATGACCAAAGCTACTGTCCTTATGTAGTAACTGCTTCCTGTAGTGAGAGCTGGATTTGAAGGTGCAAGACCAGGGGCATCTTGTGAGGTGAATGTGTTCCTGGCACTGAAAGTGTGCAGGCATGGAGAGAAATAAGATTTGAAATATACTGAAGCAGACACTAGTCATGTATGAAAGAAACTTCAGGAGAGATTTTGTTAAATTTGAAAAAATCCTAAAAAGTTATTTGACATTATGTAGTAGGTGTTGTGAAACTAAAGGAAACTTTTAGAATCTATCAGTAATAAAAACCAAAAATCTTCCAATCATGCTAGAAGAAAGATTGAATTGTTTTTTCTGCTGTCTCTTTAGAAGATATGACCTAATTGTCATTTGAAGAGATGGTCAAAGAGTATGTATGAAGATAAAAAATGTGGAAAACAGTGTTAAAACATGTCAGATATTTCAGCTTTTAAAAATGAGTAATACATTGTTATTTCTTTTCTCATTCTAAATAAATATTAACTTTTGTGACAATTTAAAAAAAGTATAACTTTGCATGCCACACAAACATGGAGATCCATGTTCTCGTTGGATCTCCCTGCCATTTTCATTGAAGCAGTTCGCTTACCACACAGCCTTTTCCTTACCCCCATCCAGACCGTTCCTTACTTTGCGCTATACCGCCTCATTCCTTCACTCCTGTCTTTACATCTGATTCTGGAGATGACTGGATCGCATCAGAACTCCATGCCTGGGTCTCTGGCACTTACTGCTTGGGGTTTTCATTCCTAGCACATGATCCCTTACCATGTTAATGGCTAGTCATGTGTTCACTTATGGAAGCTGTGTGTATTTTAAAGAGAGTTGATCTGGAGAGACCAAGACTTAAACTTCTCTTGTGTTTATTAGTGTGAGAATTTGGGACAGTGTTAGCTGTTATCTAAAGGGGAAAAAGCACCGTGGAGGCTTTTGGCATCTTGTAAGTCACGACCACTTTCTCTTCCTGTGTTTGTCTCTATTTGGGGGCTAATTTGATGAACCGGGATTGATTGGTCCAGAACATTGAAATGGAAACATTCAGCAACTGAAAGGGAGGGAGGGGAGAGTGGGTTGTGATGTGGTCTTGGCACTCAGAGTATGTGGGCAGCGGAGAGAAACAGCGGAGATGGAGAGAAAGGTAAGGGGAAGGGAAGGTAGGAAGATGAGGGGGAGGGAAGGAAGGATTTTAATTTGCACATTTGTAGTTGGATGAAATAGGTAGGTAGGTATTAGCTCTGAGGCTAGTATTGGGGACAGCTGGAAACTTCCTTAGGCATAGGATGTGATGATAAAACTTTACTGATGATTCTGTTAGTTAACCTTCCTCAGGAGGTGATTTATTCAATACTTCGCTAGAATGTGGAAGGTCTTTCCTAATACTAATTAGTTGCATACTGGCACTATGAATGATGTGAGTTTCACGAGCAATTAAATCAGTTTAGATTGTGGCTTGTAAGGCTTTTGAAAAACTCCTGTAGCATTTCTTTGAATAAAAAAAAGCAGAAACCTCAAGTAAAATTCTTCCAGGTATAAAAAAAAGTTAGTGAAATTTAATTTCTAATATTGAAGGAGGACGGAAAAGTAAATGACAGCTGTATTCATGTTTTAAAGTTTAAACAGAAAGTGAAATAAGCCAGTCAGAGAAAGGCAAGTACCATATGATTTCACTTATATGTGGAATCTAATGAACAAAATAAACAAACAAAATAGAAACAGACTCATAGATACAGAAAACAGGCTGACAGCTGTTAGAGGGGAGGAGGGTTGGGGGCCTAGGTGAAAAAGGTAATGGGATTAAGAAAAAAAATAGGCACAGACAATAGTATTATGGTGATTACCAGAGGGAAAGGCAGGTGGAGGGAGGGAAAGGAGGGTAAAAGGGGATAAATGGTGATGGCAGGAGGCTTGAATTGGGATGGAGAAAACATGGTGTAGTATACAGATGATGTATTGTAGAATTGTACATCTGAAACCTATATAATTAGATTAACCACTGTCACCCCAATAAATGCAATAAAATTAAAAAGAAATTAAGTAGAAAAAGGTTATGTTAATTCAGAGATTTAATTGTATTATCTGGCTCTAGGCAATTTTAAAATTGTGAATGATATGGTATTAAGAGAGTATATTTTCTAAAATAAATTTAATGTCAACAAAGTGTGAGTGATATAAATAATAAATGCAGACTAAATAATTTTCATTGTGGTAACTCACTGTTTTGGCAAATAAGAAAGAACTTCTTTGCATATCATTTGTATAGCATTATTAGGAAGCACTACTATTGAAAGTGATTTTAAAATTCTTTTGTCAGGGTATGGTATTAATTCACATTGACAATGAGGTAGATTCTCTCTTTAGAAAACTTCTGGTTTTGGGGTGTGAGAGTAGGGCCAAGTTATTGTTGCAAAACAGCTGCACTTAATCATGTTCCAGCCCCTTGTTACCTGTGTGTCATAGTGCACTGCAGGTACACACTTCAGCCTGGTTATTGAGCAAGTTCTATACTTCTGCAATTTGAATTTTCCATACTGTTTTCTCTTGTCCCAGATTTTCTTAGTAGGTTCTGTTTGATGTGTTGCAAAAGTTTATTTATATGTTAGCATCTGTTCTTTGACCTTTTTCATTTGTGAAATGGTGTTGTCACCTACCTATATTGGATAGGTGTGATGGAAACTTTTGCTATACAAGGCATTTTCAAACATTTTCTTAACAGACCCAAGAATATATAATTAACTCATTTATTAAGAGACTATCATGGGAGAGACCCAAGTGTACAAAATAATATGTGTATAACTGAGGCTTCAAGGAACAAAGACTATCTCTAGTGAACTTATGCTGAAAAAGGGAATGGATTGGTTCAGAAGCAGAGGAAGAGGTGAAAATTCAAGGCCTTGGGAAGGTCAATAGCTGGGGTGGCTCCAGGGATCTCTGTGGTGAGAACTCGTGGGAAATCTCTTAAGGGCAGTAGATATGAAATGCCTCAGCTTCAAATTCCTTCTATCCTGTGTGCCTGTACTGAGATTTCAGGTCTTAAGAGAAACAGACTGATGCAAGCTTGTGCCAGAAGTCCCCCCTGGGCCAAATGCAGTGGGATGGAATTTTAGGATGTCATCGTCTTGATCACGTGTTCACCTTTGTTGGTAGACCCATTAGGACTCTATGGAATGAAAGCTTTAGAAAGAGCAGGATACTGTTACCAAAATAAAGTGAAAGGGATGGAAGGCAAGATAAATAGCAGATGTTCATTACAAGTCCACTGGTGCACAGATAGTAGGGTAAAATAATTTACCTATTGTAATAGTTGGCTAGGGCTGCCATAACAAAGTACCATAAACTGAGTGGCTTAAACAACAGAAATTTATTTTCCTCATAATTCTGGAAACCGAGTAAAGCTTCTCTAGAGTCTTGCTTTGTAGATGGCTCTCCTCCTCTAATATCTTCAGGTGGTCTTTCTTCTGTGTGTGTCTATGTCCAAATCTTTTTATTTATTAGGCTGCCAGCCCTATTAGATTAGGGCCCACCCATCTGACCTCATTTTACCTTAATTACCACTTAAAGACCCTGCCTTCAAATGTAGTAATGTACAGAGGAACTGGGGGTTAGGATTTCAAAATATGAATTTTTGTGGAAAAAATTCAGGCTATAATACCTACCTAGTAAATTTTAGGTTAAATGACAACATATTTAAGTGGCCAGCATAATAATCTTCAATCAGTGGTAGATAAAATATTGTTCATAGTCCAGAATATTTGAGTTGACAACAAAATATCAATTTATTGCACTGGGTACTCTGATACAGAGGGCTAAATCATGGTTCTTGCTTTTAGGAGCCTCAGTAATAAATATTTTGGGTGAACTGTATTAATAAATACATGTGTAACATACATGTGTACTGTATGTCTACATGTAATATGTAACTCTTGCAGACAACAGTATGGTGGTTACTGGAGGGATCAGGGGTGGGGGGCAGAAGAGGGTAAAGGGGAAATAAATGTGGACAGAAGGAGATGACTCAGGGTGATGAATGCACAATTCAATATATAGATATTGTACTATAGAACTGTACACCTGAAATCTATATAAGTTTATTAACTAATGTCACCCCAATAAATTCAATAAATAAAAACATAAAAATGTCTAAAAGAACAAAAAATATGTAGCACTTGGTAATACTGACTTCAGAAGACAAACATCAGTTCTGGTTTGGCAAATTGTGCCCTCTTTTTTCTTCTCAGGAAATTTGTAATCCTTCATCCTTTTTTCCATCCCTTGAAATAACTATTGATTAACAGTTTAGTTCTAGGAAAGGCCCAGAATTGACAGCAAGCCATGGAAGCCAAGAGTAAAACTTAAAATAGGAATTGCTTTGTATAATACCTTTTATTATCTAATTCTAATGACTTTTGTTCATGGAGTCTCATAGCTCTTACAGATTTTTTTTGTGGGAGGGAAGATTTTGTTTTAGATAAGATCATAAATCTGCTTAGGGAAATCTTTTGTGTATGAGATTTGTAATTCCTTAGATTTCAGATATTCAGCAAGTTATTTTTTTTGTATTAAAAACTAGTAAGCCTGATATCTAAAGCATTTACGCATAATATATTAATACATTTTCATTGTAAAAATTAAAACAATATGCAGAACTACATAGAGGACAAAGTCAACATCTCTGTTCACATTCTTCTTCTTTAACTCCCTCCACTCCATTTTCTTCTTGAATGACAGGCATAGTTAAAGAGTTTGGTTTACAGGAAGACAAGCAATCCAATTAAAAAATGGGCAAATGACCTGAACAGACACTTCTCTAAGAAGGACATACAGAGGGCCCATAAGCATATGAAAGGATGTGCAGCATCACTAGCCATCAGAGACACAAAGTAAAACCACAATGAGATACCACTTCACACTGCTCAGAATGGCCATCATTAACAAATCAACAAACAACAAGTTCTGGTGAGGTTGTGGAGAAAAGGGAACCCTAGTGCACTGTTGGTGGGAATGCAGACTGGTATAGCCACTGTGAAAACAGTACGGAATATCCTCAAAAGACTAAAAATGGAACTGCCTTTTGACCCAGCAATTTCACTGCTGGGATTATACTTTCAGAATCCTGAAATACCAATTCAAAAGAACCTGTGCACCCCTATGTTCATAGCAGTGTTATTTACAATAGCCAAATGCTAGAAACAGCCTAAGTGCCTATCAGTACATGAGTGGATCAAAAAAAAACTGTGGTACATTTACACAATGGAATACTATGTAACAGAAAGAAAGAACTTCTGCCTTTCATGATAGCATGGGTGGAACTGGACAGTATTATGCTAAGTGAAATAAGCCAGGTGGTGAAAGACAAACACCAATTGATCTCACCTATAACTGGAATTTAATCAACAAAACAAACAAATGAGCCAAAAAGAACCAGAGACATTGAAATAAAGAACAAACTGACAGTGACCAGAGGGGAGGGAGGAAGGGGATAATGGGGGAAAGAAGGAGAACATGTACAAAGGACCCATGGACATGGACAATGGGGAGGGGATTGTCTTTGGGAGCAGGGATTGGATGGGCAGGGGAGAGCAACGGGAGAAAATGGGGACAACTGTAATTGAACAACAATAAAAAAAATCAATAAAAGTATCCTCAGTGAGGATTAAAAAAATGTGGTTTGCATTTTTTCTGACCTTTAGAAAATTATTTTCATAATTATAGAAGAACATACATAAGATTTGGGGCATTTTGTTTGGACTGAAACAAAATTACAGATATTGTTCTAAGGCCTTTTTTTTCCTCCCACTAAAAATACTGTGTTTTGGGTAGAATTTTAATACTAAATCCTATTACTGACCCACCTTCTCTCCAAGACTCTTGACTTAAGGAACAACAACCCAATTGAAGGAGGGGAGGGCAAAGTGTAAGTAATGACTTCTAAAATAGAATAGATAGGCAAGTGCCCATGTGAGAAGGAAGGTTTCCCTGTGAAGTGGCAGTTGTCTACTACTACTGCTACTATGAGGAAGAGGCCTAGAAGTCTCACCAGGGCTTCTTGCTCCTGGCTTCCTAAGTCCAGTTAACAAGTCAGCCTGTGGATAAGCATGGCTGTCCTCCCTCAAGGCCCAGCTCTGCTGTAGGACAAGGCAGGATAGGAACAAGGACAATTGAGAATCCGTGCAAACTACGCTTGCCTTTAAGGAATAGTAGCTCTGTCACTGTTCTATTTGAGAATGAGGCTAATGACACTAGCAGTTCTCATAGGAGGCAGAAGAGTAGGTAGGAGGCAGTTGGAGAGGTGGCCTGGGACCATGGGTGGGAATATGTGCTCTCTCATGGCCTGACATTGAAAGATGAGGCTCATGGATAGCAGTTGCTTCTCTAGCAACCTTATCATGGAGATCTTACTATTTCTGGACACAGAGGTTGAATTAATTTAAAAGTATTACATTATTCCGTGTAACTTACATTTACATAGGATTTTGGAGTTTTAAAAATTCTTTCATAACTTCTCCCTCATTTCACTCTCGCAGCAACCCTGTGTAGGACTTTATTGATGCATATGGGGGCCTGTGAATTCAAAATCAGTGGGTTTCTGGTTCATTTCTACTATAACATGCTGCTTCTTGTTAAGTGCTAGTTTATCTCGTATTTAGAGTAAATGGTTAGCTACCATTAAAGTTATTTGTTAACAAGAACCCATTTCTGAAAGGCCTAATTTTGGCTTTTTGCTGTCAATGTGATTCAACAAGTATTTATTGAAAACTACCATTGACGTGTTTATTTTGTAATATTTTTGATTTCTATCATCTGAACCCATCTCTGTATTCAGCATATTTTTTCACCTTATTAAGTTGTTGGAAAAATCATTTACTTATAATTATAAACCTGAAACAGACAATCATCCAGCCTCCTTTGAAGCTAAGATATAGCCCTGGCCAGTCGTTTGCACCTATATTAGACTTTAAATTGGTAGCTAGTAAGTAGCCCAAGAAGTAGGGGCAAAAAATCCTCTCTGCTGACAGGTGGTTGGTTGCTATGGAAGTGTCAGTATCCACTCTCTTGGGGCAGTAGGGATAGCAAGGGCACTAAATGCCAATGTCAGTTTTGCATATTCTGTGTTTTGGATGATGACAGTGGTGTGGTCTTCTGTTACTCAGCGTCCAACAGTGGTGGTGCCTTGTCCTCACTAAACTGATTTGGGCTGTCGTCTTCGATTTTGACTGTCCTTTGTGGTTCCTGCTCACTGTCTAGGCCTAGCTCTCCAACATTACAGTGATTGTATGAGCTATAAAGTAACCCTTCATTTTAAAACTTGTATACAAAATTCACTCTTGGTAGAAGACAGTTCTATCAATTTTGACAATATATGAAATGATGATAATGAAGAGTTTCATCATGCCTCAGGTTCTCTCATGCTTTTTCTTTGTATTTACTCCCATCTACTCTAATCTATTTCCTGTCCCTATAATTTCTCTTTTCCAGAATCATACACTATTATCCAATAACCTTTTAATAATATTTTATTGCAATAATATTAATAACCCTTAAAATAAACGCTAATACATTTATTTTCTGCTTAAATAATAGTCACAATATTTTGGATGTTTAACATTTGCTTTGTTCTGCTCTTACTGAGTTACATGGATAAATTCATTCAGTCCTCACTACAATTGTAATACGCAGATCCCCTTATCATCCCTATTTACAAATGAGAAAGCTGAGATATGCAGATATATTCAGATATTATACAGATATCCAGATATTAATATACAGATATTAAGGAACCTGTCTGAGGCCATAGAGATGGTAAGTGGCAGAGTCAGGATTTATACACAGGCAGCTTGGTACCAGACAGAGGCCTTTAACTCCTATCTATATTGTCTTATAAGTCAGCTAGAATTGGTTTCTCTTGCTTGCAACTGGTGAGCAAAGTCTCAAAGTATACACTCTCATGGATGTTACCAATGAATTGGAGAAATAGACATAATTGAAAAATGCCACCAAAAAATGCATAATATCAAATGTAGGTAAGTGAAGTAAAGATTGTTGTCCTTTAGAGTTCATTATACATATACCTGATCTATACTGGAGGTCATGGAAAGTTTCCCTGGGAAAGTGATACTTTAACAGAGGTCAGAGCATGTTACTAGATCAAGACTGTATGGGTCTGTGGAGCATGCAAGTGGAGCCTTCCAGGGAAAGCTACAGGTGCCGAGGCCATGAAGCAGGGGGCAAGATGGCCTCTCTAACTGGAGCGTGGACAGTCAGGGGGACCCCACTGCTAGCTAAGGGAGGAGAACTTGGAGGTAGGCAGGTGGCCAAATTATGAAGGATCTTGTAGGCCACCTCAAGTACTTGTGAGGCTTTGCCTCTCTCTGTTTCTAGGTAACACTGAAGAGTCTTTACTCACTGACACAATGCTAGAAAAATAAGACAGAGGGTGATGTGCATAAAAGACTATACTTTGTTTTTTCATGAAGCAGGACTCATAATGGGATCTCTTGCATGTTGCCTGGAAGGTACTCCTGGACTTTTTTTTTTTTTTTTTTTTTTTTTTTTTTTTTTTTTTTTTTTTTACCTCAAGAGGTTTTGAAAATAGATTGGGATTCGCTGATGAGCACTGGAGCACTGTGAGGCTGGCTTCTGCTCATCAGTTAGGTCCAAAACTATTACAGAATTTCTTCAGACCTCACATCTGTAAGCTGCAGGGTGTGCAATACTTTGTACTTGGTATCACTGAGTGATTGATAGGTATCCCAATAAGCCAACAAAGTTAGCAACTAGACACAGTCTCTTCTCCCTGCAGGCTTCATAGACCCAGACTTAAATGAACCTTGACAATGTGAGAGTGCAGAATGATTTTATAGAGGTTAGGTTAACTTGGGCAGGGCTGCAAAAGTAGTGAATGGAACAGTCAAGGTTAATACTCATTTTCTGACCTCCAACCTACTTGATGCATATTTTGACATCATGTTTCTAGAGTGACAAAAATAATTGTTTATTTATTTATTTTTAAGATTTTATTTATTTATTGTTAGAGAGAGGGGAGGGGAGAGAGAAAGAGAGGGAGAGAAACATCAGTGTGCAGTTGCCTCTCACATGGCCCCCGCTGGGGACATGGCCTGCAACCCAGGCATGTGCCCTGACTGGGAATTGAACCAGCAACCCTTTGATTTGCAGCCGATGGTCAATCCACTGAGCTACACCAGCCAGGGCAAAAATCACTGTTTAAATGGCTTAATTTGATAACACCAATAGATATATTTCTCTTTGATGGAAAATAAATGTAGTCATCTATCCTAGAAACACACAGTTGAATTTTTCCTAGATATTATATGTGCATTTTTGGTTAACTTAAAAATCAGTAACAGCAGGCATATGATAATTTTTTTTACTTTTCATAATTTTACATTTGATCTTTTATAAAATACAAATGTATGGGCATGAGTTTGTGCTGAGAGGAAAACTTTCATAAATCTATGAACTCAGGGGGATCATAAGGCATTTGGAAAATAAATTAATACTCTGAAGTGTATTAATTAATACTTTTGACTACTCTGACCAGTTATGATCCTCAGAGATATATACCCCAATTTTGAATCCAATTAAAATGGTATTCACTAGTAAATTAACCCATGTACATTCAAATCTTGATATAAAATGACATAGTCTCAAGACACCAATTAATTAATCAAATATGCAAAAATATGTCAAGAAAATTATGAATCCATCTATTCTGATGTTATATTTCAAAGGTATTTAAGCCCCTTACATATTAGAAGTATTATATACTACATCAATTCTTCTTCACTTCATTTAAAAGATAACACCAAAAAAAGTTTCACCATATGCTTGTTTTAGATGCAGTGAAAAAATGTTCTTTTCAAAGCATATGGTATTATAATTAGGTGTCCAAATACAGCAAGGTTGGAAAGAGAACTGTTTGAACTAAATTGAAACAATTTGCTTCTCTGGTACTTCACCCCTCCCATATCAGTGTCTTCTCTGAGTTATCATTGTTTTAACAAAGGAAAAATCTTAAGCATTTGAGAATGAGACACATCTGCTGCTACCTACCTTCCCTATGGCAGATAGAATTCCAGGACTGCTTCCCCTTCCTTTTCACTGGGTAAACCAATTTGACTCATATCCCCAGCCTGTCACTGAGGACTTTTGATATCATTCCAGCATCATTGACGTTTGTATCATGTTCTGTAGCTGGAAGTCTGCTTTTACCTATGGCTTAGCTGACTTCCTGCCACCTCATGGATTATCTTCTGCTAATGGTGAGAGGCCCGGTATTTTTTTCTTCAATAACAGTGTTTGTTTTAACATATTTCCTCCTGTTTTGGTATACTCAGTCACTGAAGGAAAGAAAAAGTTTCAAAATAGATGCCGTATGATTTAATGAACACTGGTTATTTGTTATGAGAAATTTAAATTTTAAAGTTCATATATTGAAATCTGGAAAACAAAACATCATGGTTTCAGATGGTTTTGGGTGTGAGCTTTTATACTGGTTTTAATAACTCATTACAATGTACAAACATTTACCAGTATATTAATTAAGGGTAGCTGAATTTGTTACATTTTAGACAAACTCATGAGTATATTTGAATAATGGACCTTTTGTTTTAGGACACCAGTGCCTTATATTCCATTGATAACCAGAGTCTGTTTTTTTGTTTTAATTTTAATTTTTTCTTTAAAGTGCCTAACTAGAATGAATAATATGTGTTTATCTTAGGCATATGTTGTTTTCCACCAAATTCATTGCTGATATGGTAAGTTTCACTATCTTGAAGTCTATTTTTGAATCATTTATAGTGAGTATTCATGGTTTTGGGAAACAACTAAAACTGTCAGCAAACAAATGTGGATTGTGCAGCAATACATATAGAAAATAGATGCTATTGAGAGTGATGACTCATAATCACTCGATGGATTGTTCACCTTGCATCTTTTGTGGTAGTTTCTGTTGTTGAGAATGTCTGTGATTGCTCAGGTGCTCTGGAGACTGGTTCTGTTGAGCTGGACATGGTGTTCTCCAGGGCAGTGTGGGCTGCAGCACCATGGGCGACATGTCTGGGGCAGGTGGGGCGGTGCATGGGGACAAGGGCGAGGGGGCACTAATGTTTCTGACTCCTTCACCTTTAGCCTGGAGCCCACGTGTAAGCTGTTCTTGCCCAGCCTGAGATGGGGAGATTAGCCCCTTTCTCCCTATTGGTGACATGAATTATTTTCTCTAGCCTTTCCAGCACAATTACTTTCTTGCTTTTGTTTTCATTTTGTATCAGGGGAAGAGTACCTCCTGAGGTGAAATGCTGTAATGAGCCAAATTCTATTCCCTAGTGCAATAGTTTATAAACTTTAGCATATATCAGAATCACCTGGAGGCTTGTTAAAGTACAGATTGCTGGGCCTTGTCCCCCGACTTCTTGATTCAGTTAGTCAGGAGTGGGGTCATATTATTTGCATATCAAGTGAGTTCCCAGGTGAAGATGATGTGCTGGTCTGGGATCCACACATTTAGAATGACCCTTATAGTGCAACTGAATGCCTGTGCCTGGCTGTGGTCCGTCATCTCTGTGTCCCAGGAGGACAGTGTAATAATGTGCTTATTGGGCTAGGCCCCAGGGAGCTCCAAGTTGCCCAAGTTATCCTCTTTTTTTTTTTTTTTTTAATCTATAGGGCTTGGCCACTTAAGTTTCTCTCTTTTGGATGCTTCCACTGAGAATTGTATCATTGTTCTTTATCCTCTCATGAAGGCTGGTTGTTAAAAAGAGTAACCCTCCTTTTCTTTATTGTGCCTGAAGACAAGTATCCAAGTCCTTTTCTCTTTGTGGGTTTTCAACCAATCACTTTGGGAAAATAAATTTAACAAAGTAAATGTACTTAAGAAAGTTCCAAAGTTTGCAAATTCTCCTAACAGTGATCTCTGGTTCACAGTCCCAAATTCCCTATTAAAATGGTAGCTGGAAGCCTCAGTGGGGTTTTCACTTGGTGATTTATTTCCAAGGATGAAGCTCAGCAAGGGTGAAATTTCCTTCTGATCTAGCTATGCAATCTCTTTCCTTCATGAGAACTTATCAAAGAAGAGCAATAGTACCTACCTCCTGATTCAAGTGAAAGTGTATATCTTTGAGGACATCTGTATCTCTGCCATACTTCAAAATTATCCATCTGGCATTTTCTCTCCAAAAGGTAATCAGCTATTTTGTTCTTTTAAATGGTATAATGGGTGATAAGTATGACTTTGGAGCCAGAAAGATTTGGAATGAATCTTTTGTGTCTTACTAGTTATGTGATCTTGTGTTTGTCACGTGAACAGGGTGAACCTCAGTTTTCTCACCTGTAAAGTGGGAATGCTGATACATACCTCATATAAGTATTTATATGAGACAATAGTAAGGTATTTAGCATAAAGCCTTAGAAATATTGGTTTTCAATGGTTGGCAGCAATTATTGTTATTAGTAATATTAATAAAAATACTATGTACTTAAATGTTAGGTTTACGAAATGACTTTAGTCTGAATGGTTCCCTGGTAAAATTCCAGACTTTGAGATTTGGATGAGACCTTAGAGCAACCTTCCCTCTATCGCTGCTTCAGCTATTATTTTTTGAGCACTTACTATGTGTTGGTCACTGTGCACTCCTAGTCTATAGTTTTTGATACACCACTGTTGGTCCTTTGAAAAAACTCCTGTGGGAAGAACCACTACTTAAGACTGGTTTTCATCCCATTTTCAGAATACTTTAATGTTTAGATATTTGTGCCATGAGTAGTAAAATCTGTATCTCTACTAATTCTGACCCACTGAACCATTCATTATGTGTCAGTCTAGAGAGCAACACAAAGCTCGTGGTTATTGTGTGACAGGAACTATGAGGTAACCTCCTTAAGAAGTTTGAAATAAAATTTATTCTTTGAGAGTTAAATGTTAAGAACAATACAAAAAGGGCATTTCAGATATGTACATAGTCACCTTAAATGTGAGTGGTTCCAGGCCTACAACAGTGAACTCTAGCCAAGGGTTTGCAAACTCAAAGCCTCAGAGAGCTAGACAGTTAAAAACAGTTCAAGACTGCACCAAAAAAAATTATTAGACCTGATAAATGAATTCTGTAAAGTAGCAGGATACAAAATAAATATACAGAAATTAGGTGCATTTTTATATGCACCTAATTAGTAGGAAGGGAAACTAAGAAAACAATCCCATTTAAATTGTATCAAAAATATCTAGGAATAAATTTAACTAAGGAGGTAAAAGATCTTATTTGTAAAATTATTACACACTGAAGAAAGAAATTGAAGAAGATACAAATAAATGGAAGTATATATGTGCTCATGGATAGGAAGAATTAACCTCATTACAATGTCTGTACTATCCAAAGCAACCTATAGATTCATTTCCTATCAAAATACCAATGACATTTTTCACAGAACTAGAATAAATCCAAAAGTGTATACAGAATTGTAAGATGTCAACTAGCCACAGCTAGTTTGAGAAAGAAGAACAAAGTTGGAGGTATCACACTACCTAATATTAAACTATACTATAATGCTATAGTAATCAGAACAGCATGATACTAGCATAAAAACAGGCATAGATCAGTGGAACAGAATAGAGAGCCCAGAAATAAACCCATGCTTATCAGGTCAATTAATATATGACAAAGGAGGCAAGAATGTACAATGGGGTAAAGGCAGCCTATTCAATAAATTGTGTTGGGAAAATTGGACAGATAGATGCCAAAAAATGAAACTAGACCATATTCTTCCACCGTACACAAGATAAACTCAAAATGGATTAAAGACTTTAAAAAATTTTAGAAAGTACTTTAAAAAAGAAAGAAAAATGGATTAAAGACCTAAATGTAAGACTTGAAACCATAAACACTTAGAAGAAAACATAGGAACTAAGGAGCAGGTGGAGGCCCACACAGGAGTGTTACTCAGAATGCCCAGGCCTCCCAGATGGGGGCTCTGCACCTGTGCCTGCCTGGCTACTCCCCATTCTCCCAGCGTGGTTGTGGTCCTGGCTGCAGCACACTACCTACGTGTCTGGGTGATCCATGGGCAGCAGCAAGGGCCATGATGACAGATTATGCAGGGAGTAGCACAGTGAGCTAGAGGCCCTGGAGTCCATCTACTCTGTCTCCTTTACAGGCAGATGTCTCTCAGATACCCCTCTGTAGACCCTGCTCATGTTCTCTCTCACTAGCAGTACAGCTGTCCTCTGAGGATGTTACGGGGATGAGTGAAGATGGGTTGGAGTGTCATTAACTGGCACTCTCAGAAGATCTTCCCAGCTTCACCATTACTGTGACATCTGAGGCTAGAGAAAATGATTAAAGTGTCTAGACTATCCTCAAGTGTACATGAGTGAGTAATACCCAGATGAGGTCCCCACTTGTGAAATATTCTCCCTGAAAATCTAGAAGATAATGGTGTCTTGGGCATTTTAAAGTTATTAGCATTATAGGCAGAAGGAAACTTTGGTATGGTGATGATGGTTACTTTAGTGACAGCTGTGCAAGGAAAACTAAGTCATATAGTGGATCCAAAATTAAAAAAAAAAAAAAAAAAACCTAGAAGAGAAGAAACACAAAGAAAAAGAAGCAGAAGAAACCAAAAAGCAATGATTTCATGGCACTCCTGTTGCAATTGAGATTTTCTTAAGTTGGGAAGCCAATTTTGATGCAGAACTCTTGGAAATTAAAAATAAATGAATGAGAGAAGAACAAATAGGAAAAAATAAATTGAGTCGGAAACAGTTATTTGAAACAGATCATAACCTTGACACCTCTGATATCCAGCTCTTGTAGGATACTAGAAACCCTGGGGAGGGAGGTGAGTCTTTGATTCAGGAATGGATGACTTGGAGCTGGAGGATGATGAGGATCATCCAGACTACAATCCTGCTGACCCAGACAGTGACTTGACTGACTGGTGGACCACCCTCATTTGCAGAGAAGCTTGATAGCCACAGCATCTGTGGCTATGCTGAGAGGGTGTTGATTTTCCTTTTTTTCCCTAAGAAAAAGTAGTTTCCAGGAAAACATTCTTCTGAAAGTTTTCATCAATGAACTTCAAAACTGAACTTAAAATTTCAAATATATTAAAAATATAGGCAGAAAAATCTCCAACATGTTCCCTAGCAATATTTTTCCCCCTAATATATCCCCATTGGCAAGGGAAAAAAATAAATGGGACTAAAGAAAAAAATAAACAAATGGGACTATATCAAACTAAAATTTTTTGCACAGCAAAGAAAACCATCAACAAATAGAAAGATAGTCTACAGAGTAGGAGAAGATATTTGTCAATGATTCACTTGATAAGGGATTAATGTTTATAATTTATAAACAACTCATACAACACAACATCAAAATATCTCCCAAACAATCCAATTAAAAAATGAGCAGAGAACCTGAATAGTCACTTCTCCAAAGTGGACATACAGAGGGCACATAGACATGTGAAAAGATGTGATGCTCATCACTAGTTGTTAGAGAAATGCAAATTAAAATCACAGTGAGATGTCACCTTACACCTGTCAGTATAGCTATCATCAATAAATCAACAAATAACAATGTTCTCAAGGATGTGGAAAAAAGGCACTGTTGGTGGGAATGTAGATTGGTGCAGCTACTGTGGAAGACAGTATGGAGGGTCCTCAAAAATTAACAATGAAACGGCCTTATGACCCAGTGATTCCACTTTGGGCATATAGTCTAAGAAACCAAAAACAGTAATTCAAAAGAATATATGCACCCCTATGTTCACTGCAGCATTATTTACAATAGCCAAGAAATGGAAGCAACCCAAGTGCCTATCAATAGATAAATGGATGAAAAAGTAGTGGTGGGGTGTGTGTGTGCATGATATATATAATAGATACAATATACAATATATAATATATAATATGTATATAATATATATTATAAATATACATACTTTACTTGGCCATAAAAAATAATGAAGTCTTAACATTTGTGACAGCATGCCTGGACCTTGAGGGTATTATGCTAAGTGAAATAAGTCAGAGAAAGACAAATACAATAGATTTCACTAATATGTGGAATCTATTTAACAAAATAAATGAACACACAAAATAGAAATAAACTCATAGTTACAGAGAACAGACTGATGATTGCTGGAGGGGAGGGGGTTTTGGGGGACTGGGTGAAAGAGGTGAAGAAATTAAGAGGTACGAATTGATAGTTACAAAATAATCCCAGGGATGTAAATTACAACATAGGGAATATAGTTAGTAATATTGTGATAACCATGTATGGTGCCTGGTGGGTACTGGAAATATTGGTGGGAACCTTTTACAAAGTGTATGCTTGTTTAACCACTAAGCTGTATACTTGAAACTAGGACAAAATGATATTGAGTGAAAACTGTAATTGAAAAATAAAATTTAAATAAAAAAACAGTTCAAGGCCTATAAAAAGTAAAATTTTTATCAACATCAACCAGTGCTATTATTTTGCTGAATGTTAGATCCAAGTCAACATTGACATCAGGAATGTACTTTGTCACATAAACTAAATTATGTTGTCTATGGAAGAATATTAATTATTGAGGTAGTTACGAGTTGGATTGTGTCACTCAAAAGATACTCAAGTTGTTATCCTCATTATCTGTGAATGTGACCTTACTTGGAGGTAGGATTTTTTCAGATGTGATCAAGTTAAGATGAGGTCATTTTGAAGGTCATATTGGTGGGCCCTAATCAGATGACAGGTGTCCTTACAAGAAAAGGGAAAGTAAGACAGACAGGCACGGGAGAAAGCCATGTAGGCAGAAATTGGAGTGATTCATCTTACAAGCCAAGGGACTCCAAGGGTTGCAACCACCAGAACCTAGAAAGAAGAGAGGAAGACTTATTCCCTACAACTTTCAGAGAGCGAGAGAGAGAGAGAATGGCTCTGCTGACACCTTAATTTCAGACTTTTAGCCCCTAGATCTGTGAGACAATACATTTCTGTTGTTTCAAACAATCTGAGTTTGTGGTAATTTGTCATGCAAACCCCAGGAAACTAATACACTTGTTGTTGGGGGTGGTATGTTTGTCTTAAATAATGAAGGAGGAAATGTGTTGCAACTATTCTTCATAGAAGATTGATATAGAATTTTGGCACCTATTCTTTTTCTTTTGCTCCTGGGATTAAAGCACCCTTCTCCTTTTCTCAGAAGG
>PVKU01002852.1:174336-205850 GCA_004027475.1 Anoura caudifer
GGGGGAGGGGGGGGGGGGGGGGGGGGGGGGGGGAGGGGGAGAGAGAGAGAGAGAGAGAGAGAGAGAAGGAAAGAAACATCAATTAGTTGCCTTATATGCACCCCAACCAGGGATCAAACCCACAACCTATGTATGTGTCCTGACTGGGAATTGAACCAGTGACCTTTTAGTCTATGGATGATGCTCCTCCAACCAACTGAGCCACAGTGGCCATTGCACAGCTTGTTTCTTTAAAGCTAGTAAGAGAGAGGAGAGAGTCTCCTAGCAAGAAGGACATTGCACTTTTGAGCAAAGCAGTTACATCAGTGTAATTATTCCATTACTATTACCCTATCCTATTGGTTAGGAGCAAGTCACAGATCCTGTCCACAATGAAATGGAAGAGATTA
Organism: Anoura caudifer; assembly: GCA_004027475.1. Lineage (NCBI taxonomy): Eukaryota > Metazoa > Chordata > Mammalia > Chiroptera > Phyllostomidae > Anoura > Anoura caudifer. The sequence continues at coordinate 174,726 of PVKU01002852.1, forward strand.
TATAAGGGTGTGAATACCAGGAGAAAGGGATCACAGGGCCATCTTAAAGTCTGTGTATCTAAACTGAGTATATGTCTACTCAACCAGAGTCTACATTTCCTGGTTTTCCTTATAGCTAGGGACAGTTTTAAGTTTAGACCAATGGAAAACAGGAGTAATGGGTAGAAGTTTTGGAATCTGTTTTTATAATAAGGCAGTTTCTTGCCATCCACTCTTTCTCTTTCCCCCTTACTGCAAGCGCCAGTGTGACTGTAGTGCTAGTGAGTGGTGTGGACCCTGCAGATGAAGATTAATTACCCTGGGGGCAAGAGAAGGACAGCATGAAAAGACTGCATTCCTGGGTAACCTTGTAGAGCAGAGCCACTTTGCCAGTCCTGAAATGCTCACTTCATGACTGTTACATGAGAGTGAAATGATCTTTGTTTCTCTAACTATATTTTGGAGCCTTTTGTTATAGCAACTTAACTTATAACTAACTGCAGTTCATTCTGTAGACAGACTATTAATATGGTGGGCCAGCTACATGGCACTCCCTGAATCATAGGAACTTCTCCAAGACCAATCTGAACTGCTGGAGGATAGGGTGCACGAAGAGCAACACACATTCACTAAAATAGACTTCACAGCTTTTATATAAATGAAGAAAGGCACCACCTTACAAGCAAACTCTTATGTAAATAAAAGAAAGACATTACCTTAAAAGCATTCTCATAGGAAAAAAAATGAGATTCTGATATTAGCTTTATTTTCTTGGCATCTTTAAGGATTAAAAAGTGACCTTAATAGGTAACTAACTGTTCTAGTTATCTATTGCTGTATAAGAAATTGTTCCACAGCTTAGTGGTTTAAAACAATAGGTATAATTTCATTTTTTTCCTCATGATTCTGGAGGTTAACTGGGCTCAGCTAGGTGGTTCTTACTTGGGGTCTCCATTCAGTGGTAGTCAGATAGTATGTGGGGCTGGATCATCTGCAGACTCACTCTTCACTTGTCCTGAGGTTGATGCTGACTCTTGGCTGTAACATCAGCTGGGCTTGTTGACCAGAACACCTTGACCAGAACGTGGTTCTGTGTGAGGTCTTTTCTCTTTCTTGTGACATGGTGACTGATTCCAAGAGGGAGTGTCCAGAGGGGCCCAGGTATAAACTATGTTGCCTTTTATAACCAGTCCTCTGAAGTCTCATCACTGTTACTATAATCATAGGCTTGTCCACATTCAAGGAGGAGAGGACATTACCCTCTCACTGGGAGGAGTGACCTCTCAAGGTTATGTTGCAAAAATTGCATCTGGAATGGGAGGTCATTGTGCTGTGGTCATTTTGGAAAGTACTATCACTCACAATCCACCCTTTGGCCACAGCAATTTAAGTTCCTCCAATGTGCAAAGTACTCTTATCCCTTCCCTTTTTACCATCTCATATGGCATTTGCTCAAAATCCAGGGTCTTGTCATTGAAATCAGGTCCAGGTGTGGGTAAGATTTCTATCCCTTGGGCACACCTCCTTGAGTTCCCTCTCTTCCAGTTTGAAGACCCATGAACTAAGGAGACAGACTATTTTTCTCCCACACCCCAACATACAGTTGTGGGATAGTTCCTTGAAGGTAAAGCAAGAAAGACAGAACAGTCACAAATTTACAGCATGCTTCTGGAGCCTGAGTTAGGGTTCAGTCTACCTGTATGGCAGGTATCCATGGCTCTTGGCTCCACTCTCTGTGATCTGGGATCTGTGGTCAGTAATTTTTTTTTTCATTAAGAAAACTGGAGTTTGCAATTGAATAGCCTCAGCTTGCTTCTAGCCTGTAACATAGTAGGGGTTCAAAGTCTGATTCTTACTTAGTATTTATCTGTCCTTTTTAGTCCCAACTGTCAGTGGTTCCATCAGAACAATTCTTTTAGAAACATTGTATGATAGTGTATGTTGGGATGTATCACTTTATTATCCTAATTTTTCAAGCTGAGCTTTTCTCTGCCTTGGGCTTAGTGTGACACTGCTGTGGGACAATACCCTTAAGATTCTTAAAGACTCATTATTCAACTGCGAGGATCCACAAGGTGTGCCCTGAAGATCCTTCAAAAGCTTTTGGTCTGATTGAGAGGTTCTATGAGGTACCACATTGGATATTTCTAAAAGTCTTAATAAAGAATTTTACCATCATGCCCCCAGTTTCATTTTTAGACCCTGTTTTTCTGCACTGGATTTCATTTCTGCCCAGAAGCTACTTATAATTTTAGAATTATTTGCTGTCTAGAGAGGCTGGGAATAAAAGTTTTATTTTCCAGTGATCTTGGCTTCTCTATATTTAACAGTTCATTCTCCCTTAAAAAATTAATTAATTTTTTTTTATAAAGAGGGGAAGGGAGGGAGAAAGAGAGAGAGAAACACTGATACAAGAGAGGAACATTGATCAGTTGCCCCTTGTATGTGTCTATGTGCCCTGACCAGGGACCAAACACTCAACGTAGGCATGTACCCTGATGGGGAATCTAACTGGTGACCTTGGGCTTTATGAGATGACACCCAACCAAAATGAGCCACACCAATCAGGGCTTAACACTTTATTCTTTAGCTTATTTCTTTCTTTGTGCATTTTATCATAGGCAGTGAGAAGAAGCCATGTGGCAATTTCAGTATTGCCTGAACAAGCTAGACCTTTGAGTCTATTAGGTACATTTCCTGTTTTTGCATTATCACAGGTTACAGTGGTGTAAAACTTTGTACCTCTATGTAACAGGTACACTCTTTTTTCCTGCCTCCAGTGACATTCCCCTTAGTTTGCCTGAGCCCTCGCTGATAGCCTCCTTGAGGCCCTCTAAACTTCCACTAAGGCTTTCATGGAGGTTCTTTAGGTTTTCACTCAGTCTGTCAATGTTATCCTTTCTTTTCACAACCTGACCTCAAGGACAATTAGAATTTTGTCACAGGGTGCCAGAATGTTTCTTAACTATCTAATGTTATGGAAAAATATCCCTCCAAGGCATAGTAGCTTTAAACAACAATCTGTTCATTAGTACCTCTATGGTTCTAGGATAGACTGGGTTCAGTTAGGTATGTCTTACTTGAGCTCAGTCTTGTGGTAGCAGTCAGATGGTGGCTGGGTCTGGGGCTTCAGCTCAGGCTATTTTTGTGGCCATGTGGCAAAATGCAATCTGACAAAACAGCTATATCAGAATAATTTAAATTTTAAGCCCTATGCAGGAACCCTCAATGGTTCATTACAGCAGAAAAAGAAAAAAAGAACTTATTGAAAGTATATAGTGTAAATTATAGTATGGAATGTAAAGAAAACCACACGCAGGAAATGTGAGCAAAAGTCAGTAGAAGGGAATAACAAGGTTGTACTGGATGAAGGATGAAAGACGAAAAGGACGCAATCATCCAAAGAATAGAATCTGCCTTGGCTCTTATCCTGAAATATGGAGGTGATGGGAGAATGGCCTACCTTGGGGAGGGCTTGGTGTGTATTAGTAACTTCACAATTTCCTGCATTTGATTTTGCTATTCCTTTTATAGTAATAACCTCTGCATCATCTTGAACTGTTAAAACCTACTCATCCTTAAAGAGGCAGTTCAAATGCCAGTATTCCCTAATGCTTTTCTGTGTTCATCAATTAGAATTGATTTCTCTCTCCTTTAATTCATAGGAACTGTGTCCTCATGAAACTTACTGCACAATGTTTAGCATGAAAGTATGTGTTAACTTGCTTTATCAACTAACCAGATATAAGTTCATTGAGGGCAAAGGCATTGGCTTAGTTTTCTTTATATCCCTAAACTATTTCAAAGCCACAGGTGCTCAGATGGATCTGCTGAACAGATAAGGCTGGGTGTCAAGTTAGAAATTCTAAAAATAGCTTATTGTTAAGTTCTACACGAACATTTTCTTTTCATTGCTTGAAAAACCCATATAGATCATTTTCTTGCCTTAATGTGTAATTAATTAAAAGTTTTCAGAAGATCAGACATATATGGAAGCTTTTTTAAAATTTAAAAATACTTTGGTTTGAGATTAATGATTGAATGAAATGAAATAGAAAAATCTATCCAGATAATTAGTGTTCCTGATGTATAACTTTAAACAATGACTTGAAGTGACTTTTGTTTTTGTTATTAGGTAAGTGCATTCAGTGGAATACAGATAGGTTTGCTGTTAGATCAAACAGATTTTTTTTTAATGTGGATGTGTTTGTAATTTTAAGATTAATTCAATTATTATGGTTGAAAATCTCTATTTTTACTTTTATGCTTCTATTTTAATGCTCAGTCAAGACAGAAAAATGAACATGTCCAAAATCAGGTATCAACAAAATAAAAGTTTATGTACAAGGAAAGCTTATAAATTTGAAAGTAAACTTTGTTTAAGAGTGTAGTTTCAAGAATCATACACTTGAAATCTATATAATTTTATTAACCAATGTCATCTCATAAATTTAATAAAAATAATTCAATACATAAAAAGTAAATAAACTGTATAGGCTTGTTGAAGAATTATGGTGTAATAAAAATGTGCAGAACTAGAAAAATAGGATGTAGTAGCCAGCCTTGAAGATGACCCTCAAAGACCCTCATGTTTAATATCCAAGACCTTGCTGTGTAGTCCCCTCTCATATTGTGCCAGGTTTTGGTTGAGTGACCAATATTGTATGATGCAAGTGATGGCATGTGACATCTAAGGCTAGGTCTAAAAGATAGTGCCTCTTCTGCCTTGCTCTCTTGAACCAGTCCCTCTGGGGGAAAACTCCTTAAATGTCCTTATGACATTTAAGGAGCTTTTTAGAAAGTTTCATATTAAAAGGATTGATCCACCCTGGCTGGTGTGGCTTAGTGGATTGAGTGTGGGCCTGTGAACCAAAAGGTTGCTGGTTTGATTCCTGGTCAGGGCATATGCCTGGGTTGCAGGCCAGGTCCCCAGTAGTGGGTGTGAGAGAGGCAACCACACATTGATGTTTCTCTCCATCTCTTTCTCCTACCCTTCCCCTCTCTCCAAAAATAAATAAATAAAATCTTCAAAAAAAATAAAAGGACTGATCTCTCTTGCCATAAGAGTCAGTGACAACTTGCCCGTCATGTGAGTGCACCATCTTGGAAGTAGATCCTCCAGTCATAGTCAGACCTTAAGATGACTACAACTCTGGAACCTCAGCTGTGACCTTGTGTGAGATTCTCAGCCATGGATCAAGGCAATAAATTATTGTTTTTGTTTTATGCTATTAAATTTTGGGGGTAATTTGTTACACAGCAATAGATAATGAGTCAAAAGAGATGTTTGATAAACTTATAATGTGAAAATATAGGGCAAATAGATGAGACTGAGGACACAGATTTCTATAATTTGATAACTGTAAAGCTCAAAGCTCACAGTGCAGATATTTTTCTAGTAAGTAGTTAGTGCTCAAGAACTAAGTAGAAAATGTGTCGGACATAGATTTGGCAAGGAAATTATTGTTTTTTACTGTATGATGAATTGAAGATGGGGACCATACTGTACATATGTTCAACTGTGACAGCTGAAGTTGTTTTCCACTAGAGTCTTTTGCAACAGGTTCTACCAATATACATTAAATATATATATATATGTTTCTATTGATAAAAAGAAGTCAATTTATAGATAAAAACATTTCAGTAAAATACCATCTTATTATTTTTGAAAGTTCTGCATCATAGCAAATGATGCATGGGTTTTGTGACATTGCTGGATGAGTCTCCATATGGGGAGCTGCCTGCACACACATGGTGATGCATGTATCACCACATACTCACTAATGAAGCAAGGTAAAGAAATGGAAAAGCTTTTCATTCCCTCAGCACGCAGCTGGTGTGTGATGCCAGATGTAAAACTGTTGATGTTCTTGCCAAGTTCTCAGGATCATGTCATGATTTATTTAAACTCCAACACTCAAGAATACATTGATTTTAAAAAATAATCAAGTTTGAGACTGACTAGTAGGTGAATAGAAATATATTTTTAAAAATATACCATTGTCTGTATATTAAATATGAAATTCTTATTTACATCTCTCCTGATGTCTCTATAGGTTATTGTAGTTTTCCTCTGAAGAAGAGTTAATGACTCTACATTATAATCTCTCAACTCCTACAGAATTACTTTATAATGAGGCATATAAATTCACTTGAGCTGTAATTGAAAAAAAATCTATGTTATTTTGAAACTAATGTTACAGATGCCTATCCAAAACAGGTAGTAAATGACATGCCTTCTTTTAATAGTCTCGAGCATTTCCTTTGATACTTTATAATTTATGACATTAGAATTGATTGTGATGGAGACCAAGCTGCAAGCTTTCTTCTAGAGGGTTATCACCATCTGCAGTATCAGAACATGGAAGCATTACAAAATTTGGAGATGTTTTTCCCCTCAGAGAAAATTTTATCTGGCAGTAGGAACTACAGGGGTCATTTTGGGTGACTTGTCACTAACAGGGGCAGTTCTGACCTAGAACTGTTGGAAAAGGGAACTTTCATTGAGCTTTTGCCATGTGCCAGGCATTCTTACTTGAGTCTCACAAAAACCTTGTGTTTCAGTAGCACAGCTTCCCTTTTTCTCACCATAGATCTGTAGTGGACATTTTTTTTTCTCAAAGTTTGGCAAAATCTATGTAACATAAAATATATCATTTTAACCATTTTTAAAAGGTGCAGTTCAGTGGCGTTAAGTATATCCACATTGTTTTGCAACCAGCACCATCTCCAGAGTGCCAGAGCAGGCATTTGCAATCCTGTAACAGTTATCCTTTGTATTTTATAGATGTGGAATCTTAAGTGCACACATGTTAAATAAGGTCAATGGTCCCACGGTGGTAGGACTGGGGTTTAGGCCTAGGTTATCTTATTCAAGAAGCTGCATGTTTAACCCTTATCCTACACTGCCTCTATTATGTGAATGTGGACATAAGACCTTTATGGAGCTCTTTCTAAATTAATCATTCAAAATAAACTCTTCAAGGGAGGAGTGAGGGTATGGTGGGCAAATGGAGGCTAAGGGTGTTACTCTAGTGGGCTCCTTCCATGTGGAAAGGTTTCCTACTAAAACTATCCTTCTAGTCCAAAGGGTCTTTTGGGAGGGAAACAGAAAAAATGTAAACTTTCCTCCAGGAAAGTTTCTATTATGAAATCTTTGAGCAGGAAAATTTTCAATTAAAAACACACAAATTTATGACAACTGTTATGTGGGGGACATATTTCTGGAGCTGAGCAATGCCTAACTGGGACAGTCACATGTGGCAGCTCTGCCTCCTACCATGCTGTTACGGGCTGAATTGCGTACACCCAAAAAACATTTTGAAAGCCCAACTTCCAGCACTTCAGAATATGACTGTATTTGAAGATAAGGTTTTTTAAAGAGCTGATTAAGATAAAATGAAGCCTTTAGAGTGGGCTGTAACACAGCATGACTGGTGCCGTCATAAGTACGGGAAGCAACAGCGCAGGTGGCAGGCACAGCAGGATGGCCTTTGAAGAAGTAGCAAAAGGGTCACCTGCTGAAGAGAGTAGCCTCAGAAGAAACCAACCCTGCTGGTACCTTGATCTTGGACTTCCAGCCTCTGGAACTGTGAGAAAAAAGAATTCTGTTTGAGCCACCCAGTCTGTGTTATTTTGTTAGGGCAACCCTCACAAACTAATAGGCACCCGTATCATTTTAAACTTAATAGATTAAAGCAGGGTGTGAATGTGCCATGATGGGAATTGGGCAGGGTGGGGTGGGGGGGATAGAGACACTTATTTATCATGATGGAGAACTCTTAGCATCTTAAAAACTTGATGCTTCTAATTCTATACCTTCCACTCTTCATCTAGTACCATACTACCTTTCCTTTGTAGCATCAATTACATTATAATTATATATTTATTTGTGGAATTGTTTTAATAACTTTTTTCACTGTGATCTGTGCTACATGAGAAGATACCTTCTTTCTTTCCTTAGAACCTACATAAGAATGGTACATAACAAGTGATAAATAAATAGTTGAGAGAATGAATGAAGGAATGGGTATATCTCTGAACTTGTGAATGTTTTCAATCAGACTATTACTTGATTAGCAATGATACATATTGACAGATCCAAGATGGCAGCAGAGTATGTGGAAGCTACATTAACCTCTTCAAAGACCAAACTGGAATACAACTAAATTATAGAAAAGTAATTTTGCTTAACCAACTGAACAGTAGCTTGAGAGAAGCTTTATAACCAGGATCTATGGGAGAAAACACATTGCTACAACGAAACTGGTAGGAAGTATAGAGCCATGAGAGGGCTGGCTGGGCATCCACAAGCAACAGCTGAAGTTCTGGAGGGACATTCCAGTGGCCAGGTGGTGCCCCTGAGAAGTGGGGCATTTAAACCCCAACCTGGGCTCCCTAGCCTAGAGCACCAGAACTAGAAAAGGAGCCCAAGTAACATCTGGCTGTGAAAAGCAGCAGGGTTTCTGTCCACAAGGGAGAGATGGCTAGAGACATAGAGAGCCTCTTATAGGGCCAACACACAAATTTCATTTGTAGCCACTTAACCTGGGCTCCAGCAGAGGGAGGGAAGGTGGTCTAGAGCCGCATGGGGAGAGTCTGGGGTTGGTGGCTCTGGGGAGAGAGCTGAAGGGACAGTCATCAGGTTCCCTGCGCTGAGTCATTCCCCATATTTCAGAGGCCATTTTTCTTGGGCAAAGCACTCCCTTCCATGGGCCTGAGGGGAAGCAATAGCCCATTCACAGGAATCCCTTTCACCACACCCTGTGGAGCTTAAGCTGGGCTGCTGAGGAATACAGCTGGAGGCTATTTTATTAATTAAGCCTAATGTAATGCCTGCAGGCAGAGGTGGGTCTCTGGGAGCTCTGAGACTTTATCTGATCTTTCCGTGGGCCTGTACTGGTAAATGCAAGCCTTGGTGCACAATTTGTTTTTTTTTCAGCACACACCCAGGCCCAGCAAAGGGTGCCACATGCTATGGATTGTTGATAGCTCCAAACAGGTTGCCCAGGGCCAGTCCTAGGCAGAATCTGACATCATCATGCACCAGGATCTTTGCAGATCTCACTAATACATAGAAACAAACACAAGGAGGCAGCCAAAATGGGAAGGCAAGGAAACAGGCCCCAATTGAAAGAACAAGAGAATTCTCCAGAAGAACTAAATGAAAGGGAGGCAAGTAATTTATAAGATAGAGAGTTTAGAGTGTTGATTATAAGGATACTCAACAGCATGAAAAAAAGACATAAAACCCACAAAAAAGGACTAGTCAGAAATAGAGAATGCAATATCTGAAATATCTGGAAGGAATAAGCAGTTGGTCAGATGAAGCAGAAGATTGTATCAGTGATATAAAAAATGGGATAGAAAAAAAACGTTGAAGCAGAGCAGCAAAGATAAAAATGAATTAAAATAAAATGAGAGTTTTAAGAAACCTTTAGGACAACATGAAGTATAATAACATCTGCATTTTGAGACTACCAGAAGGAAAAGAAAGTGAGCAAAGGATTGAGAACCTATTTGAAGAAATAATGACTGAAAACTTCCCCAATCTGGTGAAGGAAAAAGACACACAAGTCCAGTAAGCTCAGAGAGTCCCAAACAAGTTGGACCTAAAGAGGCCTACACTGAGACATGTAATTAAAATGTCAAGGCTTAAAGAAAAGGAGAGAATCTTATAAGCTGCAAGAAAATAGCAGTTACCTATAAGAGAGATCCCATTACACTGTCATCTGATTGCTCAGGGGAAACATTTCAGGCCAGAAGGATTGGCATGAAATATTCTAGGTGATGAAAAGCAAGAACCTACAATAGAGGCTACTTTACCCAGCAAGCTTATCATTTAAAATTGAAGGGGAAATAAATAGCTCCCCAGACAAGAAAAAGCTAAAAGAGTTTGTTACCATCAAACCAGCATTGCAACAAACGTTAAAGGGCTTGCTTTAAGAAGAAGAAGAAAAAGAGGAAAATAGTTGAAAAATAAAATGGGAAAAATATGTATCTATCAATAATCACTTCAAATGTAAGTGGCTTAAGTGATCCAATCAAAAGACATAGGGTAGCTGAATGGATAAGGAAACAAGACCCATATATATATTGTTGTCTCCAAGAGACCTCCTGAGAATGAAAGATACACACAGACTGAAAGTAAAGGGATGGAAAAAGATATTTCATGCAAATTGGAAGGAAAAAAGCTGGAATAGCAATATTTTATTTGACAAAACAGACTTTGAAACCATTGCTGTAGTAAGAGATAAGGAAGGACATTACATAATGATAAGGGAACAATCCAACAAAAGGATAAAACCCTAGTAAACATGCGTGCGCATAACGCAGGAGCACCTAAATATGTGAAGCAAATCCTGATGGACATAAAGGGAGAGATTGACAGAAATATAGTCATAATAGGCAATTTTAACACTCATTAACATCATCAATAGATCTTCCATACAGGAAATCAACACCAGGACAGTGTCCTTAAAGAACATATCAGATCAAATGGATTTTGGAGATATCTACAGAGCATTTCACCCAAAAGCAGCAGAATATACATTCTTTTCAAGTGCACATGGAACATTTTCTAGGATAGACCATATTAGGACACAAAACAAGTCTCAATAAATTTAAGAATATTGAAATCATATCAAGCATATTCTCTGACCAAAGTGCTATGAAACTAGAAAGCAATCACAAGAAGAAAACTGAAAAGTACACAAAGACATGGAAACTAAATAACATGCTATTGAATGATGAATTGGTCAAAATGAGGTCAAGGAAGAAATCAAAAGATACCTCGAAACAAATGAAAATGAGAACACAACAACCCAAAATCTGTTGTACACAGGGAAAGCAATCCTAAGAGGGAAATTCATAGCATTACAGGCATATCTCAAGAAACAAGAAAAAGCTCAAGTTAACAATCTAACTTTACATTTAAAGGAACTTGAAAAAGAACAAACAAAGCCAGAAATGAGTAGAAGGAAAAATATAATAAAGATCAGAGCAGCAATAAACAAAATATAGTAAAAAATTATATAAAAGGTAAATGAATCCAAGAGATGGTTCTTTGAAAAGATAAACAAGATGGACAAACCTTTAACCATACTCATCAAGAGAAAAAGAGAGTGGACCCAAATAAATAAAATCAGAAACTAAAGAGGACACGTAGACCCAAATAAATAAAATCAGAAACTAAAGAGGACACATACCAACTGATACCAAAGAAATACAAATGACTGTAAGAAAATATTATAAACAACTATGTGCCAACAAATTGTCCACCTGGACAAGTGGATAAATTCCTAGAAACATATAATCTTCAAAAACTAAATCAGGAAGAATCAGATAATTTGAACTAGGCAGATTACACCCAGTGAAATTGAAGCAGTAATCAGAAAACTCCCAACAAACAAAAGCCCTGGACAGGATGGCTTCATAGCTGGATTTTACCAAACATTCTGAGAAGAACTAACACATCTCCTTTAAAAAATTCAAGATGCGGGAAGACTCCTCAGCTCATTTTATGAGACCAGCATTATCCTGATTCCAAAATTAGACAAAGACACTACAATAAAAGAAAATTATAAGCCAATGATCCTGATGAACATAGATGCTAAAATACTCAACAAAATATTAACAAACCAAATACAGCAACATATCAAAAAGATTATACACTGTGATGAAGTTGGATTTATTCTTGGTTGCAAGCTTGGTACAATATTCATAAATCAATAAATGTGATTCACCACATAAACAAAATGAAGGATGAAAGCTACATGATCATATCAATAGATGCAAAAAATGCATTTGATAAAATCCAGCACCAATTTATGATAAAAAAAAAAACTCTCAGCAAATTGGGAATAGAGGGAACACACCTAAACATAGTAAAGGCCATATATGACAAATCATTGCCAGAATCATACTCAATGGGCAAAAACTGTAAATGTTCCTCTTAAGATCGGGAATAAGCCAAGGATGTCCTGTTTCACCTCTCTTATTCAACATAGTACTGGAAATACTAGCCACAGGAGTTATACAAGAAGAAGAAATAAAAGGAATCCAAATTGGAAAGGAAGAAGTGAACTGTCTTTATTTGCAGATGACATGATAGTGCACATACAGAATCCTAAAGATTCCACCAAGAAAATAGTAGAACTGATAGGTGAATTCAGTGAAGTACAGGATACAAAATAAATATCCAGATATCAGTTGCATTTTATGTGCCAATATTGAACTATCACAAAAGGAAATTAGGAGAAAACAGTCCCATTCACAATTGCTCCAAAAAAAGAATAAAATACCTATGAATAAATCTAATCAAGGATGTAAAAGTCTGTACTAAGCAAAATTTAAGACATAGAAAAGGAATTCAAGAAGACACAGACAAGTGGAAGCACATACTGTAATCATGGATAGGAAGAATTAATACTATTAAAATGTCCACACTACCCAAAGCACTCTGTGGATTCAATACAATTCCTGTCACAATACCAATGATGTATTTCACAGAACTAGAACAAGTATTCCAAAAATTTATATACAACCACAAAAGGCCCTGAATAGCAAGGTGATCTTGAGAAAGAGCAAAGTCGAAGGACTCATGCTACCTAATATCAAACTATAATATAAGAGCATAGAAATCAAAACAACATGGTACTGGCATAAAAACAGACACATAGATCAATGGAACAGAATAGAGAGGCCAGGAATAAACACATGACTTTATGGTCAATTAGTATTTGATAGAGGAAGCAAGCACATACAATGGACTAAAGATAGTTTATTCAATAAATGGTGTTGGTAACATTGGACAGGTAAATGCAGAAAAATGAAACTAGACTACTTTCTCATGCCACACACAAGAATAAAGTCAACATGGATTAAATACCTAAATGTTAGAACTGAAATCATAACAATCCTAGAAGAAAACATAGACCATAAAATCTTAGACATTGCTCATAGCATATTTTTTCTGATATATCTCCCCAGGCAAAAGAAACAAAAATAAATAAATAAGAATACATTAAACTGAAAAATTTTTGCACAGCAAAGGAAACCATCAATAAAATAAAAGACAAACCATTGAATGGGAGAATATATTTGCTGAGACCTCTGATAATGGATTAATATCCAAAATTTATAAAGAAATGATAAAACTCAATACCAAAAGAAAATAAACAATCCTACTAAAAAATGGGCAAAGGACCTGAACAGACACTTCTCCAAAGAGAATATGTACATGACAAATAGATATTTGAAAATATGCCAACATCACTAATCATCAGAGCAATGCAAATTAAAAACAATGAGATATCACCTCATACCTGTCAGAATGGCTATCATCAATCAGTCAACAAACATGAAGTGCTGGTGAGGATGTGGAGAAAGGGGAACCCTTTTGCTGTTGGTGGGAATGCAGATTGGTGCAGCCACTGTGGAAAGCAGTTTGGGGATACCTCAAAAAATTAAAAATGAAACTGCCAGTGGTTCCACTTCTGGGAATTTATCTGAAGATCCCTGAAACACTAATTTGAAAGAACATAAGCACCCATATGTTCATTGAAATGTTATTTACAATAGCCAAGATATGGAAGCAGCCCAAGTTTCAATCAGTAGATGAGTTGATAAAATAACTATGGTACATTTACACAATGGAATACTACTAGGGTATAAAAAAGAAGAAAATTTTAACATTGTGACAGCATGGGTGAACCTGGGGAAGATCATGGTAAATGAAATATGCCAGTTACAGAAAGGCAAATACAATATGATTTCACTCATATGTGGAATCTAATGAATAAACTGAAGTAACAAACAAAATAGAAATAGACTCTGAGAGCAGGCTGACAGCTCTGGGGGTAGTTTAGGGACTTGAGGGTGTTTGAATGAAAAAGATGAAAAGACTCATGGACATGGACAATGATGTGGTGATTTCAGGGAGTGGGGGCATAAGGGAGATAAATGGTAATGGAAAAAATACAATAAAATAGATTAATAAAACTTCTGGGAGAATAGGAGAAAAGGTGACAGGATTAAGAAGTACAAATTGATAGTTATAGAATAGGCATAGTGTTGTTAAGAGCAAGTACAGGAAATGGAATTGCCAAAGAATTTATATGCATGACCCAATGGGCCTGAACAAAGGACAGGGTATCACAGAGGGAGTGGAGGATACTGAGTGAAGGGAGGCAAAGGGGGAAAAATTGGGATGACTGTAATGGCATAATAAATAAAAAATAAAAAGCAATTATACATACATACAAGAAAATTGAAAATATAATAATTAAATGGGGTAATAATGTGTTTTTCTAGTTAAAATGACTAAAGTATATCCAGAAGTAAAACATTACTTCATTAAAGTTCTTTGCTTAAAGGATTTATATTTTATTTGATGACATGTAAGCTTGAGGTCTGGATCATTTTCTGTCATTAGAAGTCCCATGACTTTTTTAACACACCAGATTCAATATGCCAGCCAAATTTCAGTAATTATATGTTTCCTTTGTAAAATTCCCAAAGAGTGTGGGTTTGGAAGATAATTCTTTTCTTTCCCCTGTTGGTCATTATGGCCATTTATTGAAACCATCAGGGTGTAATATAGCTGGTTGAAAATATCAGCTTTGGCTACAGTCATAGTGATGTTGTTTGGCTCAACAAACTCCCACAAGTTATTGAGACAAATATTTTATTTAGGACAGTTTGATCTCAAGGGTAGCCTGGTTTGATGGTTAAAATGATTAAAAATATAAAAAATAAAAAAGGGGAAAACTTGAAATTCATAAGTTTTGAAAACTATAGAAATTCTATAATTCTATAGCCCCTTAAGATTGTCTTTTCAAACTCTTATTTACTCATGTTCCCATGCTAAGAATTTCATGTGAATTATATCATTTATTTTAATTTTACCCAACCCAGTAAAGCTAGCACAATTATAGGGCTGATGCAGACACCGCCCGCAGTGTCTGTGTCACCATGGATGAAATGAGACATACATACGGACTACCGAGTCCGGTAGAGGAAAAAGGACACATGGCTTTTCTCTCAAGGGGGAGCAAAAGCCTGTGGCCTCCGCCATGACCACCTTTATTGGGTTTCTGGTCACATTACATGATGGTCCTCATTTACTATGCACAGCTTTACTATAGGTGGTTACCTTTTACAGACAACAAAGGAGCCAATGCCACTAATCACATCACAGAAGAAGGATATTTGCAAATGAAAAAGGGAAAAGTAGTTGAGCCGGGTTATACTCCATACTGGGGAGTTTTAGCATGGATTTTAGGAAATTACAGTAAGCACTTACTGTCTCAATTCAGAGTGAGGGAGTTTTAGCAAAAGGAAGACTCAAAGTGGCTTAGACACATTGCAAACCCGATTTCCCACGAATAAACCTATCTGTGCGCGTGGGTCCTGTGCATCTCTGGGTGGGAGCTGGACCCACACCATGCAGAAGGGTCTCCCACATAGGGCCACTTTTTTAGATGAACTAACTATCTGGCTGAGTGAGTTTAAGCAACTTGCTGAGGTGACCCAGGTAACACTAGAATTCAGAATTTTCCTTCTTTTTGTACTGGTTACAAAAATACTATGTTTATTATAGTATATGAAATGGATAAAGTTTTAAGATCAAAATTAAAAAATCATCAATAACCGTCAAAGCCAGAAATAACCACAATTAACATTTTGGTGAATGTCTTTTCAGGGATAATTTTCCATGATTATGTGTCTTGTAAAATTGTATATAATATTTTGTAATCTGCTTCTTAAAACATTTTATTGAGTGGGTTTCCACATCATCACTTTTAATTATATACTATTCTGATTTATTAAGGAGTTATAATATATTTACCCAGTCTTTTACTTTTGGACATTTAGTGTATAGTTAGTTAGCTATTAAAAATAATGTGCCATAATCTTTATATACAATTATTTTACATTCATGATTATTTATTATGGCTATGTTTCTAAAATTAGGGTTAATACTTTTAAGGTTAACTAATTTTTTCACATTAGTTTAATGAAATGTAAATTGTTATTTATAATTTGATATAATACGCATTGTCAATCTTAAAATTCTATGGAAAAATTGTTTTTTTTTCATAGGTTTCTTAAGGAAAACTTTCCTTTCTCTTTATGATTACTTAGTCTCCTTGTATGGACAGTATCTCCCCCAAGAATAGTGAGGAGGCTGAAGAAGACTGACTCTGTGGCAGGGGTTCCAAGGTGCTAGTGAACTTGACACAGTTAGAAAATGGTTGTAGAAAAGCAAGATGTGGCCGTGTGCAAAATAGATGAAGTAAAGGCTCCATTCTGTTATAAATTAGGGAAAATCATTTTGTTTTTTCTTTCTCCTATCTACAATTTTTCATTCTTAAAGTGCAAGATTTTTGAATTTTTTGGAAACAACAAAATTTCTGTAGCAAATCAAAACCCTATCTTTAAGGTAATAGATTGCTTTTGGACATTTTGATAGTGCATTGTACTAAGTATTTGAGAACTAATTTTTGTTGGAATGCAATATATTTTCAGTAGAAATTACCAACTGAAATATTATCCTGCTTGATTTGATTTGATAAGTGATCCTTAAAATACAAAATGTAACCCCAAATAATGTGTTTATTTTTATTGATATCAAACTATTATTATTGTTATTAAACATTTTTTTTTTTGCTAGGTAGAGGTTTGCAGTTTTCTAAGTTTTTTTTAAATGATAGCTTATTGTGGGATCTGTCACAATATCTCGGAATATGAATAACTTAGGCAAGGAAGTAATTTCCATGAATTACTTACATGGAAACTAATGGAGTTTTAGTTTAAAAAGTGTTTAAAATACATATTCTTTGTTCTGAGACTAGATCTTTTGATCAGATTATCTGAACAAGCATCGCAGGTGATTCTGTGGCATTCTAAAGCTTGGAAAATAGTTTTGAAAACAATATATTGGGAACAGTTATTTTGTTTTTGCCTTCATTCGTGTAAAATAATTCCTGAACAATCAGTCTGTGAGAGGCACCATGCTAGGCACTTAGGGTCATAAGAAGACAAATAAGATGTGGTCCTTTCTTACAAAGACAGAGAGTCTATATTTGAGAAAGTAAGATTCTTGAATAAAAATCACTACAATATGAAGTAAGATGTTCTGCTATAAAATGAAGGCAACTGAGGG
Organism: Anoura caudifer; assembly: GCA_004027475.1. Classification (NCBI taxonomy): domain Eukaryota; kingdom Metazoa; phylum Chordata; class Mammalia; order Chiroptera; family Phyllostomidae; genus Anoura; species Anoura caudifer. The sequence continues at coordinate 191,872 of PVKU01002852.1, forward strand.
CTCTATGAGAAAGCAGGAAAAAGTTCTGGTGATGAATCTGTGGGAAGGTGAAATGAGACTTAAAGGAGTAGAGTTTGAGCTGATGTCAAAATGTGTCTGTGTGTGGGGGGGTGGGGTTGAAATGTGGGGAGCTGATGTTTACAGGGAGAAAAAATAACTGAGTTAGGGCAGTAGGGTGTGTGGGGAGTGGGAGTTATAGCCAGCATGGCTGGTGCCCAGGAAGACAGGAGAGGGTAAGACTGAAAGACAATATAGGGTGCATTTGAAAGTAGCTTGGAATATCTTTGTACAGCAGAAAAGAGGCAATCCCAGAATATTCCCGATAGGAATAGTGACCCAGTCAAGGCAGAGTTCAAATTCAAAGTGGAATCTACCTGCCAAATGGATTGTTTGGAAGAGTTAAGGGGCTATAGTGAGGGAGCTAAGTATGAGGTCAAAACCAAATTAGAAATGAAGCAATGGGAAAAGAAAGCAGCAGAGACTTGTAAAGTGTTGAAGAAAAAGACAGACCCAATTTGGTGTTTAATTAGATGTGATGGGGGTGGGTGAGGAATGAGGCAAGATGACTCATGTTTGGAGACAGAGAGAACAAATGTACCCTTACAAACAAGGAAGTCAACAGAAAGTGGTTCTTGGGGAAGTTTAATTTTAGAAAATTTAAGTCTGAGGTGCTCCAGACTATCCAAATTTGACTCCTTTATTGCATCTTTTATTGGGGATATCAGGGAAATCCATTCCATTACCAGACAGTCCTGCTGTTGTTAACCAGTTACCTACCTCTCTTTCCTCAGTGAGTTTCCTACCCTTACCCCAGGGGTTTCCAAGTCTTTCTTGCATCGGCCATGCTAGGTTTATTCTGAACATTTTTGGTTCAAGAGACTGGAGAATCTGAAAGACAAAAAATATTTTGCCTTGTGAATATTGATTACTTCTCACACTAAAATGTCAGTGGGTCACTGTGGCAACTCATAATGGCCCTTTTCACTAGATCTTAGCAAAGATGCCTTCCATACTAGCAATAAAGCTGTGGAAGAAGGACCGAGTGAATCACAGAGAAACAAGATCTCATTTTACCACCCAATACAATTACACAGTTATGTAAGTGGAACTGGAATGCTGGGAGAGGTCAGGGTGAGGGAGAGAGATGGTTGATTAATTTGGGAGTGATTTGCATGGGATTAAGTGGGAAAGCAGTAAAGCATATTTTCTGTACATATGCTTTCATAAGTTCTGTTTTACAGTTCTCATTTTGTGGGTGGCTGGCTGTGTCTTCTAAGATAGAACTTAGTGTACTAGGGCACAGTGGGTCATTCTCTAAATGACAACAAGCTGTTTTCTTCTTCATTTCTATGCTGCATTTGTCTCTAATCAACTTCCTCTTATCTCTAACTGTTTTTTCCAGTGTTTCTGTCTAAGCATTTCTCCTGTCTTTATTAAGGTCAGAGAAGAGGGAAATAGTCTGAAATAGCCATCTTATGAACAATGGTTTATGGAATAAACTTGTTTGTGCTCCATATCATTCTAGGTGTTTCCAACATATCATACAAGTGGAAAAAAATAGATAAAAAAGCTTTACTTCTATAGGACAATTGTTTAAAGTCAGTTATTGAGAGAGGTCATATACTATACTAACCATGGAAGAAATAATTAGGTTGGGTGCTGCCTGGTAATTGATAATGGAACACAAGATCTTCTATGTTCTTGATATACTATGAATATTTTTCAATGATATTTCTTGCTGACATATGGGTTTAGGATTGTTTTCCACACTTTTCCGCACTTGTAGAAACAGACCCCTTATCATTGAGCTTCTGTCTCTTTTTATGTATGACTACTTTTATATCTGCCCTATCTTCCACATTGGATTGTACCATATGTTGACAAATGAAAGAGAAAATTCCAGTTTTTCATTTTAAATATTTTTTTCAGTGATTGTGGAAATAAAGTATTATTGTAATCAGTTTTGAATGTGTTCTTTAAGTGAGAATGGTAGATAATTTTCTTTTTACATGCAGCAGATATCATGCAAATAACATAACATTTTTATTTGCATGAAATATATAGAGATAATAGTGTCCCAATTCAACATGAGGTATTTTTGTTTTGCATAACTGAGACATTTTCAATTTAGGGAATAGCGGTAGGCCAAGGTTCATGGAGAAGGTCAGTAAAAGATTAAAGTGATATAGTTTCTTTTTTTCTGCAGATTTCTGTGAATAGACCAGAAGCCTACCTCTACAGGATGTTTGGGTGCAGGTGAAGCTAATTTGAGGGAAGTCTGCTTTATAGTACCCATCATACCCCTCTCCAGCTGGAGCTCAGCCCTATTGTGCTGAGTGCTCACCTGCTTCCTCTCTAGCACTGACCCTTTGGGAAGCTCCTTCCCTAACCTCAGCCCCTGCTCTTTTCCTCCATAGCTCCGAAGGAAGTAGCAGAAATACCTGGAGTGTGTGCTGGATGTGAGGGGTATATTTTGGGGCAGTATTTTTCATTTTTATCATCTCTGTTCTAACTACTCTCTCTGGGTACAGCTTTATTTTATAGCAAAGCTAAACAAGGTGAACTTCAGGTTAGGAACTTTTCATTTCCTTTTTCTGAATTAGACAAGAGTTGCTCACATAATTTTCTTTCTTATTGATATTTTTCATCCTGTGTTATGAAACACATCTAGTTGATTAATCATCTGATCACTACTGGCAGGATAATGGAAAAGTAACATCCATAAAGTTACTTTCATATCTAAAAGTGGGTATAATTACACTTCAATTTTAGGTTTGTTCCGAGGATTAAACAAATAAGATCATGCATAATACCTAGAACATATTTGATAAAATAATCAATTCAGTTCAGTTTGCCACTAGTATTGTGATGTGCTAAATTCACTGGTAATTCTGAATTTTGGGTTTTGGGAATGGCCAAAATAATTTTATAACTCACTATATTAGCAACCACTTTTTGAGGGTTAACTATGTGTGGAGTTCTGTGTTAAGTGCTTGATATTAACTGTTTAATTCTCATTATAACAACAGAAGGCAAGTTCCATTATCTCTTTTTTATGAAGCTTAAATAGAAAGAAGTAACTTGCTTAGTGGCAGCCTGTCGAACTCTGTTTGACACCAAGGTTTGTGCTCCTATACTGCCTTCCTGTGATCATCTTTAAATTCTGTGTCATATTTTGACAGTACAGTACACAACCTTGCACATTTTTTTCTTCTATGGTGATTTTGAAATTGACTGTGAGATGGCAAGTGTTGCAGTTGGACTGGAAAAAGATTATGGACTTGGCACTCTATGATGTATATCATGGATCAGGGTATCTGGACGACAGCTTTTCTTCCTTTCTAGAACATTGGCTAAGGATATGGGCTCTGGAATCATATTTTATGGGTTTCATCCCAGCTCCTACCACTTAGTAGCTTTGTGACCTAGGGCAAGCTTAGCTTTCTGAGCCTCAATTTCCTCATCTATAAAATGGAGATTATAGTATCCCATCTTATAAGCTAACATATGGAGATTCCTTAAACTTGGTAAGCACAATTAAATATTATTAGTATTTCTATGTCTTTCACTTTATAGCTCTCTTCTGGCTGTCTCCATAGATCCGTAGTTGTACTCTTGCTAAACGATGTGTAGATTTACTTAAAGATGTTGTGCTGCCTGTCCCCAGGGTTGTAATCTTCTTTTGCAGATTTTGGTAAAGGGAAAAGTTGATTGATTGTTACTCTGAAATGTCTCCCATCTTCAGAAACAATTATTGCTTAAAAATTCATGGGATTAATAATCTTTTAAGTGTTTAATCCTGACTTCAAATATATGAAGTTGAAACCTGTTAAAAAAAATCAGTGTTGACAAAAACCAAATATATTGAGTGACCCATTTGGTCTTATCTTTAGCCATAATTTCAGATTAGAAGTAAAAGCAAATTTAATATATGCTGTTTTATAGAATCTTTTTTATTTTTATGCTTGTGTTGTAAGGTAGATGTAGTTATCTTAGCCTTTTTGCCCAGCTCAAGGAAGAATTAATAAAGTAAAGTTATGTAAAGTGCATCAAGCTCCTCAAGAGAAAAGTGTTATATTAATACCTGCCTCACAGTGATGTTCTCATTTTTAATGATAGAAAGTTTGTAAATTGCCTTGGTACTCCCAGTAACATCCTGATGATACACCATTTCGCTTTATTGCAAGGAGCTCTAAGTTACACAGAATGCAAGTTAAGGGTGAAATAATACCCCAGACTTTATTCTAAAATCAGAAGTACATAAAATAAAGAAGAAAAGCATTTTGTTCTAGTTGTGAGTGGTAGAGTTTTATATATTTTCTCTTATTTTTGGGAGGGAAAGGATTATAATGCAGTTTAATTGAGCACCCAGTGTTAAAGTATATAATGGCAGAAACAGTGATGGTGATACAGAGACCTTTAAGGACACTAGTATTCAAATATTTAAAAATTAAATTCCAGTTTTGAAAGAGTCAAACCCTTTTTTATGTGATTACTGTTAAGTTTGGCATTTTTGAGACATGTCTTAAATCGATACCTGTAATACTTACAAACATCAGTAGGGAGAATAGTATTGTAAACACATAGTCTTGCTGTAGGGTACATTTTAAATGTCTAAAGACTAATCGATATAGAGAAATTAAGTATTGACTAAAATGGGTTTATAATAAGTAATTATTGGTTTGCTCTTTTAGAAATTAGACATTTTCACTTTGGGAATAAAGAGTAAATTTACTGTCATGAAATTAAAGTGTTTTTGACCTTTTGTACAACTTTCCTGTCTCTATGAAATGATTAGGTTTAAATATGATTGCACAGCTGTATTATGTTTCAGGCATCAATTTTTAATTATTATAAGGTCAGTGTTAGAACAAATGTGATTAGTACAGAATCTCAGTACACTTATTTACTTTCCACTCAAAAACCACTCTGTTTACCAAATCCAGCTTGAACCTCTCTCTGCTCATATGACTAATTATATTTATGCCAGGCCTTTCCCCCCCTTCATTGTTAATCCTATGTATGTTATTTTGTTGATTCTTTCAGTTTTTAGAAATACAAATTGCTTTATTTATCTCTTCCTTTCATAGTGGGACATTAATTTCCTATATATGTATGTGTCTCTATGTGTAAAACCATAGATTTTAATAACTTCACAATTCTCCTGCCTTTGTATAAACATGATGTCTTAGCCTGCATGCAGTAATGGAATACCATAGATAGGGTGGCTTAAACAAAACATTTATTTTTTACACTTCTGGAGGCTGGGATGTTCAAGATCAAGGTGTCAGCAGATTCAGTGTCCTGTGAGAGCCTTCTTTATGGCCTGGCACACTGAGCAGCTGTCTACCTTACCTGCCTTTTAATTCAACTGTGGTTGGATGGCATGTTTATTGGAAAGATATATAATAAAATCAAGTGGAGTTTAAATGTCTGAAGCACAGGACTCTTAAGTTCATCCCAACCCTAAAATACCACAATTAATTGGTATTCAGAGATATAAAAAAGCATCTTGATCGAAATAATTCTTTATATGTGTCTTGAAATTAGGACACAATGGTTATAGCTGCAGCTCAATTATCAGAAAGAACAGGCAGTAAATCTACATTCTGTTCCCCCTCCTGTTGTTCTGTCTATGAAACAGTTAGTGTTAGTTTTTGATTATAAAATCTTCCAAATGAGAATGATTGCATTTTTGACTTTTCAGAATAATTTAAAAAAATATATCTGTAGCATACTATCTTTCTTGAAATTGAATTTATTTGGGGTGACATTGGTTAATATATATAGGTTTCTGGTGTACAATTCTATAACACATCATCTGTATATTGTGTTGTGTGTTCACCACCCCAAGTCAAGTTTACTTCCATCAGCATTTATCCCCTCTATACTCTCTTTAACTCCCCCCCACACCCCTGGTCCCCTCTGGTAGTCACCATACTGTTGTCCATGAGTTAATTTTTTTGGGTTAATCCCTTCACCTTTTTCATCCAGTCCCTCAACACCCCCGTCCCCTCTGACAGCTGTCCGTGTGTTCTCTATCTATGAGTCTGTTTGTATTTTGTTTGTTAGTTTATTTTGTTCATTAGATTCCACATATGAATGAAAGCACATGGTATTTGTTTTTCTCTGATTGGCTATTTCACTTAGCATAATACTATCTAGGTCTATCCATGATGTTGCAAAGGATAAAATTTCCTTCTCTTTTATGGCTGAGCAGTAATTCCATTGAGTAAATGTACCACAGCTTTTTTATCCACTCATCTGCTGATGGACACTTGGGCTGCTTCCAAATCTTGGCCATTGTAAATAATGCTGCTATGAGCCTAGGGGTGCACTTGTATATTCTTTTGAGTTAGTGTTTCAGGTTTCTTTAGATATTTTCCCAGAAGTAGAATCTCTGGGCCATAAGGCAGTTCTATTACATTTTTCATTTTTGAGGTAACTCCATACTGTTTTCCACAGTGGCTGCACCAGTCTGCTTTCCATTTAGTGCCTGAGGATTCCCTTTTCTCCACATCCTCAATTGTTGTTTGTTGATTTATTGATAATAGCTGTTCTTATAGGTGTGAGGTGACATCTCATTGTGTGTATATGTGGTGTGTGTTTGCTTTTAATACTCACTCCCCCCACCCCCATTGCTTTTAGAGAGAGAGGAAGGCAGAGAAAGAAGCATCAACTGGTTGCCTCCTGTATGTTCCCAGATCAGGGATCCGCACCTGGATCAGGGATCCTATACATCCTGGTGTGGTTTAACCCATACCAAGAGCAGGGATTGAACTCAAAACCTAAGTATGTGCTCTAAGTAGGACCCAAACCCGCAACTTTTTGGTTACATGATGGATGACACTCCAACCAAGTGAGTCACACTGGCCAGGGAATCTCATTGTGGTTTTATTTTGCATCTCTCTGATGATTAGTGACATTGAGCATCTTTTCATATGTCTATTGGCCATCTGTATGTCCTCTTTAGAGAAATGTCTTTTCAGGCTCTTTGCCAATTTTTTAGTTGGATTGTTTGGGTTTTATTGGTGTTGGAATTCATAAGCTCTTTATAAATTTTGGATATCAGATGTCTCGGTGAATATGTTCTCCCATTCAGTGAGTTGTCTTTTCATTTTGTTTATGTTTTCTTTTGTTGTACAAAACCATCTTAGTTTGATGTAGTCCCATTTGTTTATTTTTTATTGTTTTAATTTTTAATAGTTCATTTTTATTGTATTTTTCCATTACCATTTCTCCCCCATACCCACATCCACCTCTACCTACCTGCTACTCCCTTCAGTTATCGCACTGTTGTCCATGAGTTCATTTTATTTTTTGCTTGACCGTTCCACACCCAATCCTACCCCTTGCCAGGACTATCAGCCTGCTCTCTATGAGTCTGTCTTTATTTTACTAGTTAGTTCAATTTGTTCATTAGAGTTTACAGATGAGTGAAATCATATGGTACATGTCTTTCTCTGACTGGCTTATTTCACTTAGCATAATGTTCTTCCTGTTCACTCATGCTGTTGCAAAGGGTAAAATTTTCTTTCTTTCTTTCTTTTTGTTTTTACAGCTGAAAGGTATTCCATTGTGTAAATATACCATAGCTGTTTTATCCAGTCATCTATTGATGGACATGGGCTGCTTCTAAATCTTGGCCATTGCAAATGCTGCAATGAACATAGAGGTTCATATATTCTTTCAAATTAGTGTTTTGGGTTTCTTTGGATAAATTCACAGAAGTGGAATTGCAGGGTTGTAGGGCAGGTCCATTTTTAATTTTTTTGAGATATCTCCATAGTGCTTTCTACAGTGGCTGCACCAGTCTGCATTCCAACCAACAGTGCAATAGAGTTCCCCTTTCTCCACATCTTGCCAGTACTTGATGTTTGTTGATGTATTGATGATAGTCATTCTAACAGGTGTGAGGTGATATTTCATTGTATTTTTAATTTGCATTTCTCTGCCGATTAGTGATGCTGAGCCTCTTTTCAGATGTCTATTGGCCAACTGTATGTCCTCTTGGGAGAAGTGTCTATTCAGGTCCTTTGCTCATTTTCTAATTGGATTGTTTGTTTGTTTGTTTTGATGAATTTTATATCTTTATAAGTTTTGGATATTAAGCCATTATCAGATGTCTTGGAGAATATGTTCTCCCATGCTGTGTTTGTCTTTTTATTTTGTTGATGGCTTCCTTCACCATGTAAAAGCTTTTTAGTTTGATGTAGTCCCATTTGTTTGTTTTTTTCTTTTGTTTTCCTTGCCTGATGAGATATATGAGAAAAAATATTGCTATGAGTAATGTCCAATACTTTACTGCCTATGTTTTCTTCTAGGATTTTTACAGTTTTGAGTCTAACATTTAAGTCTTTGATCCATTTTGAATTTATCCTTGCATGTGGCATAAAAAGTTGATCTAGTTTCATTTTTCTGCACGCATCAGTCCAATTTTCCCAACACCATTTATTGACTAGGGAGTCTTTATCCCATTGTATCTCTTTGCCTCCTCTGTCAAATATTAATTTACCATAAAGATATGGGTTATTTATGGGCTCTCTATTCAGTTCCATTGATCTATATGTCCATTTTTATGCCAGTACCATGCTGTTTGATTACTATGGCCTTGCAGTATAGCTTGATATCAGGTAGTGTTGTATCTCCTACTTTGTTCTTCTTTCTCAAGATTGCAATGGCTATTCAGGATGTTTTTTAGTTCCATATACATTTTTGAATATTTTTTCTAGTTTTGTGATATATGATATTGGTATCTTGATAGGTATTGCATTAAATCTATAGATTGCTTTGGGTAGTATTAATATTTTAATGATATAAATTTTTCTACTCATGAGCACTGTATGCTTTCACTTATTTATGTCCTCTTCATTTTTTTTTTCATTGTCTTAATCTTCCAAGTACAGGTCTTTTACATTCTTGGTTAAATTTATTCCAAGATATTTTATTTTTTTGAAGCAATTATGTATGGGATTGTTTTCTTAGTTTCCCTTCTGATAGTTTATTATTAGTTTATACAAATGCAAATTATTTCTGGATATTAACTTTGTATCCTGTTCTTTACTCAATTCACCTGTCAGTTCTAGTCTTTTCTTGGTGGAGTCTTTAGGGTTCTCTATATACAGTATCATGTCATCTGCAAATAATGACAGTTTTACTTCTTCCTTTCCAATTTGGATTCCTTTTATTTCTTCTTCATGTCTGATTGCTATGGCTAGGACTTCCAGTACTATTTTGAATGAGTGGTGAAAGTGAACATCCTTGTCTTGTTCTTGATCATAAGAGAAACGGTTGTGGTTTTAACCCGTTGAGCATAATGTTGGCTGTAGGCTTGTCATATATGGCCTTTGTTATAGAGATATGATTCCTCTATTCCCATTTTGCTGAGAATTTTTTTTATCATAAATGGGTGCTGAATTTTGTCAAATGCTTTTTCTGCATCTATTGATATGATTATGTAGTTTTTATCATTTACTTTGCTTTTCTGGTATATCACATTTATTGATTTGTGGATTTTGTACCAATCTTACATCCCTGGAATAAATGCCACCTGATCATGGTGTATGAACTTTTTAATGTATTACTAGGTCTGGATTGCTAATATTTTAAGGATTTTAGCATCTATGTCCATCTGGAATATTGTCATATAATTTTTTCTTTGTAGTGTCTTTATCTGGTTTTGGAATTAGGATAATTCTGGCCTTGTAAGATGAGCTTTGAGTCTTCTCTATGAAGCCATTTGATGCAGGACTTTTGTTGGGAGTTTTTATTTTTTTATTATTTTTTTTATTACTGCTTCAATTTCACTAGTTGTAATCTGTCTGTTCAGATTCTCTGGTTCTTCCTGATTGAGTTTTGGAAGGTTGTATGTTTTGTCCAGATATATTGGCATATAAATTGTCCAATTTATTGGCATATAGTTGTTTGTAATATTTTCCTTCAATTCTTTTTATTTTTTTGGTGTCAGTTATTATTTCTCTTTCATTTTTTCCCTCTTTCTTTACTGATTTTATTTATTTGGACCCTTTCCATTTTTTTTTGTTGATGAGTCTGGTTAAAGGTTTGTCAATCTTGTTTATCTTGTCAAAGAGCCAGCTCTTGGCTTCATTGTTTTTCTAGACTTTATTTTGTTTATTTATGCTCTGATCTTTATATCTTCCTCCCTTATACTCACATTGAGTTTTGTTTGTTGTTCTTATTCCAGTTCTTTTATGTGTAAAGTTAGATTGTTTATTTTAGATTTTTCTTGCTTCCTGACATAGGCCTATAATGCTGTGAATTTCTCTCTGAGAATTTCACTGTGTCCCATAGATTTTGGATTGTTGTGTTCTCATTTTCATTTGTTTAAAGGTATCCTTTGATTTCTACCTTGATCTCACTGTTAACCCATTCATTGTTTAGTAACATGTAATTTAGCTTCCATTTCTTTGTGTGTTTTGGTCAGACAAGATGTGTGATATGATTTCAATCATCTTAAATTTAAGAATTGCTTTGTGTCCTAACATGTAGTCTATCCTATAAAATGTTCCATATGTACTTGAAAAGAATGCATGTTCTGTTTCTTTGGGTGAAATGCTCTGAAGATGCCAATTAAATCCATCTGATCTAGTGTCTCATTTCAGGTCTCTGTTTTCTTGTTGATTTTTTGTCTGGAAGATCTATCCACTGAAGTCAATGGGGTGTTAAAATCCTGTACTATGACTATTACTGTCAATTTCTCCCTTTACGTCCATCAAGATTTGCTTTACATATTTAGGTGCTCCTATGGTGGGTGCATAAATGTTTACAAGGATTATATCCTCTTACTGGATTGTTCCCTTTATCATTAGATAGTGTCCTTCTTTGTCTCTTATTACAGTCTTTGTTTTAAAGTCTATTTTGTCAGATATAAAAATTGTTATCCCAGCTTTTTTTTTACTTTTTCATTTACATGAAATATGTTTTTCTATCCCTTAACTTTTAGTCTGTGTCTATCTTTTGTTCTGAGGTGGGTCTCTTGTACACTGCATATATATGGATCTTGTTTTCTTATCCTTTCAGTTACCCTATATCTTTTGATTAGATCACTTAAGTAATTTACAATTAAAATGATTATGGATAGGTGCATATTTATTGCTATCTTATTCTTTTAACTATGTTTCTCTGTTGTTGTTCTTCTTCTTTTTCCTCCCCCTTCTCCTCCTCCCCATCCCCCACCCTCTTTCTCCTCTTCCACCTCTTTCTTCTTTAAGCAGGTCTTTTCACATTTTGAGGGGCATAGGGAGATGATTAGGATAATACTAGCCTCATTAAAAGAAGTTTGGGAGTCTTCCCTCTTCTTGAATTTTTTGGAATAGTTTGAGAAGGATAGGTGTTCTTTGAATGTTTGGTAAAATTCTCCTGTGAAGCCATCTGGTCCAGGGCTTTTGTATCTTGGTAGTTTTTGATTACTGCTTCAATTTTGCTATGCAGTAGAAAGAAGGAGGAATTCCTATACTTTATGACAGCATGAGTGGAAGAGGAAATGATTATGGTAAGTGAAATAAGCCAGTTGGTGAAAGACAAATATTATATGATCTCACTTATAAGAGGAATGTAATGAACAAAATAAACTACTTAGCTAAACAGAATCAGAGACTTGGAAACAGGAAACAGACTGGCAGCTGCCAGGGAAAGAGGGGAGGGGAGAATGGTGGAAAGAAGGGGAAGGTATTAGAACATGCGTGAATGACCTATGGATGTGGACAATGGTGTGGGAATTGTTTGTGGGAGTGGGGGGTGGGCTGGGCAGAGAAGGACAAAGGGGGAATAATTGGAACAACTGTAATAGAAAAAAGAAGGAAATTAAAAAATCATAATACTGGTTTGGTGGTGACAAACTCCTTTATCTTCTTCTTCTTCTTCTTTTTTTTTTTTTGTCTTGGAAGCCCTTTATTTCTCCTTCAATTTTAAATGATAGCCCTGGTGAGTAAAGTACTCTTGGTTGTAGGTCCTTGCTTTTCACCACTTAGAATATTTCATGCCAGTATCTTCTGGCTGGCAAAGTGTCTGTTGTGAAATCTCAGAATAAAATTTTAAAAAAATATGAAGTTGATATATAGAGTGGAGAACCAACATTTTCTTTCATTATTAATATTTCTTGTGGCTCTAAGACAGAAGCAATTTGCCAAAAAGGAAATTTGTTTGAATGTAAACAGAGGGTTGTTGGTAAGTTTTCAGACTGTTTTCCTCCCCTTGTCTTTAGCCAGCATTTTATTTTAAACAATTTAACCATGAAAGCAACACACTCACACAATCAATTACTCCTTATAAAATGTTTTGATCAAATTCAGGGAATAAATAGTATGCTTATTGTTTTATTTTATCTAATAATTAACCATGAATTTCCTGTCTTTCATGACTACCTCTTGGTGCTTGATGTTGTAACTGGTGTATAACTGGGGTTGCCCTATGATTCTGACTTTGTTGATGTATGGATCTCACTTCCTCAGCTCCTTAATATTATTTTTATTAAAAACTTGATCATAGCACATGCTAATTATCCAGGAGCTAAAAAGCAAGTTTGTGACTTAGGCTCCTTTACTCTTCACTACCACATTCAGTAGGAAAATTTTGAAATATTGGAGAAAAACTTACAGAGAAGAAAATTACATCTATATTGAAAAACTCTAAAATCTATGGAAGTCCATTAAACAGTCTGAAAGACAATATGCTCTTGGATGGAAAGATCCAATAACACAAAATGTCAATAATAGCAAATTAATACATATGTTGAATGCAACTCCAACTAGAATCTGAATATTTTAAAAATATATTGTAAAATGATACTATTTGAATATAAAATAATGGGCCACAAAGGGTAGCCAAAATGTTAGGAAATTATGAACAGTGAGAATAAATTTTGAAGTGTTAACTCATTATTCACAGAGAATATGGTATTGGTATAATGCCACGTATTGGCAGAATATAATAAAGAGCTAAAGCCAGTATACAAGGGATTTAATATGTGACAATTTGTGTAGGGGGGAAGAAATGTTTTAATTATTAAATAGTATTAATATAATTGGCTATTCATTTTGAAGAAAGTAAAAAATTGTCTCTTCATTTCTTTTATCATATATAAGATACAAATTCCAATATGAGTAGGGGTTTAAATATTATGAATTTATTGAAATAAGCTATTAACTTTCTACCTTCTACTAGTTGAGTTGGAGAGATTTCTGAAAAATAAAGAGAATCCATGCCAACAGGTTCCCTGCCCACCCTACCCTACCCCCAGTGAGAGCCACCAACACTTTAACCCAGGTTTCCAACACTGGTTATCTTATTTTTATTTATTTTTATTTTTTAATTATATTTTATTGATTATGCTATTACAGTTGTCCTATTTCTCCCCCATCACTCCCCTCTGCCCTTCACACTGCCTCCCACCCACATTCCCCCCTTTAGTTTATGTCCATGTTTCATAAGTTCTTTAGCTTCTACTTTCCCCACACTATTTTTGCCCTCCCCCTGTTTATTTTCTGCCCACCATCTATGCTACTTATTCTCTGTACCTTTTCTCCCTCTCTCCTCCTCCCACTCCCATGTTGCAAACCCTCCATGTGATCTCCATTTCTGTGTTCCTGCTCCTGGTCTACTTGTTTGCTTAGTGTGCTTTTATTTTAGGTGTGGTTGTTAATATCTGTGAGTTTGCTGTCTTTTTACTGTCCTATTTTTTATCTTCTTTTTCTTAGATAAGTCCCTTTAATATTTCATATAATAAGGGCTTAGTGATGATGAACTCCTTTAACTTAACCTTATCTGAGAAGCGCTTTATCTTCCCTTCCATTTTAAATGACAGCTTTGCTGTATAGAGCAATCTTGGGTGTAGGTCCTTGACTTTCATGACTTGAAATACTTCTCTCCAGCCATTTCTTGCCTGTAAGGTCTCTTTTGAGAACTCAGCTGACAGTCTGATGGGAACTCCTTTGTAGGCAACTCTGCCTTTATCCCTTGCT
>PVKU01002853.1:0-47124 GCA_004027475.1 Anoura caudifer
CCTCAAGACAAGGAATTCACAGCACATTCTCCCCCTCAGGAGCAGGCCCACATCTTTCTCTCCCCCACTGCTTCCCCTATAGGCACGGATCTTCTAAACTCTAAGGGTCTCTCGAGACTTGTCACTAGGGGAGAAGTAGGCAGGAGCAGCTCCTCCTGGGCTTATCCCTGAACCCGTCTCCAGGGCCCCCTTCTCTCTGACTTTTTCTCTCCTGTCACTTCTTCTATCTTAAGCCTTTCCTTCCTTTCACTGTCCCCAGCTTAAACGGACATACTCTCAAAACCACCTGGATTCATGTTGCGAAATCTTTGCTACCTGAAGTCAAGAACCAACCCACATACCACTGGTGGGCCTGTGGCAGACCCACTCTGGACCCAGACGCTGTCCTGTAATAACCCCTCTGCTTGGGCCTCAGCTTCTTCATTTGTTGCCAAACAGTAAGTGGGGTCCTGCTGAATTTTCTCCCCTCTAGGCAAAATTCTGGAAGCAGAGGTTTGGTGAAAAGGGAAAGGGGTCTTTATTCAAAAGCTACACAATTTTGGAATAACAGCTTTCCACATGTACTGGTCACTTAAGCATATCAACTAAGGCTCAAATCTTTAACTCTTGAGCTCCCCTATCATTCCCCTTGATAGTTTTTAATTACCTTATTTGTATAAGAATAGTTTACAGACTAAAACAGCATAAGACACAAAAGCTACACACTTTTGGAAGAATGGCAAGCTTCTGCCTCAGAGCCCATCTCCTCTAGAACACCCAGAGAAAAATAACCCTGCCACCCTCTGCCAGACCGGACGAGTCCTAGGCTGCACCCAGAGTTCCTTCTCCCACTTAAAATACTGTCCTTTGGGAAATTGAGTTGGCTACAGCATGATCATCAGGCATCCCTGAGAAAGAGAAAGAGCCAGTCTCTGCTTTCCTTCTGTTTGCATCTTCCAGCCCATAGTTCTATGTGCACTGGGGGGTTCAGCTTCTCAGCCAATCCCATCCTAAACTGTTTACCATTGCCTCAGGCAACTTCCTCCTACGGACCCTCCCTATAGCTCCCCAGTGGTCTGATCAGATCTCTTATATCACATTCATAAAACAAGAAGATTGGAATAGATGTTTAGGACTCCTTACAGCTCTTGACTTTCATACTTGTGAACAATATAAAAAAGAGATTGTGGGACTTCCGGCCAAGATGGAGGTGTAGGTGGACACACTGTGCCTTCTCGCACAACAAAATTAAGGACAACAAAGATTTAGAAACAAGAAAACAACCAGAACTAATAGAAAATTGAACTGTATGGAAGTCCAACAACCATTCATCCAGACCAGTAAGAGGAGCGGAGTCCTGGCAGGAAAAAGTGGAGGTTGGCAGATCCCAGGCGTGCAATCGGCAGCTATCAGAACCCAGGCATGAGGTGGCAACAATGCAGACCCAGTGAGGCTGCGCAAGGCGGCTGGCTGACCAGGTGGTCTCACATTTGAGTGCAGATAATCCAGGCAAAGGGGAAGCAACAGAAGGGACTGGAATCCCAGAGAGAACAGAGCAAGTGCCATTGTTCCCTCTTGGACCCTGCCCCCACATACAGCGTCACTACCCAGCAACTGGGCTGCCCCGCCCTGGGGAACACCTAAGGCTCCACCCCTCACTACTGAACAACTGTGACCAGACAAAAAAAAAAAAAAGTGGCTGAAACAGGAGAACAAATCAAAGCCCCAGAGCCAATTCATCTAAGTGACCAAGAGATAGCCAACTTATCAGATGCGAAGTTCAAAGCCCTGGTGATCAGGATGCTCACAGAATTGGTTGATTTTGCTCACACATTACATGAACAAATAAAGGCTACAGTAAGTGAAATGAAGGAAAGGGAACCAATAGAGATGGGAGGAAAACTGGGACTCAAATCAATGGAGTGGACCAGAAGGAAGAAACAAACAACCAAACAGAAAAGAAGGAAGAAACAAAAATTCAAAAAAAATGAGGAGAGGCTTAGGAACCTCCAGGACATCTTTAAACGTCCCAATATCCGAATTATAGGGATACCGGAAGGGGCAGAGGAAGAGCAACAAGTGGAAAACTTATTTGAACAAATAATAAAGGAGAACTTCCCCAATCTGGCAAAGGAAATAGTCTTCCAGGAAGTCCAGGAAGCTCAGAGAGTCCCAAAGAAGTTGGACCCAAGGAGGAACACACCAAGGCACATCACAATTACATTACCTAAGATTAAAGATAAGGAGATAATCTTAAAAGCAGCTAGAGATAAGGGGATAGTCACTTACAAAGGAGTGCCCACCAGACTGTCAGCTGATTTCTCAAAAGAGACCTTACAGGCAAGAAGGGGCTGGAAAGAAGTATTCCAAGTCATGAAAGTCAAGGACCTCCATCCAAGATTGCTCTATCCAGCAAAGCTGTCATTTAGAATGGAAGGGAAGATAAAGTGCTTCTCAGATAAGGTCAAGTTAAAGAAGTTCATCATCATCAAGCCCTTATTATATGAAATGTTAAAGAGACTTACCTAAGAAAAAGAAGATAAAAAGTATGAACAGTAAAAAGACAGCAAACTTACAGATATTAACAACCACATCTAAAACAAAAGCAAACTAAGCAAACAGCTAGAACAGGAACAGAACCACAGAAATGGAGATCACAGGGAGGGTTAGCAACAGGGGAGTGGGAGGAGGAGAGAGGGGGAAAAGGTACAGAGAATAAGTAGCATAGATGGTGGGTAGAAAATAGACAGGGGAAGGGCAAGAATAGTGTGGGAAATGTAGAAGCTAAAGAACTTATGACACGTGGACATGAACTAAAGGGGAAATGTGGGTGGGAGGGGGTGTGCAGGGTGGAGGGTAATGATGGGGGAGAAATGGGACAACTGTAATAACATAATCAATAAAATATATTAAAAATTAAAAAAAATTATAAAAAGATCAGCAAGAATACATCATCACTGTCAGGATCTGTGGATCAGGGAACTTTAGAGCCACATAGCAGTTGCTCAGACCTGCAACAGAAAGTGAATGCCCTCTATACTGCCACCTTGACCCACACTCAGTTCAAGTTCAAGGTTCAGCCCTGACCAGTGTGGCTCTGTTGGGCATCATCTCACAAAGCAAAGGGTTGTCAGTTCAATTCCCAGTCAGGACGCATGCGGGGTTACAGGTTCTGTCCCCGGTTGGGGAATGTGTGAGAGGCGGCCCACCAATGTTTCTTTTCTCTCCCTTCCCCTCTCTCTAAAAATAAATATTTTTTTTTTAAAAGAGAGAGAGATTGTGGACAAAAAAAAGAGTTCTGTGGAAAGTAACCTCATAGGGTGGTGATCTGATCATAAATTCCTAACTGGGCAGGTCATGCTGAGTAGTCACACCCCAGGCCTATAACTTCTTTAGTAAAAAGCTTGTCTTTGCCTTAAGCAAGCCCTGTCCATTGTTCTCGCGCATCAGTTAATACACCTTTGAAATGCCAAAAGTAATACCCCTTAAAGGGGCATTGACCCTCCAGAGAGCACACTGTCTGTCTTGTTAACTGTCCTGTAATCCAATGCCCACATTGCTTCTTCCCACCTTCATGTAATCTTCCCCACCTTCAGACCAGAACATCAGAAAAGTTCTCCTTTACTCTTTACTAATTAGGGAATGAACAAATTTCTTGATCCCTTAAGGGAAATCTTGGGCTACTCGGGTAGCATATGTTCTCAAAGTGACTGACTGCCAGGGGCCGGCATCCTTGCTCTGTCCCGCAGTTATGGGCTCTGCAGGGCCTCTCAGAGTCATCCCAGGCTGATGGGACTCTCACAAGACACGGACCCCTCTGCTGAGTCTCTGACATCAGCAGTGAGTCACTCACTCTCCAGGAGTCACATACACATGCAGGACCCTGGATATCCATGTGGTTGATGTCCCCAGGGAGACTTCTGGAAGCATCCCTCAAAGCCCCTTCAACTCTTGACCTTTCTCAGTCTCAAAATCTCAAGTTTTGCTCTGTTTTGAGCTCCATCACTCCAACTTTAGAGGCTTTGGCTTCTTCAATTCATAATAATCCCTCTGATGATTACATAATTTAAAAATGACAAAGGGCTCTCATATCCCCAGGATTTTTTTCACTTCTTACAAGTCCATTAGGAATTTTTTTCCCTCCAATTTAGAGATAAAAAAATGTAAGGTTTCAAAAATTTATAACTAGCTCAAGTGGCAGAGCTTGAATTCAATAAATACTTGATTTATCGATTCAGTAAACATTTATTCAAACCACTGACTGGATGGTCAAATACTATTTGAGAATACAAAGGCCAACAAAAATCAATGCCCTCCCCCCACAAAAATCATGGCCCCTAGCCTGTGGCACTCACATTCTAGCAGTAAATATAGACCCAGTGATACATTGTTCTGGTGAAATGAGGTAAGTGCTGCAGTAACATGTTGGAGGAGGAAAGAACAGTCAGTGATAGAGTGACATCCGAGTTAGGCCCTGCACGCTGTCTTTTATCACAGCTTCCTCTCAGACCAGTCAGGGTAAGTTAAATTATGCCGCCGAACAAATAAGCCCAAATCTCAGTTTATGTCTCACTCATACTACACATCTGACACAGCTGGGCAGGAAGTGTTCACACAGTCACCCAGGGATCCAGGCCAACAGAGGTATAAAGATCTCTGAACCAGCCACTAAATGTGGAGGCCGATAGTGATGCCTGCCAATTCCACTCCCAGTTCACTGTGCAGATCCAGCTATGAGACCTCAGTCAACCACCAAGGGGCCTAGAGTTGTCTTTCTGGTACCTGGAAAGACGAAAAACAAATAATTGAGGGGGGGTGGGGGGACTCAAGTCAAGTAGAGAAAGCTATGCTTTACCTGTACTATACCAGTCTGCATCATCAGGTTCTGATTCTATGGGAATTCTTTTACAACTCTGTAAGATGGAGGTAACTGATGAAAATGAATTCTCTTCCCATAGAGCACAGGTGGCAAACACAAGGCCCGAGGGCCGAATCCAGCCCTCTACCTTGTTTCTACTCGGCAGCAGTGCCAAGCTCTCGCTTAACCGTTAAAGAGTAGTTACATTTATACAGTCCTAAAATTACATTCAGCCCTTTGAAGATAAGTGAGAGGCTGATGCAGCCCCCCATGAAAAACAGTTTGACACCCCAGCCATAGAGGTTCAACCGAGTCCTCCCCATTCTTTGTGGAAAAACCAGTTTGACTGTAACTGCATATTCATTTCAATGTTCCTGATCTATAAAGGTGCCTGTTTTTCAGATTCTCTTTTGAATCAGTTGTGACATCTGTCTAGTTCTCTCGTTATGAGGAAAATAAAATCTTTAACATGTGTTCACTTTTATGCCTGTATGAGAGCCATGATTTTGTCTTTTGCTGAAAAGTATCTTTCAGCAACTCACTTCAGAGATGAGAAAAGAAGTTCTGAGGTTAAGAAACTTGTCCGAAGTCACCCAGGTAGTGAGTGGCTGAGGTGGGAATTCCAATCTCTTCCTTTCCACCTCAGATGCGGAGGGTAGGGTTCATTCACTGTCAGGGTCCAAGAAGGTTGAGTGTTTAAGCTGGGTTTTTGGAAATGAGCGGCGCTTCTGCAAACAGAGAAGGGCATTCCCACTCTGGGCAGGAGCACTGGCAGCCAGGGAGTGCAGGTGCATTTGGAGAACAAGAAGGAGCCCAGCGGGGGCAAGGTTGGAGGGGAACCGAAAGTGAGGGTGACAACCGGGAAATCCGCGTGTGCCCAGGCCAGGATGTCTGGATTCAGCTGTGTGAGCAACAGGAAGCCCTTTGTGGATCTTAAGCAGGAAAGGAAACGAACGAGTCTGTGTTTCAAGAAATCATGTCTGAGTTGCATAGAGAGCACGATCAAAAGCAGGGATTCATTTGTGTTCATAGAAGCACTAATCACAGTAGCCAGAAGGCGGAAACAGCCCAAATTTCCAACCAATGGATGGACGACAAAACGTGGCGCACCCCCACACTGGAGCGTTATTCAGCCTTCAGAAAGATACGTGCTGGCACACGCTGCAACATGCATGAACCCCGAGAACACTGTGCGAAGTGAAAGAAGTCGGATAAAAATGGGCAAATATTGTTTAATTCCACTTGTTAGCATTACCTCTATTAGGCAAATTCACAGAGAAAGTAAGCAGAGTAGAGGTTACCAAGGGCTAGGAGGGCGGGAGGAGTGGAGAATTATTGTTTAATGGGTATAAGTTTCTGTTGGGTTTGATGGAAAAATTCCGGAAGTGAACAGTGGCGATGGGGGAGGGGTGCACGACATCGCGAGTGTACCTATTGCCAATGACCTGCACGCTTAAAATGGTTAAAAATGGTACATTTTCTGTTAGGTATTTCACCACAATAAAAATAGTGGGGTTTTGTTTTTTATTTTGTTTTTTTATTTTGTTTTTGTTTTTGTTTTTGTTTTAAGGCAGGGAGATGCTATACAGTCCACTTGAGAAATGTCCAGGGCTGGAAGTGGGCAGACAGGAGGAGGTAGGGAGAGACAACCCCTGAGTCACCCAGGGCTCGAATCCAGAGGCTGCCGTTCCCACCAGGGTCCTCTCTGGGGCTCATATGCTTTGGTTTTATTCTAAAATTATCTGCTTCTATTATGCTACCCTTGTGAATTATTTAACACATTTTGATATGGAGCTTGGGCAAACGTCTGATGCATAGTAAATTCTTAATACCAATGTATTGGATGAAGGATGGAAGAAATTAAAAAACAAAACAAAACCAGAAATGCATATCATTGGCTCTCTGCGGACACAGGGGAGAAGGAGGGGCGTCTTTGAATCACTGGGAAGCTTTTTCTAAACAGACTTACTAGCTCCCATCCTCCAATAATCCTCTCTGACCCTCATGCCTAAATTCCAATATGCTCTGAGGTGGATGAAAACTAGGGGGTAAGGAACCAGGTGAGGCAGATTCCTGGCAGGGGAAGAACCCAGGTATACAGATTTGGGGCTCACTAGACACCTGGACCCTAGAACAGAAAGAAGGAAGCTGTGACTGGGGAGATAGGAGTTAAAGATTTGGTCAGAAATGGGGTTCAATCCTTAGGAACCAATCACTCTTCTTTCCCCTACCCCCCTTCTCTGGTTGTTAATGACCTTGTCTTCTCCATTATTCATCCACTGTTTCAGCTGCAGCTGTGACTCCATGGGTCCATTAAGGTTCTCTTGGGGCAGTTAAGCTTCCGCTGAGTGCATTAGAGCCGGCGAGGAGGCACCAGGAGCCAGCTCTGCTCAGCCGCCCTGCCGCCTGCCTGTGAGACACTAGGTTGCTCCCTTGTCCACTCCCCACCCCCAACCAGCAACCCCAGCAAATTCAAGGTGCTTGATTAAGGGCATCCCTGCAACAAGCAGGTACCTGGGCCCCAGTATCCTTCGCATTGATAATCCCTCCTATGTGTGAAGCACTCTTCTCACACGGAGACCTTCTGCACACATGATCAGCACCTTACAGACATATATGCCTGAGAGCTCGGGCTTGGACTCACGCTGCCTGGGCTTGGATCCTAGTGCCACCACTTACCAATTTAAGGAACTGAAATAAGTTCCTGAACTTGAACCCTCAATTAACCCCAGTTTCCTTATGAGTAAAATAGAGATTGTAGTGATGCCGAGCTCATGCAGTTGCTTTGAGAGCTAAATGAGACAACACATAAAATGCCCAGAGCACAGTGCCTGGTGTACATAAGTAATGAACGTCTGTTGGGGCTGCTGCCTCATTATTGTTACAATGAGAAAGTTGGACAGGATTATCCCAGGGTCTTCTCAGGTGCTGATGTTTTGTTCATTCATTAAATAAATATCTGTTGTGCATGTATTGTATGCAAAACACTCTTCTAGATACCAAGGTTATAGCAGTGAATAAGAAAGATATCTGTCTCCACAGAGATTACTTTTTAGTAGGGGAGCTAGGTGATAAACGATAAACATAATACATAAATAAGCTAGATGGTGTGTTAGAAGGTAAGAGCTATGGAAAAATTGGAGGGAGGTAAGGGGATCAGGGAGTGCCGGCACAGTGGTCAGGAAAAGCTTCATTTAGAAGGTGACATCTGAGCAAAGACTTGAAGGAGGTAAGGGCATGAGCCCTGCAGGTATTTGCAGGAAGAATGTTCCAGGCAACAGCAATTGCCAGTGCAAAGGGCCTGAGGTAGAAGCGTGCCTGGCTTTGTTAGAGGAGACAGTGCAAAGCCAGTAAAGTATACGAGGTGAAGAGGAGTAGCAGGTGACCTCAGAGAGATAATGGGGGACGAAGCCTATAAGCCTTGTGGCTGATTGTCTGGACTTCTGTGCCTATGGAGAGAGAAATGGCGGGTTGTGTGGGGAGTGGGGAGGCAAGGAAAAGGTGGTGGAGTCAAAGGATTGTAATATGTTCCAGTGAACTGCAGCCAGGGTTCTAGAGGAGGGACATATAAAGATAGGAGGTGGTGGCCCATGAGAGGGACGCACAAAATTGAGCTATTGGCAACTATGAGGTCAAGTGTATGAACTTGGGAATGAGAGACTGAGACTGGGAGGACAAGGAACTGAGAGGCTGTGGTGTATGTGTGTATGAAAATCACCAAGAATCAAGATAGAATAATGGTGGAGAGAGAGGCAGTAAGCCAGGAAGATAACATCATCAGCTTTTAAAGTGTAGACCTTATTATTACTTAGGTATGGCAAGGCCAACGGAGCTGCTGCAACTGCCATTGGAAAGATTGCTAGTCACAGATCGCCAGTGAAGGGGGCATGCCGTGCCACAGGGGGCCACATGGGGAAGGCCAGGGTCAGTCGGGAGGCGGGGGTGGAGGATGGAAACGTAGCAAGAGTCTTTACTGTGGTTTCCGTGGGGGAAAAAAAAAAACAGGCAAGGCAGGGTATACAGATTTAGGATTGGCTGGTTCGAATAATTTCAGTGGTCTCCGGGTCACAGGGGCCATCCCATTTGTCTCGTGCTTGGCTATGGGCAGGTGGGTAGTAACCCTGAGTGTGAGAGCCCATAAAGGAGTGGGGTGGGGGGTGGACTCTGGGATGTATGCTCGCAAGTGAGTTGTTTGCTATCCCGATGGTCCCTCCAGAGTCAGCAAGCTCCCAAGATGGCAAAGTACCAAAGAATAAAAGGCACGGTCGATACTATGGTGAAGTGAGGGAGGGGGGCTGGTGGGAGGAGGTCAGTAAATGGCACAGACAATGAGGCGTGCTGGTGGTGTGGCTGACGACGCAGGGGTGGAGCCCAAGAGACAGGAAGACAGAGGAAGAGACCCTGTGGAGCCAGGAGGGCACCTACTCCATCTGCTGGTGGTAGGGCGTGGGAGAAGGGGACCACCTCTGCTCAGAGAGCCGCAAAGTTGAAGCCCTGAGTGGAGGGCTATGTTTCATTAGCAAGGAGAGGAGGGAAGGCTGAGGGCATGAGATTTGCTGATGATGGACATACATTCCACAGCGCATACAGCAGAGGGGGTTCTAGAATTGAGGAGGAGGAGGACATAGGGACAAGGTGGGCATGGGTGGAGCTGTGTGGGGATTAGAGCAGGGAGGAGAGGTGTGGCCTGTGGGTCTGGGCTTCACAGGGCTACTGACATAACAGGGGTAAGAGGCCCAGTGAGACTGGCGCTGGGGTAGCCAAGGCACAGAGTGGGGCCAGGACAGAACGTGGTGGTAGGTGTGGTTTGGTTCCCCTGCGTCCGTCTCACTCTGCTGGGAAAGGCAGATTCATTCCTACTGGGCAGGCCCCTCTTGATGCAGAATCATGTGAGCCATTCACTTCTACTTGGCGAGACTCCCTCCTGGACCTTGAGGGAATTGAGGAGGCCCAGGGAAGCCAAAGTGGACTCAGGGAAGATCAGATCCCTCTTGACCCCTATTAATGGAGAGTTAGGGGCTTGAAATGGGAGAATGAGAGGCCTGGTGATGGAGGTCTTGCATTCCAGTATTTGCTCAGTACAACTTGATTCCCACTTCCAGCAGCAGGCCTCCAGACACCTTGGACATGAGCCCCCCAACCACCCCAGGACTGGGTGACTGGGATTTGCACCCTGCTCTTCAGGAGCCAGCCTTGCTGCTCTGTAGGATGCTGTTCCTAGCTCTCTGAAGGTCAGGGATGTTCTCCTTAGCATCCGATTACATGTGAAGCATTTTCAAAACTGTGTCTCAGTGGTGTTCAAAGTTTTCTTTCTTTCTTTTTTTTACTCAGGGGAAACTTTTCAAAATAAAATCTTACGTGGAACCACAATATAAAAACCAAGAAAACAAAAATTTATGTTATAATTTCAAATATATAAGTGAAATTTATAAATTAAGTTGCTATGAAATCCATCAGTGATCTCATATATGTCAAAATTTGGTACATAACACATTTTGGAGAGATGTTGCTTTTGACCATTTCTTTTTAAAGGGTTAAACATGGATCATTTAAATGAAATTTAAATAACTTGTCTCTAGAATCCCCAGGGAATCAGACTTCCGGCCAAGATGGAGGCATAGGTTGACACACTGTGCCTCCTCGCACAACCAAAATTAAGGACAAAAAGATTTAGAAA
Organism: Anoura caudifer; assembly: GCA_004027475.1. Classification (NCBI taxonomy): domain Eukaryota; kingdom Metazoa; phylum Chordata; class Mammalia; order Chiroptera; family Phyllostomidae; genus Anoura; species Anoura caudifer. The sequence continues at coordinate 10,515 of PVKU01002853.1, forward strand.
CAAGAAAACAACCGGAACTGATAAAAATTGAACTGTATGTAAGTCCAACAACCATTCATCCAGACCGGTAAGGGGGTGGAATCGCGGCAGGAAAAAGTGGAGGTGGGAAGTACACAGGCAGCAGTGGCTGGCAGATCCCAGGCGTGCAGGCGGTGGCTGGTGGACTCCAGGCACAGGGTGGCAACGGTGCAGACCCAGTGAGGCCACACAAGACGGCTGGCTGACCATGTGGTCCCACATTCGCGTACAGATAATCCAGGCAAAGGGGAAGTGGCAGAAGGGACTGGAATCCAAGAGAGAGCAGAGCAAGTGCCATTGTTCCCTCTTGGAACTCAGCCCCACATACAGTGTCACTACCCAGCAACTGGGCTGCTCCGCCCTGGGGAACACCTAAGGCTCTGCCCCTCACTACATAACAGCCATGACCAGACAAAAAAACAAAACAAAACAAAAAATGGCTCAAATGGGAGAACAAATCAAAGCCCCAGAGCCAATTCATCTAAGCAACAAAGAGATAGCCAGCCTATCAGATGCACAGTTCAAAGCCCTGGTGATCAGGATACTCACAGAATTGGTTGATTTTGCTCACAAATTAGATGAACAAATGAAGGCTACAGTAAGTGAAATGAAGGAAAACGCACAGGGAACCAAGAGTGATGGGAGGAAAACTGGGACTCAAATCAATGGAGTGGACCAGAAGGAAGAAATAAACAACCAAACAGAAAAGAAGGAAGAAACAAGAATTCAAAAAAATGAGGAGAGGCTTAGGAACCTCCAGGACACCTTTAAACGTCCCAACATCCGAATTATAGGGGTACCAGAAGGGGAAGAAGAAGAGCAACAAGTGGAAAACTTATTTGAACAAATAATAAAGAAGAACTTCCCCAATCTGGCTAAGGAAATAGACTTCCAGGAAGTCCAGGAAGCTCAGAGAGTCCCAAAGAAGTTGGACCCAAGGAGGAACACACCAAGACACATCACAATTACATTACCCAAGATTAAAAATAAGGAGATAATCTTAAAAGCAGCAAGAGAAAAGGAGACAATTACCTACAAAGGAGTTCCCATTAGACTGTCAGCTGATTTCTCAAAAGAAGCCTTACAGGCAAGAAAGAGCTGGAAAGAAGTATTTGAAGTCTTGAAAGACAAGGACCTACATCCAAGATTGCTCTGTCCAGCAAAGCTACCATTTAGAATGGAAGGGCAGATAAAGTGCTTCTCAGATAAGGTCAAGTTAAAGGAGTTCATCATCACCAAGCCCTTATTCTATGAAATGTTAAAGAGACTTACCTAAGAAAAAGAAGATAAAAAATATGACAGTAAAAAGACAGCAAACTCACAGATATTAACAACCACACCTAAAACAAAAGCAAACTAAGCAAACAGCTAGAACAGGAGCAGAAACACAGAAATGGAGATCACATGGAGGGTTAGCAACAGGGGAGTGGGAGGAGGAGAGAGGGGGAAAAGGTACAGAGAATAAGTAGCACAGACAGTAGGTAGAAAATAGACAGGGGGAGGGCAAGGATAGTGTGGGAAATGTAGAAGCTAAAGAACTTATGACACATGGACATGAACTCCATAAAGGGGAGAATGAGGGTGGGAGGGGGTGTGCAGGGTGGAGGGGAATGATGGGGGAGAAATGGGACAACTGTAATAGCATAATCAATAAAATATATTTTAAAAAAGAAAAAAAAAATCCCTGGGGCCTCCAAAGGACACTGAATTGAAAATGACTGCTCTGCTTTCTTTTTGAGGAAGTCGCAGTTGCAGCTGCAGCTCATCGCTGTTGAGCCCACTTCTGCTCTTGGCTCACCGCTGTTCCCTCTCGCCGAGCAACAAGTTGGGTTCCTCGACTTGTCAGAAACAAGAACAGTTTCTGACTGTTCATAAGGGCAAGGATTATGTTTTCTGTGGCCCTTGTATGTCCTACATCTCTAGACATAGATAGTAGTTGGTCATTAAATTTTGAACCAAAAAAGCAGGCAAGGAAGGAAGATTAGAACTAATTCCAAAGTCCAAGCTCTTTCCTCTATTTCTGCCTCATCAGGTTTTTAAATTTGTGGTATTCATATTGTTTTTGAATTTGTGGTATTGTGTGTGTCATCATTAGCTTGTACCACTTGTCGGGCTAACAATGTCATTTTTTTTTTCACCAGAACTGTGTTTAATTTTTGTATTAGAGACAGAATGATATTGTAATACAGAGGCTTTTTTAAAGATTGCAGGTACAGAAGGCTGATAAAGGGCATCCACACACACACACACAGACACACAACCTCCCTGCACTTAGCGTCATACTTCACGGCCAAAGAGTGACTGCTGTCCCTTTAAGTCAGATCAAGGCAAGAATGGGCGCCCTCACACTCCTATCCCACATGGAGCTCGAGGCCTCAGCCCTGTGTTGTCAGAGACTGATCTGGACTCCAGCCTCGTTCCTCCGTGACTGTCTGGGCACTGTCTTCTTCCTGATACCAATTTTGTCCTCAGGCTGCCTTCCGTCTTGGTGGCAAATGTCTGCGAACAGCAATCAGGACTGTGTGTTTCAGGCTTGTGACACCCAGCCCCAGGATCTGACCCCTGGTGAATGTGTGGACACCACCCCTCCTCCCTTCAGTGGCAGCTGTGCAGGGTCAGGGTGGGGGTGAAACTGGCAGCCGGTGGGGCAGGGTGGGGCTCGGAGAGAATAACCATGCCTTGCTACCAGACTGCAGTCTTCACGCAGGCGAGGACCGTGTCTGTCTCTTTGCTGGCGTAGCCCTCGTGCAAGGCACAGAATCAGCCATGGACATTCACAGAATGACCTGTAGATCACATTGGAGCCACAGGAAAAGTAGCAAGATGGAAACACAGCAAAGTCTGCTCTCCTGTGTTTCTCAACTGAACGTATTCACACAGGTGCGTACTCCCTGGAAGGGGAAGTGAAATCCCGCATTAGAGGAAGAGGGTTAAGTTTATAGATGGGCGGGGGCGAGGGGGGGGGGTTAGTCTGCCAGGGCTGCCGCAGTGAAGTGCTCTGACCAGGGAGCTTAAATAACAGAATTTATTTTCTCACAGTTCTGGAGGCTAGAAGTCAGAGTTCAAGGTGGTGGCAGCAGGATTGGCTTCTTCTGAGACCTGTCCCTTGGTTGGCAGATGGTCTTCTCCCTGAAGCTTCACATGCTCTTCCCCCTGGGTGTATCTGTGGCTGAACTTCTTTCCTTATAAAAACAGCAGTCGTGTTGGATTAGGGCCCACCCTACTGACCTCATTTTAACTTATTTTATTTACTGTGTGGAAGATTCTATCTCCCAATACATATGAATTTTGATAGACATAATTCAACCCATTACATCTCATTGCTGCAAAAAGATGGAGAGATGGGGTAGGAGGCAAAAGGCTGGAAAACAGGCCCCGTCACATGTTGAGAAACACGCAGATGTAATCCTGAGAAGAATGAAAAATCTCTAAGGAAAAAAAAAATTTTAGGGGATCTTGTTTTATCACTGTGTGATTGAGAACCTGGGGTTGCTTTTGGCCCTCTTTTCCATGCGCCCCACCCCCCACTACAGGCTGACCCTCGCCAGCTACAGAAGCCTCACACCCAGCCGTGGGCCCTCCACCCTCTCTTGCTCACAGTTGCTGAAGTCTGGCTGGCCCCGACCGTCCCTCCTGAAAATGACCTCAGCAGCCCTTTTAAGCCGTTGGAAACAATCAGAAACTACAGACAAAAAGTGCTACTCAAGGAAGGCCGGCTGTGTTTCTCCACAGTCAAGAAAACTGATAGGACACTGAAAAATGGAACCCTGGGCAGGTAGTGATGGAAGTTTGGTCTGAACATTGTACCAGAAAGAAATCTTTCCCTGGTCTATAAGTCTGTATTATCCAGATTAGAAAGTTCACAGTCTTAGATGTGTAAGAAATGTACTTTTGCTTTTCCGTCACTGAACGGGAGTTCTCCTTTGAGCTCCTGGTCTCCCAGAGGGCAGAGCTCAGAGCCAGCAGTTCAGGGGCTCACGGTGCTTTTCCCCAGGGCTTCTAACTGTGATAAGCAGTGGTGGGAGTGGTGGGAGTGTCACCCGGCCTGGTTGTCATCCTTGTGCCCTCCCTGTCCACAGAGCCTGGTCCCTACAGGTCACTGCCATGTCCACTTTTTCAGGTCTGCTGACTCCCTAGAGCATGGCCCACCGCTCTTGGGTTCCTGGGGAATATTCTGCTGCTCTGGGCACCACACGGGGGCATGCAGGGCTCTGGGGCCTCTCTCAGGCCTCTTGCTGCCAGCTCAGGGGGTCTCCGGGCCTTACCGTTACACCAGGACTCACTAGGAAAAGGAGAATGAGGATTCCTTCTGCACCTGATTCTCCGGGCTTCTCTGCATTTGTGTCAGAGTCCCCTTCACCCTCAGGACTCAGCCCAAGGAGCCAGGATAAAGAGCCCCCTCGCCAGAACCGCACTGGTGTCTAAGCACTCTGCATTCCTGTCTCTCCCGACCCCTGGGAGGAGCTCCAGGCCTGGGCATTGGGTAGCCTGATGCTTCCTCTAGGCTTCCTAATCTATTGTTTATGGCATAATTGTGTCTCCCAGACTTTTGAAACTTAAACCCAAGGCTTCTGTGACCATAAAGCATTTCTTTCTGCTTTATTTTTTTCCTCTCTCTTGAGGCAGTAAATGCCACTGGGTAAAGGCCAAAGGGAAACAGTATGGGGATGGGGGGGTGTGAGGAGAGAGTGATATATCAAGAAGTGTTATCCTGCCACATCTGTATTCACAAATTTCTCCCAGAAAACATTGCTTCTAGCTTTGCTCTGGCCAATCGCACATCTAATTTGGATGGCCCATCAGCTCTTAACGTTCAGTTCCTTGTCTCCTCCTTTCCAGGAAGGAACATCCCAATCCCACTTCAGAATCTCACCGCCAGATGGAGGCGCCTCACCTTTTCTGCAGAGTGCATCCCCCAAACTCGCCCCTCACTGGGCACAGTCTAACATTTTCCCACTTCATCTTCTCTCCCATGGCCCTGGAGTCCACTTCGTGCTCTCCCTGCAACCTGCAGCCCTCAGCCCTTCTTATCTTTCCATTTCTCCTCCCCTCCCCATTTTTCCATACAGCCTTTTACCTTCGTTTTTCCTGACACTTGTTTTGGAATAGTGCCATAGGGACTCCTCCCTCTGCTTATAGTTAGTTCATATCTCAACTGACTGTAATAATTTAGCATCTATTTAGTATAGAACTGGCCTTACCCAAAGAGGAAGCTGGCTTTGCCTTCAGCTCCCATGAGGCAATCTCGAAGCCCTTGCAATGTCCTAATAAGAGTGTCTTTGTTTACCTGTGGGCTTTGGGCCATACAGGATTGCTTGACCTTTGGAAGGGCTGGAGACTAAAGGTCAACCTCACAGGTGACCACCATGTCTACGTGATGGAGCCCCAAGAAAATGCTGCACACAAGGCTCGGATGAGCTTCTTTGGTTGGCAATACTCCAAGCATGTTGTCACACATCATTGCTCGGAGAAGCTAGAGCTACCCAGGACTTCACTGGGAGGGGACACCGGAAGCTCCGAATGTGGAACCCTCTTGGGCTCTGCACCATGCCTCTCTTTCCTTGGCAGATTCTGATCTGTATCTCTCATCGTAATAAGCTGTAACCACGAGTACAACAGCTTTCAGTTAGCTCTGTGGTCCTTTGGTGAATTATCAAACCTTGGACACCTTTGTGGCATCCATACATACTCACTTAAACTGCTCTCTCAGAGGGATGAGTCTGCCCTTTCCAGGTCCTCTCCTCAGTCGTCCTTCCCTGACCTCTCTGTGGCCTTTGGCACTTTTATCGACTGCCTTTTTTTCTTGCCGTGCTCTCTTGCCTGGGCTCTGATGACATGAAAATCTTTTGGCTTCTCAGGCTTCATTTTCTGTTTCTTTTAGCTTCTTTTCCTTAAGCATTTCTTGTAGATGCTTCTTACCTCTTGCCCACCTGATAACTAAACATGACAGAGCTAAAGCTCAGACCCAGGTCCCTGTCACTGCAAATCCCTGACTTGATCGCCTGCACTGTGCTCTTGTTCCTTATTCATCCTGACCTGTGTGAATAATTTAAAAGCAGATAAACGTTAAAAATATATACTTGGCATATTCTAGATACATGTCCTTTGTTAGATAAATGTTTTACAAATATTTTCTCCCAGTATGTGGCTCGCTCCAAGTTTCTGTCTGGATCCCTTTCTCTTCTGTCATCCAGGTCCACAGCTCCCCCATCACCTCAATGAGAGGGATACTCGATCGACCTACATCTATAGCTCTGACAGTCCTTCTGACGTTCCAATAGCCTGATGCCCATCTCTGTGTGGCATTTGAACCTTGGTGTGTCCACAGATGAACTCGTTGTCTTTCCCTCAAAGTATTCCTTACCTCGATCAATGGCATTATTTAGCAAGGGCAGGATGAGATCAGCTGTTCCTGCAGACACTTGACCCTTGTCCATCACCAGGGTCAATCCAGTGCTCTTTGCCCTTTCCTGGCTTCCAGGCTGCCTGTCTGGTTTTGGCTTCAGTTCCCATTTTGGCTTACTTCCTGTCTCCCTGACTTCTGACTTGGCACAGCCATTGGCTCCAGTTTCAGGTTCTGCCTTAGCTCCTGATTCAACCAGGACAGGTGCCCCATTCCAGCTTACCCACGTGGTCAGGAGTGGGCATGCCTGACTGCTTCTGCCAGGTTTCTGCTGTCCCCTTACTGGTCACACCCTTCTCCCCGATCTACCCTGAACCCCCTACACACACAATTAATGCCTTGAGTACTGGCATGGACATTTCAAGATCTGGCAAAGACTTCAGGTAATAAAGTATAAGTCACCCTATGCAACACAGGGCAGCTTTCAGTGTTGGGGCTCTGCCTGTGCACCAATTAGTAATAAGCTGGGAGTCTGTTTCAACCAACATACAAAGCACTGCTTGGGGTGTAATTTTGTTGTTTTTATGTTTATCAACTATTTTGTTTAAATTTTCTTAATTTTATTTTTAAATTAAAAGATATATAACAGCAGCAATCTGTATACAAAACCTTATCTCCACCCTGTAACAGTTATTAACAGCCTGTATTATATCCTCTGAAACTTTTTCTGTGTTCATTCACATACACACACATATATACGGCTCTATGAGAATTTTGTTCGTTTGTTTTTACCGAAGAAAAATCATCCTATTCACACTACTTTGTGCCTTGCTTCTCTACCATTTGACAATTTATCATGGACATCCCTACAATCCATTAAATATAGGCCTAATTCTATCCTTCTTCTTAAGTATTCATATACACATATAGAGAGATAATTTTCCACAAGATCCTATTCTTGTTTCATTCCCCAAATAGCTGGAGAAACATGACTCTCTCATACCTCTAATCTAGCACTTGCCTTCTTGTATAGGATGTGCTTTCCTTTACATGTGTATCCATCAGTAAACAATAAACTTATACCTTTTTAGTCCTGTGCTTCCTCCTCCAGAGTAGGAGCTCAACAAATGCCTGCTGAATGAATGAAAGCTTGTATTACTACTCCTCCTGCTTTGCAGTTGGGTAAGAGACTCCAAACATTCAGTAACTTGCCCAAGTATCCACAACTAGAATGTGGTAGAATGAAGGTTCAGACTCAGATCCTGAACCTCAGATCACTGTAAATCCCTTAGATGGTCCTCTATGTTGTACTCTTGTGCCTCAGTCACTCTGATCTGTTTGAACAATTTAAAACCCAAACTAGGTAAACTTTAAAAATGCATACTTGGCCTACACCAGATATAAGAAAGACCTTTGTTGGATGAATGTTTTGGAAGTATTTTTTCCCATTCTGTGCCCTCGTTTTCCTTTTATTTTTAAAAATTATACATTATTGATTATGCTATTACAGTTGTCCCAATTTTCCCCTTTCTGCCACCCTCCACCCAGCACCCCTCACTCTCTCAGGCAATCCCCATACCATTGTTCATGTCCATGGGTCATGGGTATACGTTCTTTGGCTACTCCATTTCCTATACTGTACTTTACATCCCCATGGCTATTCTGTAACTACCTATTTGTACTTCTTAACCCCCTCACCCCTTCATCCTCCTCCCCCTCCCACCTCCCATCTGGCAGCCATCAAAACACTCCCTGTATCCATGATTCTCTCTGTTCTTCTTGCTTACTAAGTTTGTTTTTTAGATTCAAGTGTTGAAAGATATGTATTTATTGCCATTTTATTGTTCATAGTTTTGATTTTCTTCTTTTCCTTAAATAAGTCCTTTCAACATGTCATATAATAATGGTTTGGTAATGATGGACTTCTTTAGTTTTTCTTGTCTGGAAAGCACTTTATCTGCCCCTTGATTCTAAATGGTAGCTTTGCTGGCTAAAACAATCTTGGCTATAGGTCCGTGCTTTTCATGATCTTCAATATTTCTTGCCAATCGCTTCTAACCTGCAAAGTTTCTTTTGAGAAATCAGCTGACAGTCTGATGGGAATTCCCCCATAGGTAAGTAACTGCTTTACTCTTGCTGCTTTTAAGATTCTCTCTTTATCATCCTGGCTGGTGTGGCTCAGTGAATTGAGCGCTGGCCTGTGAACCAAAGGGTTGCTGGTTCAATTCCCAGTCAGGGTGTATGCCTGGGTTGTGGGCCAGGTACCCGGTTGAGGGCATGCGGGGGGCAACCGCACATTGATATTTCTCCCCTCCCTTTCTCCTTTCCTTCCCCTCTCTAAAAATAAATAAATAAAATCTTAGAAAACATATAGTGTATAAAAAAAGATTATCTTTCATCTTTGGCATATTAATTATGATGTCTTGGAGTGGGCCTCTTTGAATCCATCTTATTTGGAACTCTTTGTGCTTCCTGGACTTGTATGTCTATTTCCTTCACCAAATTAGGGAAGTTTTCTTTCATTATTTTTTCAAATAGATTTCCATTCTTGCTCTTTCTCTTCTCCTTCTGGCACCACTATGATGCAAATGTTCTAACACTTGAAGTTGTCCCACAGACTGCTTACACTATCCTCATTTTTTTGGATCCTTTTTTCTTTTTGTTGTTCTGATTGGTTGGTTTTTGCTTCCTTATTTTCCAAATCACTGATTTGATTCTCCACTTAACCCACTCTACTGTTTTTTCCCTGTAAATTGCTTTTTAAATTTCAATTAGTGTATCCTTTGTTTCTGACTGGACCTTTTTTATGTTGTTGAGGTCCTCGCTAAGTTCCTTTACATTCTTATAACCAATGTTTTGAATTCTGCATCTGATAGGTCGCTTACCTCCATTTTATTTAATTTCTTTTCTGGAGTTTTGATCTGTTCTTTTATTTGGGACATGTTTCTTTGTCTCCTCACTTTGGCAGCCTCCCTGTGTTTGTTTCTATGTATCAGGTAGAGGTGCTATGATTCCATCTTGGTAGTGTGACCTAATGTAATAGGTGTCCTGTAGGGTCCAGTGGCACAGCCTCTGTATTACCCAAGCTGAGTACACTTTCCTCTTGTAGTTAAGACTTGATTGCTGTTGGCAGGTCATGGGAGGAATTTTCTCAGGCCAGTCAGCCACAAGGACTGGCTGTGACCACTCACCACCAACCTCCACCCTCATGGAGGATCAGCTGTGGGGCAGGGTGGTGGTACTCTGACATAGTCTGTAGTTGACCACTGGGTGTGCAGGCTCTGTGGTTTCCCAGATGTTATAGGCCAAGGTCAGTATCCGTCTATGTTCTGCAGGGGCCACCCTGCATAAGGTATAAAGCAGTCTGAGATTTCTGCTACTTGCGTTGGGCTTGAAGATTTCTAGGCAAAGCCAAACTGTGAATCTAGGCTGGATGCTGCTAGTGCCAGGCCTTGGGCTACTTAGCAAGAGGTACAGGGGCTAGGGGCTCCCTGAGGCTGGCTGTTGCTTGTTTGATAAGATTTAGGAAGTTATGAAACATGAGTCAAGCCCAGCTGTTCATATGGAAAAGTCACAATTAACAGTTTAGGTGGGCCTGTAAGTTGAGTGTAACAGAGTCTCAGGAAATCTCCAGGGCAGGGCAAACAGTGTTAACCAGGTTGATGGAGTCTCAGATATGACACCTGCCTGCTGGCTCTGTGGCTCTGTTGGGGGAGGGCTCAGAAAGGGACATGCTTGCTTTTCTATCTGAGAGGAAACTGTCCCCCAGCTCTTGTCTTGATGCCAGATACTTCAGTTTCTCCCCATATGCCACTGGTGCCTTTCAAGCTGCTACCCCAGTGCTAGAGATCAGAGAGAGTGAATCTGAGTTAAGTCCATGTGTGGATTCTTTAAGGGGAACTGCTTAGGATTACAGAAGTTTCTTCCACTAACTCAATTCCTGCTGGTTTTTGCAGCCAGAAGTTATGGGAACTTATCTTCCTGGCACTGGAATCCTGGGTTGAAGGGCTTGGTGTGCACCTGGGATCCTCACTACCAAGTCATCCCTCCTGAATTTTTATCCACTACAGGTGGATGTGGGGGCAGACTGTTCCATGTCTTCGCCCCTCCACCAGTCTGGATGAGGTAGGAGGGGCAAAGACACGGAACAGGCTGGTCCCATACCCACATGTGGTTTCTTTAATTCTGCAGTTGTCAGACTTTCATTCAAATCTATTTCTGACCGTTCTGAGTGATGGTTGTTCTATATTTTAGTTGCAATTTTGATGTGGTTGTGTGAGGAGGTGACCAGTGTTTACCTATGCCACCATCTTGACTGGAAGTCTTCCTTTTCATTTTCATAGTGATCTTTCAAAGAGCAAAACTTTAAAATTTTGATAAAGTCTATTTATTGATTTTTTTCTTTCTATACTTCATGCTTTTGGCATTGTATTTAAGAAACCGTTGCCAAATGCAATGCCACTAAGAGCCTTAGTTTTTGTACTTAGATCTGTAATGCATCTTCAGTTAACTTTTGTATATGATGTGAAGAAAGTATTGAGGATTGATGGTTTAAAAAAATTTTTTTAATCTTCACCCAAGGACATTTTTTCATTGCTTTTTAGGGAGAGAGGAAAGGGGAAGAGGAAAGCATCAACGCAAGAGAGAAACATTGATTGGTTGCCTCCTATATGCACCTGGACAGTGCATTGTACATGCCCAGAATGGGGACTGAACCTGCAACCTAGGTGTGTGACCTGACTGGGAATCAAAGCCATAACCCTTTGGCTATGGGATGACACTCCAACCAACTGAGCCACACTGGCCAAGGTGAGGACTGAATGTTTTTGCTGTAGTTCTTTTTGGCATTTGGTTATCCAGTTATTCTAGTACCTCCTATTGAAAAGATTATCTTTCTTTCACTGAATTGCCTTGCACCTTAGTGGAAAATCAATTGACCATATATGTGTGGTCCTATTTCTGGACTCTCTAATCTGTTCTATTGATTGAGATATCTACATTTTCACCAATACCACACTGTTTTGATCACTGTAGCCTTATAAGCCTTGTTCTTGTAATGTAAGTAGTAAAATGTGTTATTTTTCAAAGTTGTTTTGAATATTCTAGGTCCTTTACCTTTCTCTACAATTTTTAGAATCACCTTAACAGTTTTTTATGAAATATCTTGCTGGAAATTTGATTGGAACTGCATCAAATCTATAGGTCAATTTGGGAAGAACTGATATTTTAATAAAATTGAATCTCAGATCCATAAACACAGTGCCTTTCTCAGTTATTTATCTTCCTTACTTCTTTCAACAATGTTTTATAGTTTTCAGAGTACATGTCTTTTCATGTCTTGTGTTAAATTTGTTCCTAAGTACTCCATAATTTTGATACTATCATATAGTATCATTTATACATTTCAATTTATGATTCTTAATTGCTGGTGTATAGAAATACAACTGAGTTTCATATATTGACTCTGATTCCTGCAGCCTTGGTAAACTCACGTAAGAGTTCAATAAGAAAAAAAAACAACCCAATTAAAAGATGGGCCAAAAATATTAAGGAGAAACAGGAGATTTGCATAGCTTCAAAGTATCTCCTGCAAATTTTTATTAATTAAAAAGGATAAAATAGTGTAGAAAAATAATAGACCACAAGCAAGTGGTTGAGCTTATCAACAATAACACCTATTGACAGTATTACCCCCAAGAGAATGGGTGAAGAAGGGCACATCGCTTCTGCTGTTTCTACCAGAAATTCATACCATCAATCTAATCATAAGAAAACATCAGGTACTTTTGGACTATAAGATGCATGTTCCTCCCCCCCCCCCAACAAATCTGGGAGAAATAATGGTTGCTAATGCTGCTGTTGAGTTCTGTTTACATTTACATTGATGAGATGATATGTTATTTATGCTATTAAATATTTTACCACATTTTTTGCTCCAAATTTTTTTTTCCTATTTTCCTCCTCTGAAACCTAGGTGTGGCTTATGGTCTGAAAAATATGGTAAGTTCAAATTGAGGAACAGCCTACAAAATATCTGGTCAATACTATTCAAAAGTGTCAATTCAAAAACACAAAACTAAGGAATGTCACAGATTGGAGGAGACTAAGAAAACATGACAACTACAGACAATGTGCAGTTTTAGATCGGATCCTGGGGCAGAATAAGGACATTAGTATATGGTGAAATCCAGATAAAGTCTTTAGTTTAGTTAATAGTATTGTACTGATATTAATTTCCTAGTTTTAATAATTGTACCACAGTTATGTCAGATGATGTTAACATGAGGTTGTATAAGAAGATAGGCGAAGGGTACGTAGAAACTCTGTAGTATTTTGCAATTCTTCTGTAAGTCTGTTATTATTTCAATATAATCTTTTTTTTTAATGTACAAAAGGTTTAAATAAACACTTTACCAAAGCCCTGGCTGGTACAGCTCAGCAGATTGAGTGCCAGCCTGCAAACCAAAGGGTAGCTGGTTCAATTCCCAGTCAGGGCACATGCCTGGGTTGCAGGCCAGGTCCCCAGTTTGGGGGGTGCATGAGAAGCAACCACACATTGATATTTCTCTCCCTTTCTCCCTCCCTTCCCTTCTCTCTATAAATAAATAAAATCTTTTAAAAATAAACCACTTTACCAAAGAGAATATACAGATGTCAAATAAGCACCTGAAAAGGCAATCAACATCATTAGTGATTGGGGAAATGCAGATTTCAATGCCAGTGAGATCTACTACATACTCATTCGAATGGTTAAAATTAAAAGACTGACCATACCAAGTGTTGGCAAGGATGTGAAGCAATTAGAACTCTCATATGTTGATGGTAGGAATGTAAAATGGTACAACCATTTTGGAAAGCAATTTGGCAATTTTAAAAAGTTAAACATACATCTACCATACAAGGTATTTACCCAAGAGAAATGAAAGTGTATGTTCATACAAAGACTTGTGCACAACTGTTCATAGAAGCTCTTTTTTGTAATAGTCAAAAACTGGAAAGAATCCAAATGTCCATCAGCAGGTTAATGGATAAATAAATTGTGAATTATCCATACACTGGAATACTATACAGCAATTAAAGATACAAGTGGCAACATACATAAATTTCAAAATAACTATTCTTTCTGGAAAAAGCCAAACAAAAAGAATATATCCTATATGATTCTATTTATATAAAGAGCACTTCTATTTAGAAAGTGCAACTAATGCATGGTGGTAGAGAGCAGCTCAATAGTTGCTTAGGCAGAGGGGTTTGGGAGGAAGTAAGAAGGAATTACAAAAGGGCATTTGGGGGTGATGAATATGTTCATTATATGGAATGTGGTTATGGTTTTATGGGTGTACACAGATGTCAAAACTCATATTGTATACTTTTTATTTTTTTCTCCCCCCGACACCTTCCTGGTTTCATATACACACACACACATATATATATAATATATTATATTGATTATGCTATTACAGTTGTCCCATTTCTCCCCCATCATTACCCTCCACCCTGCACACCCCCTCCCACCCACATTCCCCCCCTTTAGTTCATGACCATGTCTCATAAGTTCTTTAGCTTCTATATTCCCCACACTATTCCTGCCCTCCTCTGTCTATTTTCTACCCACCGTCTATGCTTATTCTCTGTACCTTTTCCCCCTCTCTCCTCCTCCCACTCCCCTGTTGCTAACCCTCCATGTGATCTCCAGTTCTGTGGTTCTGCTCCTGTTCTAGCTGTTTGCTTAGTTTGCTTTTGTTTTAGGTGTGGTTGTTAATATCTGTGAGTTTGCTGTCTTTTTACTGTCATATTTTTTATCTTCTTTTTCTTAGATAAGTCCCTTTAACATTTCATGTAATAATGGCTTGGTGATGATGAACTCCTTTAACTTGACCTTATCTGAGAAGCACTTTATCTTCCCTTCCATTCTAAATGACAGCTTTGCTGGATAGAGCAAACTTGGATGTAGGTCCTTGCCTTTCATGACTTGGAATACTTCTTTCCAGCCCCTTCTTGCCTGGAAGGTATCTTTTGAGAAATCAGCTGACAATCTGATGGGAACTCCTTTGTAGGTGACTGTCCCCTTATCCCTTGCTGCTTCTAGAATTCTCTCCTTCATTTTAATCTTGGCTAATGTAATTAGGATGTGCCTTGGTGTTTTCCTCCTTGGGTCCAACTTCTTTGGGACTCTCTGAGCTTCCTGGACTTCCTGGAAGTCTATTTCCTTTGCCAGGATGGGGAATTTCTCCTTTATTATTTGTTCAAATAAGTTTTCCACTTGTTGCTCTTCTTCTTTCCCTTCTGGTACCCCTGTCATTCAGATTTGGGATGTTTAAAGATGTCCTGGAGGTTCCTAAGCCTCTCTTCATCTCATTTTTTTGAATTCTTGTTTCTTCCTTCTTTTCTGTTGGTTGTTTGTTTCTTCCTTCTGGCCCACTCCATTGATTTGAGTCCCAGTTTTCCTCCTATCACTCTTGGTTCCCTGTGCCTTTTTCTTCATTTCACTTATTGTAGCCTTCATTTGTTCATCTAATTTGTGAGCAAAATCAACCAATTCTGTGAGCATCCTGATCACCAGGGCTTTGAACTTCGAATCTGATAGATTGGTTATCTCTTGGTCACTTAGATGAATTGACTCTGGGGCTTCGATTTGTTCTCCCGTTTGAGCCATTTCTGCTTTTTTTTTTCTTCTTCTTCTTCTTCTTTTTTGGTCTGGTCGCGGCTGTTCATATTGTACACTTTAAATATGTGCAGTTTAATGTGTATTAATGATATCTCATTCAAACTATGAAAACATGTGTACCTGGGCTCCAGGAACCTATAAGAATAGTGTGGGCAGTTTATATAACCTCATACCAGATACTAAATCAGATCCAAACTAGGTCTGGGGTGGGACATACTTCACCAGCTACGGAGAGGCAGATAATCACATATACCCCCCTCTTGGTTTCCCAGAGATTAGGATTCCATGCCCAAAATCCGGCATCCCTAGAAGGTATAAAACAAGTAGTTCCAAATTCTGGGAGAGACAGTAAGAGCTAAAGGCAACTAGCAGTGTCCTGTATAGTTCATGTGCTGGAGGATGGTTTCCCTCAACCCTTGGCAAAGGGTTTGCTGCTGGGGCCAGTGAGATATCCTTATTTTAAACTCACTCTGAGTTTCACAGAGGAAGGTAACTCAATTGAGTCTTTTCTACAGGGTGCCTCCAAACCACGAATTCCTAATTCCTGTTCTGGTTTATTCTAACAAGAAGTTAGCAGACCCCTTAATCCCTGTTTAAAGGGCCCTTTTTATTGAAGTGTAAACTCTGGGCAAAGGGTCATAAATCACTCTCTACCTGGGTGCAGAATGTGGAGTGGGTGCAGGACGAAGAACTGGCTCACAGAGGTAATATTATTATCTCATCTGTTTTCCTTGTAGGCATATTCCTGTAACCCCCTGGGCTGGGACCCTCCTGCCCCCTCTCCCCTAGATCTAGTCTCCACTCTTCTCCACTCTGCTCTGTGTCTAGAATGAGGGGTGGGGCCAGTATTGAGTTATCACCCTTGCCTCTGGCTTCCAGCTGGGTGTGGCCAGTAGGAGTCACTAGTAGGAAATCAGAGGATTGGAGAGAAAAACTGAGAGTGGGATTTCCCAGTGACTGGTGTTCTACCTAAGGCCACAGCCATTGTCAGGAGCCTCCTCTCCTGTGACTAGAGCTCCTAACTGGTTCCAGTGCAGCTCCCCCACCTCTCCCCTTCAGGTACGAGCTGGTAACGGCTTCCACTGGTCCAGTCCCTGAGTGCCCCACCCTCTTTGGCTCATTCCCTTATTCTAGGTTATACCTTTGTACAAGTTTCTTCTTCAGCTTTCAATCAGCCCTTCCAGTGTGCGATCCCTTTCCTTCTGTGGCTCTGACACATCTTCACAACCCCCAAACAACCTCAAACATGATACTCATCTATTGTCTTTATCTCCTAACGGGGTACCATTTACTGATAAAACCTACCCTCTTGGCCTTGGTGCCTCTTCTATTTCTTCAATTCTTCCTCCCCAGGCTCCTCTGTTTTCACACATCATTTGCTTACTAGTGAAGTCTATGTTGACATTGCTTTGCTTAGAGATGAAGTCATCTCTTCTTCATCACCCAGCATGCTACTACCATGCTCCTCTTTCAGTGTCATCTCCATACGCCCAGACACAAAGCCTCAAAACCAGGTGACAGTGAACCTCTTCCCAGAGGAACAGGAGGGGAGCTGCCCAAAAGCCTCCCATGTAAACACAATTTTTAAAATGGTGAAACCCGCGTGCTTGTTATGCAAATAGAGCCTTGAGGCAATTCCCCTCCAAACATAGCCATTCTTAAACCCTTCCTCTACAGAAATTCTGGCCCCACCACTGCCTCCTCTCTTTCAGCATTCCCTTTGTCCAAGCCTATTCACTAACCTCCACAGGACAGGACTTTCTCCTCTCCATTCTAGGGCAGGGCCTCACTGTCTCTCACCTATTGCTGGAGTCTCCCCATCAGTTCCCTCCCTTCCCTCTCCCACCAAGATCCCATCCACACAATGCCAGCCTGGTAAAACACAGGTCTGAGCAAGAGCCTTCAGTGGCATCCTCATGCCTGGGAAGGCCTGCCCACTCTCTCACTTCTCCACCCAATGCGTACATTTTTATTGTGGGAGATTTGGGGCCACCTGACAAGTTCGGGGGAGGCCTGCAAGGCGGCCTCACAAACTCAGAGACCTAAAGTAACCACAAAGGATGGTCTAAAGTTAAAATACTAATTAAAAGCAATTTCTGGCAGGTAGTTTTGTCCTAGGCCAGCCAGTATTTTTCCCTAACGAAGGTCAATCTTTAAGCCTGTCTACTGTCTTTTGCATCTATGATAACACACCTTTGGAATGTCCAGGTAATTTACTTTTTCCCCAACACCTTGGGCACAAGCTGAGACCACAAATCCCCTCATTGTTATTGTTATGATGTTAATTGTTGACTGTTAACTATCCTTTACCCATTTATGTAAAAGAAGTATGTGTCTATCATTTCATTTTTTACTCAATCCCAGACTCCCCCCCCCACCTTGCTTTCTCCTGCCTCCCCCAATCTATCACCAATGGATTTCATGTAACCCCCTTCAGGCTCCTCCTTTGACTCTAATGTATAAAATAAGGCGCTAAACTGCCATTCTACAGAACATTTCTCAATCTGTTGAGTTCTGGCTTCCCGGCAATTGTCAGTTTCGTCCAAATTAATTCGCCAAAAATTCTCTACAGGTTTTGAATGTTTCTTACGTTGACATTTTCAAAAGTTCTTAGTTAAAATATTTTTCTATTTTTTAAAAATTTTTTAGTTAAAAATGTTAATGCCTTTCTTTGTTTTGAGTTTCTAAGCTTCACCCCTAACACCAAAATTTACGGAAAAGTTTTCTCACTTTCTTCAGCATCTCCGTTAAACATCACACTTCCTTCTGCCCGTCGGTACCTTGGCTGACGTCTGAGGATGGCAGGGGTAGCCCAGAGCCAAGGATAAACAAAGTGTCCACAGGGGTTTCTACCAACAAATACTGTGGCCGGTCTAGATGAGGAAAGGTTTGGAAAGAGGCTGCGGGAGGTTCCAACCGACCCAGCCCAGCGCTGCCCGGGGCTGCAATCATTAAAAAGACTGGCAGGGATTCAAGACCCGGTCAAGATAAGGAAGGAAGCCGAGGGAACTGGGTGGAGACCGCCACCCACAGCGGCCAGGTCTGGCAGACGCTGACCCATCCTGCGGGAGCCGGGCCTGGGGGCAGCGCCTCCAGGGGCTGCAGCCGCCAGGACGGTCCATCCCGAGCTCTCAGGTCCCCGGACAAAAAGAAGTAAACAGAGTATTCCAGGCGGGTCAGAAGTCCCCGCGGGAGGGCTGAATCCCGGCCAGGATGACCCCCACCCACCACGCGGGGACCTCGCAGAGCCCGGGCCGAAGCAGAGTGCGGCTCGCCGGGAAAGGGCACGGGCTGGGGCTGGGGAGCGGAGGGTGGGGGCAGGCGGTGCACGGTCGTCGGGGGGCGTGGCAGGAGAGGGCGGGCCCAGGCCTTCCCCAGACCCCGCCCCCGCCGGGGGCGGTGGGACCCAGTGATGGACAAGCATGCGGGCCGGTCACCGCGCGCCGGGCGGTCCAGAGGGCTCGGCCGGGCGGGACGCACCGGGGGCTTCGGAGGGACCGAGCGCAAGCAGGGAAGCCTCGGGGTGGGGCGGAGCCTCGGGAGAGTAGCAGCGCTCCCAACCAATGAGAGGCGGCAGCCGTCCCGTTAGCGCCGGATCCCAGCGGGGCGGGCGGGGCAGACGGCGCCGAGGGGATCCCGGCGCGACCGAGGGCCCCAAACTCCGCTCCGCGAGGCGACATGGACCGGATGACCAGCTCCATGAAGCAGGTGCCCAATCCCCTGCCCAAAGTGCTGAGCCGGCGCGGCGTTGGCGCGGGGATGGAGGCGGCGGAGCGGGAGAGCTTCGAGCGGACTCAGGTGAGGACCTGGGGACCCGGGGGCACGCGTGGCTGGGGCATCCCGGGAGACGCGGTGTGCCGGGGGGGGCGGGGGGGGCTTTGAAGGGGGTAGGTGTCTTGCAGGCCGAGGGTAGGACGGGGCAAGGGGACCGCTAGAGGGGGCATCTCATGCACAGGTCTGGGCGACCTGGGAAGGTCGGGGACCCGGGCATCCGCGCTGGCCTGGGAGAAAGGCAGGGCGGCTCCGAGGAGCTAGCGGGATCCGTGCGGCGCGGCTGACGGGAGCGGGTCCCGGCGGGATAACAGGGGCGGTGTCAGGGGGAAGAACCGAAAAGTGACGGAATGGCAGTGCCCCTAGGCAGGGGGATTGCGTTGGAGAGCCACTTTGGGACGCTAGTGTGGCGGCGAAGAGTGGAGCGCCGGGCTGGGAATGTGAAGGGTCGCGGATGTGAAGGGTTTGGAGCCCTTTCCTCCCCTGGCTATCGCTTCTCAGTTGCATCGACACTCCCTCTCCCCTATTACCCCCTTCCTGGTGCCTCCTGCTCAGCTCACACCACCCCCAGCTGTCGGCCCTCAGAGGCTGGGCCAGAGGGGTTTGAGCGGTGAGAAGGAATGTAGGAAATGCGAAGTGTGGCCCAGCTTGGAAAATAAGTGGGGGCTGGAGGAGGGGGCGGCCAGGGGCAGGAATGGAGGTGCTTGGCCCGACAGTCCAATGCCGGTAGGATGAGCTAGCTACCCAGTGGTGCCCTGACTTGGGGTCCTGATTTCATCCCCCAAGATGTGCCTGACAGCTAATAGGCAGACTGTCCTATTTGCCCAGCCTGACCAGGGCTGGGGGCCAAAATTTCTCTGTGTCATCAACAAAAAGCCACAATCCATTTTTACCTAGCGTTTTAATGCCTGGTGTATTGATTTGACTGAATTAAGCTGACATGCTCATAATGTTCATCAGCTCGTTCATATGCAATATCCATTTCAAAGGGTGCAGTACTTTTAATCCCAGTGCCAAAATTGTTTGGGCAGATTGGTTCTTCAGTCCTCCTCTCAGAGTGGAACCTTTGAAGATCCAGCTGGGCCTCCACTGCCAGAGGGCTGGTTTCCCTGCTCTGTTCTGCTCCGCCCACCCCCCACCCCCCAAACTTTTAGATAGCAAAGATTGTGAGGATCTGACTAAGTGTTCTATATATGGAATCTTGCAAAGAATAAAGTTTTACACTCCAGGGACTTCATCCTCTTCCCTTCTCAACCATCTCTGGCCCCTTGAAGGTATGTCTGAATGATGTAAAGTAGGGTGTGTTCTCTTCTTCGGTATTCCTACCCCAGGTGGGGTGGTAGAGGTAGCCTTTCACTTCTGCCTCTCAGGGTCCAGCTGGGTTCAAGGCTTGTTCTCTGGCTTTGTGGACAGGACTGCTGAAAAGAAGGAAGCTTTCCATACCCATCTGCCTTGGGTGTGAGTGCCTCTACTACTGGCCTGGTCACATGAGGCTTTTTGCCCCAGGAAACAGTATGAATATTCTTCTCCTTTTTTTAGATGGAAAAGGAAAACAAATAAGTGTTATTTTATGATACTCCATTCCTTCTAGAGTCTCAAATAAGTAAAAACTGGAGCAATAAAGAAATAAAACTTTGACCCATTAGAGTGATAGAAATTAGGTTTGTGAAAGTTTCCACCTACGACTGGCATGTTCCCTCACTATCCAGGGACAGCCCAATGGGGAGAGTTTAGATTATTCTGTGGAACACTTGTAATTGGTTAAATCTGACCTAGTGTTGGGGGTAGTGGGGAGTGAGGAGGTAGTCTGGAGCAGGAAAAGGGCGTTTTTCTTTTGGGGGGTAGGAGAGTGAAAAAAAAGAAAACAATCCTAAAACTTCACATTAGTCAATCTGCAAAAATTTATTTTGTTTAGTGACTACCTATCAAATATATTATGGTACATAAAAATAAGTTAGAAAAAATTTTTAAATGAGTTAAGAGACCGTGAGAATCAGCCAAGGTATAGTGATAATTGTAACTAATTATTGTTTGGCACTGTTCTAAGTACTTTATTGTATTATCTTTAAGCTTTACAAGCACCATTTGGTAGGATATCAGCCATATTTTCCTGGAGGAAATGGAAGCCCAGAGAGGTTAAGTAACCTGCCCAAGGTCACACAGCTGGAAGTTGCCTCCGACTACTTGGGCAGAGCGCTGGCATTGGAGCTAGAAGAGGTTTGAATTTTATGGCTGGGCCTGTGGATAGGCTGTGCGGCCTGAGGCAAGTTGTCTGTCCTTTCTAAGCCTGTGTTTCTTTATTGTAAAATAAAGACAATACTTGTGGGGATTAATTTAAAGAATATGTGTGAAGGCATTTCATAAACTGTGGAACACTATTTCAGTGATTATTGCTATATATAATCTAACTGGGGAGATAAGACATAAGAAAGCACAGTGTAAGTAATCATGCAGGTTGTGATTAACGCTTCAGTAGAGGAACAGAAGTGTTACTAGGTAATGCGGTGATTACCCAGAGCGTGTGCATAAAGTACAGGCTGGGGGTGGAGGAGGGATAGCAGCCCTCACCCAGGACTGAACCCCTTTCAGCATGAGTTAGCACTTGCTGGGTGGAGGGGAGAGGATTCTAGGAATGGGAATGGCATCAGGAAACACCTGGAGGTGAGTGTGGATGGCACAAATCAGCAGGGGTAGAGACAGGAGCAGAATTGGCCACTCCTACCTGCTGCCTGCTGTCACCTTTTCTATGCTGCCATCAGTTAACTATGAGCTTCCTGAGACAGGACTGTGTCTTGTTTTTGCCTGTGTCCTCAGATGCCCGAGGCTTGTGTCAGTGGTTATAGTTGGGCATAGAAAATGACTGGTTCGTGCCAGCAGAGAAGCCCTGGCCTGGGTGGGTCACTCAGCTGCGGACTACAGAGGACAACCGAAGTTACTTGATGTGCTTCCCTCCAAGTTTCCCTCCTGGTTCAGCCTTGCCTCCTACGGTCTCAGTCAGGAGCCTGCCCTGTGCCCATCAGAGGGTTCTGATTTCTCTGCCTTCCTTCCGGCCAGGCCAGTGTCCTGGTGGAGCCCTCAGACCATCCTTGTTTCCTCACTTCTGTCAGCCTCTTCTGGGAAGCCTTCCCTCCTCTGTTCTCCTGGCATCATCCTCACACTGCACACAGTGTGTCACTGTTCCTACCAGAGTGGGGACCCCAGACCCACCTGCCACAGCCCCCATCTCCAACTAGACCCCCAGTGTATCCTCCATCCAGTCCATCACAAGCAACCTTCAGGCTCTAGGGAAATGAAAAGTTGGTCTTGCTCTCAAAATAGCTGCTGTAATAGTAACCCCTTGCCTGGAGCAGTTTGTAAAGCATGTTTTAGCCATCATCGGGCTACATGGTGGTTAGGTAACATCTCCCTCACTTTATGGATGAGAGCTTGGTGACTTACCTGGGGCTAGTGGTTGGTGAATAACAGGGTTGGAATTCAGACCCAGGATTCTAGGTTCCAGGTCTCAGGCCCCCTCCACCACACTGTCCTCACATCGCCAATTCAAGAGGGTGATTCAAAGTAAACTAGATGGGCTGCAACTCACAAACAAAATGCCCTGTTTGTATTTACTTAGCCAGAAAGTAGTTTTCTCTATGGTTTGTCTATTTTTTCAACATCCATTTAGTGAGTGCATACCGTGGAAGGGACATGGAGACGAGTACCTGAGTCAGCGGGGGTGGACTGGCCCTGCAGGACTCCTCTATGTCTAGGACAGAGGACCTGCAGCACCAGCCTCACCGGAGTCCTGACCAGAGCAGGACCTGCTGACTCCAAGCCTGAATTTCAGCCAGAGTCCCAGTGGTCCTGTGCACGCTGAAATTTCAGCAGCTTTGCTCTGTGGCAGGTGAATGCTGGGATCAGAGGGGAGAGGCTAGGGCTCCGGAAATGCAGAGAAGCCTTTAGAAAGTAACAGTCTCTTCAGGTGGAGCCCAACACAGAGTACAGAATCCCAATGAATCACGTGTTTGGAAGGGCTAGGAGATTTGGGTTCTGTAGGAAGAAGAGACAGAAACAAGTATTTATTAAGGGGCTCCTGGGTACCAGAAACATGCTAGGTGATTTCTACTCATTTAATAGCTCAGACTGAATGAGAACAAGTGACTTGGCCAAGGACACACAGTGAGTAAAGAGAAGCCAGGGCTTTAGAATCGGACAGCCTAGTCTTCTTCTCCATGGTTAAGTCAGAGTGTTTCTGCCACCTTGTTCATGATCTTCAGCAGACGCTCAGCCTTCCATTCATCAGCTGAAAGGTTTAAGGGTTGGCTAAGAGAGATCAGTGGTTCTCAACCCTGGTGTACGGGAATGGCTTCTTACGTAAAAGTCACCTGATCTCCTCCTTGCTCCCTTAGTTGGTACTGAAAATGTAGAAAGGGCGCCAACAACTTCCTTTGGGTCCATGGTTTCCTCCCACTTGTACTCATAGTAATAGCCAACATTTACCGCATTCACCATGTGCAGTTGGGAAAGGCCTTACACCAGGGGTGTCAAACCCATTTTCACCAGGGGCCACATCAGCCTCGCGGTTGCCTTCAAAGGACCAAATGTAATTTCAACTCCTTAACTGTTAAGGAGTAGTCACATTTACACAGTCCTACAGTTATTTCGACCCTTTGAAGGCAAGCACGAGGCTGATGTGGCCCCCGGTGAAAATGGGTTCTACAGCCCTGCCTTACATGAACCACTCCCTTCAATTCTTGCAACAAATTTGTGAATTATAATCCCTATTTTATAGATGAGGAAATTGAGGCTTGAGAGGGGTTAATAACTAACTCAAGGCCCTGAAGTAAGTGACAGAGCTGAGACTCAGACCCAGGAAAACCAGTCCCAGAGCCTGGCCTTACACAATTCCCATCCCTGCGTCATTGCCCGACCCCCTCCGGCTATCTCCCTCCTGCCTCCCACTAACTGTTGGGGTCCCCAAGGCACTGCCCTCACCCCACTTCTCTTTTACCTCCTGTCCACTTCCTCTCCCCTCACCGCCATCGACAGTTTCTGGTCTCACCTCCATGACGCTGATTCCCCACATCTCCCTCCTGACTTTCTAGCCCGACTGACCACTTCCTATTGGACGTCTCCCACTGGATAAACCACACACGGCCCAAACTCCACTCTTCAGCCTCTTCAGTCTCTGAATGCCTGTGTCTGGTCCCCATCATTTTCTTGGCATCAGTTCTGAGTCCTCCCTCCCTCTTGCCCTCACAGCCCCATTCTGTTCCATGACACTTCTCTTGTTCCTTTGCTTCTCGCTGTTCCTGCCTTCATTAGTTGTTGTCTACGTTGTTGTAATCCCATCCACCCTGCCCCCTAAATAGCCTGGTGCCAGATGGCTTGTCTCTAAAGCCCAACACTGCTTTTGTAACTCCCTCTTTTCAAGAATCTTTGCTGGCTCCCCAGAGACGCTGCATGATGTGGCACAGCAGCGTCCCTAGTCCCTATCCTTTTCAGGCCTTGACTCACACTAGACTCCTTCCACTAGACAGCCCCTGAAGTCTGGTTTCCACTAGATCATGTATTCAAGTGAACAGGGCCCCTAGCTACTATATGTCTCTCCATTCACCCAAGCAAGCCCACATCTTGCCTTCCCTTCTAGACTGTAAGCTCCTGTGGGCAGCATCTGGGCCTCAGGGCCTTGCATGAGGCAGGCAATGTGGCCTGTTTGCCAAACATGTGAGCAAGAAAGAGTTGGAGGATCTACAGGGAGCCTGGGTACTAACTAAGGCAGGCCCCCTCTTGTAGAGCACTTCTCCTTTGCATATCTTGGAGATTCTCCCTCTTTCTCCTTTGGTTGCTCCAGCCATTAATTCTTACTAAGTTTCTGTCCTGTGTGCCATGCCTGTGCACCCAGGGTGCCAGGGAGGTCCCTGCCCAGCTCCTGAGAGCTAGGCTGGAGAACCCATTTAGGAGAATGCCTGCAGAGTCCAGAAACAAAATTTGGGCTGAAGGTCAATTATTTGAATTTCTGTAAAGTTTGGAATACTTTATAAGCATTCCAAAAACATGGTCTTGGCCTTCCCAGGGCTTCTTTCTTCTTCAGGTGGGACCTTTCTGAGCTAGAAGGTATTACCAGGAAGGGAGACTGACTGGCCTAGTGTCTCGGGCACCTGGGTGTGGTTAATGGCAGTGGCCGTGTACAGGGGCTGGAGTTTGCAGCAGGGTGTAAGGGATGTTAGGATGAGTGCAGAGGAACATGAGAGCCCTCCCCTGGAGCATATCTGGCTCTGCTACTGAATTTCTTGTTTCAAAATGAGGAGGCTGGAAAAGATTTCTGAAGGTCTTTCCAGTTCTCAAATATTTTAGCTTATTTGAGAACCTCCTGTCAACAAACTTCACACTGCAGAATAAGGATGTGCATTTCTTCTGTGTTTTCTCTGCTGACTTGAAAAGAATGCCCCCTGTGTATGGAATGGGGCCCAGGTACTGGTGACGAGGGTCTCAGGAGAGGATGCTGCTGTACCTCAGGAAGGGTAGAGACTGGCTGTGTGGCTCAGGAGAGCAGATCCCTAACGCCACCTGGGTACTGAAAGGGTTCCTTGCCTGTGAGGCACTGATGAGGGCCCATTTATGCTCCCCCATCCATTGGCACGCTTATCCCATGACCTGGTGGAGGAGACCTGCGTGGGGTGTGGGGCGCAGCCTGGTGCAGTGGGCTGGGGGCCAGTGCTTTGCCTGCATGCAGAGGGTTGATGGCCTGGAGAGATGCCCACCTACAAAAGGGAACTTGTCAGCCCCACCTCTTGGCAGAGTGGGAGCTGCTTCCTGTTTTCCTGCCCAGGCAGGCAGGGAGGAGCCCTGTTCCCAGCTGTGGGCTGTACGGTTCAGGGAGAGGGATGGGCAATGAAGGTGTCCTCTGGCCCAGACATTAGGAAGAGAACTGTGATCTGAAAGGTGACTGCTGTTGCTTCTGCTATTAGTGCTGTGGTAGCTCAGGAAGCTGGTCTGGACAGTCCAGGAAGCTGGAGTGGCCGATGGCTTCTGATTTAACAACAACTAACACTGCAATTATAAAGCACATTTACACATAACCTTTTTTATGTACAGAACAACCGTGCAGTAGGTGATTGGGGTCATTTTTTACCCGTGGACACTGAGGCTCAGAGAGCTTAAGTGACTTGCCTTAACAGCACTCAGGAAGTAGCTGAGCTGAGGCTTGAACCTGGTGACTCTGATCTCAGACTATACTTTTCCTTTCTGTATGTATCTCCCTTCAACACTGAAGCATGGTCTGGGGCTTTGGGCTGAAGGTCAATTATTTGAATAACTTAGAAAAGGTACAGAGATTTTTTCTCCCCTAGGTCTTTCCCAATTGACTGTTGGGACATTTGAAATTCCTCCCAGAAGAGTATTTTTGCGACATACATAACCATGAAAGGGCCTGTATCAAGAATATGTAAAAAACTTACAAGAAAAAAAAAGGGGGCAACCTAATAGAAAAATAGGCTGGAGGAACTTCACAAAAGAGGATTAACGAATGGCTAATAAGCATAGGAAACAGTGTGCAACTTCATGAGTAATTGAGGAAATGCAAAGTAAATTACTATGAGGTCAGGATGGCTGAAATAAAAGTGAGCAACGCCTGACAGTGCCCAGCGCTGACAAGGACGTGACACGGGTGGACACGCATGCGCTGTGATGCGGCCGTACACTGGTGCAGCCGGCGTGCAGCCCCAGCAGTTTTCCAGGCTGTTTCAGAAAACTGCTTTGGGAACAGTCTGGTACTATCCTAAAATTGAAGATATACACACTCAATAACCCAGCAGTTCCACTTCTAGCTACATACTGAATAGAAATGCATACATATGCACCAAGAAGAATATTCATAATCATATTTTGTAATAGCCCCAAACCTAGAAATAATCTAAAAGTTCATTGACAATAGACATAAATTGTGACATAGTCCCTCATTGGGATTCTTTACCAAAATGAAAATGAATAAAGTATAGCTACACTCAGCAACATGAATGAATCTTATGAAAAAGGCAGACCAAAAGGACATCTTCTGTATGCTTCCATTGATATCAGGTTTAAAAACCAGGCAAATCTCCCATGTGGATGCCCCCCAGGACATCCCATGGGATGCCTCCCATGTCACTCTCCCCAGGGCTCTGTCTGGGCGGCAGAAGGCAGCTTAGGGCTCTGGCCCTTGATGAGCGGTCCATCCCCACAGCCCTGGAGAGAAAGCGGGGCCTTACGTCCACACCTGCACGTTCCTACACCTGCTCAGAGTCCTGTGGACAGTGGCAGAGGAGACAAACCATGTAGGAAACATCAAGGAAAAAAAAGAAAAACTAAAAATTAAAAATAATTTTAAAAATAGGCAAAGCTAAACCAGTGCTAAGGGGTGCTACTTAGATGGGAAAACCATAAAGAATAGAGGCGATGATCGCCGTGCAGCTCCAGGTGCAGGACTGACTCTGGGCGCGGGGAGGTCAGTGATTGGGAGCATGTGCAAAGGGAGCTTCGGAGGTGCTGCCACCAGCCTGTTTATTGGCCCCGGGGGCTTATGAAAATTTATTAGCTGTACATTTTTGTTTTGTGTAGTTATTTCACAATACAAAAAGTTAAAAAAAAAAAAAAAACCCTCTTCCTAGTGAATAGAAGACAGTGTCTTGAGGAGGCTAAGGACCCGCCACGTATACATTTGAGGTCTCTTTCAATGCAGCCTTCCCTGTGAAAGCATTTCTGATGCTGCCCTAGAACTGGAAAGCCTCTGATTTATGAATCATGCATACACAAGCAGCTTCCGAGCACTGCTGTAACATGTAGCCAGGAAGTGGAGACCTGTCATTAACCCACACTTACCATGTTGCCCTTGCTTCCATTCATTTATCTTCCTGCCTTAGTGGCAGATGGGCTCTAAGTTCCTCACTCGGCTTTTAGCCAGCTTCCCCTGCATCTAGCAGAGGGCTTTACGTCACCTAAGGCTCAGAGTGTCTGTGAAATACAAAATAAATTAGGTGGTCCAAAGCTCTCAAAGGAGAGAATGAGAGAAGAGAAGAAAGTGTGTCTCTAGGCTCAAAAGAAATACATTTGAATAAAACTAAAGACCTGATGGTGGACTTTTGGAACACAACCTGGAGTTTAGTTCAAGGTTTAGATCAAGTCATGCATAAGGAAGCTATGGTGAGCCGCTATGAGCATCTGGGAGCTTGGGGAATGTCACCTGGGAACGTGGCAGAAACGCCAACCTTCTAACAATGGTTCTTCGAGGTCCTTGGCTGTGTGGTGTATGGAGCCAGCCCATAGTGCGGTTGCTCTGTGTGTTATGTCTTATTCCTCTGCCATACGCTCCCTCTCCCGTTTTGGCTGGAAGCAGCCGCCTGCTCTGTTTGGTCTTTCTTGGATGTATCTTGACTGATGCCATATTCTTCCCTCCCATTTTCCATAATACTTCATAAAACACAGGTATGAGCTGTGTGGTTTCTTCTCTGAGCAACGTCCAGGGTGACTTCCCCTAGAGTGACAGGGCTCAGCCCAGGGCTCCACGTCTCTGGGCTTGGCACTTGGTAGGCATTCACAAAATCTATACTGAGTACCTTATTCATCTTATAACCTCAGGTTCCTGGCACAGTGTCTACCCTTGAGCAACTCTTGTTAAGGGTATGGGGAGTGAAGAATAAAGTATTTTGAGTTAAGAACTGAATGAACATCACCCATTTTTGGTCCCAGCTGGGAACTGTGGACCCTGATGACCTAACTGTGAATTTGGGTTCTCCTGGGCACATTGGGAGCCACCGAGATGAACGCTAAAGAGACCAGCTCTCTGATGTAACGTGGGTGGTTCTCTGCGGACTTCCTCTTGAATGTCAGCTCCCTGACTCATGCCGGGAAGTGACTTGAGATCTTCTGTTTCCTTTGAGATCCTTAATGTAAGCTGGGGCTCCTCCCTGTACAGTCTAGGCCCATTCTTGCTGATAGGAAAAACCCAACATACTTAAACCTGAACTCCGTCTCTTGCCACAAACTTGACCATTCTCCTTTTGAGGAGAATTTTGAGAATTTCACTTCGTAAACTGTCCCTAGCCATTCCAGCTGAAATTCTCTCGGTCATCCTTGATACCCATCTAGTCTGCGCCCGGCATCTGGTCACAGATTCCTGGTGTTGATGTCGCCCTGATTGCTCTGCATCTCACTCCCACTTCACCCACCACGGCCTGTGCCTTCTTTCAGCCCTTCACCTCTAGCCCAAACTATTTATTACACAGCCCAGCTGGCCTTCCTTCCCTCCAGTCTCTACGCTCTTGCGATCTGCCCTCTCCTTGGCCATCTGAATTCTGTTTTAAAAGGCATAACTGCTTGTATGATTTCATGTTTTAAAAACCTCTGTTTGCTACGCATTACTCCAAGCCGAAGCCCAAGCTGCTGGCAGGACACAGAGCCAGCTGTGATGTCCTGCTGCTCTCCTCCTCTGCAGCCCAGCCTCACCGAGCCCTTGGCATTCTCCCAGCACGGGCCCGTTTCGCTCCTTTGTGTTTTTCCAGGCAGCGCCATTCTTTTCTGCCTGGAATGCCTCTTCCACTTTATTCACCTGCCAAACTCTTCTTCATTTTTATTATTAATAATAATAACAATAATAATTATTATTATTTTAGATTTTTTTTTATTTCTGGAGAGTGGGGAAGGGAAGGAGAAAGAGAGGGAGAGAAACATTGATCAGCTGCATCCCACACACACTCCAACCAGGGACCAGCCTGTGACCCTAGCATGTGCCTGGACCAGGAATCAAACTGGCGACCTTTCACTTTGCAGGATGATGCCCAAGCAGCTAAGACACACCGGCCCTTTAAAGCAGAGAACCTTTCTCTGGCTGTAGGCAGAAGAGAGACGCGGCAGAAAGAACGCAGGTGTGAGGAGGGGTCAACGTGCCTTTGTTGGCTCCGAGATGCAGGGCCCTGTGTACAAGGACTAGAGGTAGACCGCCAGGAGCTCACGTGGCCCCTGGCTGACAGCCAGCAAGGGCGCAGGACCTTGCTTTTCTGCCACAAGGAATTGGACTATACCAACAACTGGAATGGCTCCAGAGGGGACTTTTCCCCATACTTCCAGAAGGGAGTGCAGCGAGAAGGAGTTGCCCTTCTGACCTACCAAACTGTTGGATGGTACGTGGGCATTGTTTTAAGCTGTTACATTTGTGGTAATTTGTTACAGCAGCAGTTACACCTACCCTGGGATGATAGCAGGTAACTTATGCCCTGGGGCAAGAGGCCTAGTGGAGCCCTGCCTCCCCGCACAGATGGGCCACCCTCCCTCACCCAGAGGGGCACTCGCTGCTTCATCTGTGCTCATTGTGGTCATGGACGGAACATTGTATTTCCACACTTGGCACTTTTTCACAGAAGTTTTATCCTGGAAAAACAATTCAGCAGCCTATTCAAAACATTCTTTCCTACCGGGCCATGGAGTTCTTTCGTGCAGTTCCAAGTTTAAGGATCACAGATATAATCACTTAACCTTAAAAAAAAAATGTTTTTTTGATGGAGTCCTGTGCTACTCAAAAAGGCGGGTGGGGAATCCCCATGTTACTATAGGATCAGGATGGTCTCTGCTAGAAAGAGAGCTGACTTGAAGTCAGGAAGCAGAGGTGACAGTACATGATGGGCTTTCCCCCAGCGTGGGCCTGCTGTGTCCTGATGCTTACCGAGGTCCTGGTGGTCTGGAATGTCCCCGTGTTCCTGGGCTCCGCTGCCGAGCAGCCAGGAGCTCCTGGAGCACTGGGTGAAGACTCGGAAGCCCTGTTTCTGGCAGTGGTTTTTCCTTCTGCCATGGCCTGTACCCGCTATAGGTCTTCAGTCAGGGTCTATGGAATGAGGGGGTCAGGCGAGGCTGCCCCAAAGGCTTGGAGGATCGGTGATTCCGGGTCAGTGCAGTCACTGGGGCAGTAGCCCTGTCAGGGCTGGCTGCCTCTTGACAGCACCCGGCCCTTGTTATTTTAGCTCTGCCGTCCTGATTCCCAGCTTTTCCACCCCCAACAGACCTTTCCTTCTGGCTGCATTTAGTTGTTATAGGGGACTTCTGCGTTGGTCAGATGGACCTGTGTCCCCCTAAAGAACTGGCTTCTTAAAGTCACTCGCTCAGAAAACGCACAGTGCAGTAGGTCACCTCTGCCCAGGTACCAGCTGCTGCCTGCCTTCTGCTCAGGACTGTGCAGTGCTCAGGACAGACCGCGCACTGAGCACCTTTGCGGCAGTCTTCTCAGCCTGTGTTAGCCTCCCACTGTTCGCTGGTTAGGCCTTGGCTGTAGCATGTAGAAAGTACAATTTTCAGAAAAATTATTTGACACTAAATCAGAGGGCACATGGAGTGTCTAAAATGATGCCGTTGCAGCAAACCTGTGGCCCAACCTACTAAATCTGTTTGACTTAGAGGACACTTGGGTTTTCAACATTCTCCACCACTCCCTGCTGTCTTCTGCCACCAGCCTGCTTCATGCATTGCCCTTAGCTCCCTGGTTCTTGGCATTCTCTGAGGTGTGACCTCTGATTCAGTCCAGTTTCCCAGAGGAAAGGGAGGATTAGAAAAGAAAAATAACTTGCCCAGGGCCCACACTGCACATCATTGCCTAGATGTGAGGTCGAGCCAGGCTCATGTCTGGGCCCGGGTTGTGCTCTGAGACCGTAGAGGTGACAAGCATGGGCTGTAGAGCCGGACGGTTTACCTGCTGTGGGTCCCAGGCCAACTGCTTGCGGAGATGCTGGTGACCATATATTACTCTGAATCAATGATGTAGAAAGCTGTTGAAAGAGCATCCATAGTAAACAGTCAAACACACCTAGCTCACAGGGTTGATGAAAGGATTAAGTGACATAATACATGAAAAACGCCCAATACATTGCCTTCTATGTAGCAACTCCTCAGAAATATTACTGTTATTCTCTCACTAGTTCTTAGTAACATCAAAGTTTAGGGGGGAGTGCGCTATTTGGCACAGAATAGGTCTCCTGGTTTGTCTGCTCCTGATGAGGCCTGAGTTGAGGGTCATCTGGATGGGGATACACACTGGGTTTTCAGGTGCACTGTTGCAGAGGGTGGTGTGCAGAACTGCAGGAAGAATTACCGGGAGATCTCCAGTGTTTTCCTGGACCGTGACCCGGACACACTGGCCTGCCTTTGCAAAGGCCAAGGCTACCCTGCAGGCCCAGAGAGATCTGGATTTCTGGTTCTGTGGCACAAGGCTGGCTTGGAGATGACAGCTGAGATGACAAGGGCATATAGAGAGACTTGTGCAGTCTGGAAAGACAGAAGCTGAAGCAAGGGTGTGGGTGGGAGGGAGGGACACTGGCCCCATGTCAGAATTCTGGGGCTTGGGCCATGGCTCTGCCCATGATTGGTTGTATGATTTTATTTTTATTAAAGGTTTTCCTGTACCTAGTTACAGGGGTCAGATAGTGACACAGGCTTGTCACCAAATCCAGCCACTCTCCTGGCCCAGCTGTTTTTCCTTTCCCCACCATTTCTTGCTTCCCAGAAACACCGTTTCATTTCTTTAAACTGCTTTTATTGTAGCCCTTATTATGAACCTGCCAGTTATGGAAGATAAAGATCTAGCTTTTCTTCACATGTGTGCCCCTCCCACCCCCGTGGCAAACACGTTTCCTCTCCTGTCCCCAGAACTTACCTCTGTATTCAGGGTCAACCCGATCACGACCCTGTAAATACGAGGGGCAGCTGAGCCCCTAGCCGCACTTTGCTGTCTTCTCCTTCCCTGCATACATTCTCACTAGTGCTGGAGTAATTCATTGTTTCTGTTTGCTTGGGTTTCTGTGTACTTAATATTTACCTACAACTCCCCGCAGTGTGAAAATCACCACAGAACACAGGCGTCCGTTAATTTCATCACCTTAGGGTCACGCGAGAAAGCCCACAGGCAGGGGCTGCGTGACACGACCGGAATTGCGAAGGTGACGTACACTGGTGATGGGGGTCTCTGTCTGGAGCTTTCCTCCCAAACCTCCAAACTGGAAAGTAATGGCCGGCGTAGGGCAGGTGAAAGCGTGCTGCCCCGTGCCCGGTGGGGAGTGAGGCGCATCCAACCTGAGTGTGGAGTAGGCCAAACATGTTGATAGGACCACAAAGAGTTAGAAGATTTAGTTCTAACACATTATGAAGGAAAGTCTGAACTATTAAAGTTGTCTTTACGTCATAAGGAATGACCTGGACCTCTCACAGACCCCTTTTGTGGGCCTTGTTAGAGGCAGGAGACTAGGACTCATTAGACCGGATTGATCTGATGGCATCAATGATATTTTACGGAAAGAGGAAATACTTCCTTTGGTGCCTAGAAAGACGGTATGTAATTGTACCATAGTGATGGTGGTGATGGTGTGGTCATCTTCCTACCAGCTCCAGGGACAGCTCAGAGCCCTGGAGTTTTGAATATTTATTTATTTTCTTTTATTTTGAGTGGCAGTTAAATATGTTTACAACATGTTTTGTCACGGGAAATGGGAAATAAAAACCAGTGGATGGAAGAGAGCCTTAAATGCGTGGTGTCGAGTCCCAGCCGTGGTACTTACTGCCTTAGGCCTCAGAAGGAGGGGCAGGCCTGGATAACGGCCAGCTGTGAGATCCTCTAAGCCTCAGTTTGCTCATTTGCAAATAATTTTACATAATAGTACAGGCCTACAATCCCTCATCTGCTATTCTGAAATCCCAAAGTTCTGTAAACCTAAATTTCTTTTCAGATTTGGAGCCCTACCTGCCCTTGCCTGGGCCTATTGTAGTCTTTGTTGTATGTCCGTCTTGGAATGGATGGTCGTAGAATATGCTGCAGAGGTATTACTATGTTTGATTAGAGGGTATTGCCTAGACCCCAAAATTCTAAATCCCAAATGCACTGGCCCCAGGAGTTTAGAATAAGGGATTGCATCCCTGTGGTATCTACTTCATTGTGTTTTTGGAAGGATTTGAATGAGATACCTTATATATACAAGATGCAGCACTGTGGCAGGCAAATAGTAGATGCTCTATAAATTTTAACTGTTATCCTTGTTTATTCATCGATTTTAGAATCACACTTGTAGGACTAGGAATAGTTAGATTAATTATACAAGCCCAACTTCCTATGTTTAGTTAAAGTCGTATGAAGTATTTTAAACTAGGAAGAATTGAAGTGACAGTCTGGTGTGGAATAGAGAGAGCCAAGAATATAACTGAGTTCAAATCCTGTCTCTGCTCCTTACCACCTCTGTGGCCTTGGGCGAATGCCTCAACTTCTTTGCCTCAGTTTTCCCATCTGTGTAATGGGGAATAACAGACTGCCTCATGGGGTTGCCCTGAGGACCCAGAGAAACTCAAGAAGGCCGTGTATGAAAGCGGATGGCCCGGGCTGTGATATAATAAGCCGGGCATGTTGCCTGTGTGGTTCTCTTGCCCAAATTGCATGCCTTCAATTTAATGACAACAAAACACGCAAACCCAAATTGAGGGATATTCAACAAAATAATTGACCAGGGCCCTTCAAAAATGTCAAGGCGGTGAAAGACCAGGAAAGGCAAGGAGCTGTCACAGAAGTGGGCGGGGGGGAGGGGGGCGGCTGAGGAGATGTGACAACCAGCACACGGTGGGGATCCTGGACTGTATGCTGGAACGGAAAGAGAATGGCAGTGGAAAAACTGGAGAAATCCTGATTGATTTTGTGGTATAGTTAATAGTATTGTACAAGGTTAAATTCTTAGTTTTGATGACTTTCCTATGGTTGTGTAAAATGTTAGTTAATATAAATGGAAGTTGGGCAGAGATGTACGGGAACTCTGTACTGTTTTTGAAATTCTTCTGAAAGTCTAAAATTATCTCAAACTAGAATGCTGAGAAAAAAGAATGGCATGTTGCTTGGCAAACCTTAGTCAGGGCTAAGTACATGTGCGTTCCCTTGCTCCCTTGGGTCATCCTGGGGACACTGGGAGCACACACACACAGAGGGGCAGGACAGCAGCTCTGAAGAGGGAGAGCCTGACCAGTCCAGGCTGCATCAGAGCGGAGAGAGCCTGGTGCCCGTTCCAAAGAGCAGCTGCTTCGTGTGGCCAGGTCTTGGAGGCAGAAGCGGCACAGCCTAGCAGACACACTCTGGCAGCCTCCACCTGTTGCAGAGGCTTAGGGCTCCGAGTTCAGCACTTTGCAGCCAGGCAGTCGTAGCTCCTACTCCACTTGTGTTTGTTATCTCGTGTGGACCTTGGGGAAGTTACTCATGTGTAGTATGGGATAATGTACTGGCATCTGGGCTCAGTGAGTGGGTTGAATGAGAGGGTCCAGAGCAGTAGCCAGTGCTGACTATCGCCACCCCCTCCTCCCCGACCCCAAGCCTTCCTGAATGGCCCCAGTGGAAGCATCCTCTACCTTCCAGGTTTCCCCTACAGCACTCACTCTGTGTCCCTCCAAGGGCCCTTTCTGGGGAAGACCTTCCAGTCCCAGGGTTTGTGTTTCCTCTTTGTCCATGACCTACAGCTCCTGAAGACCACAGGGCTTTGCCTGTAGGGAAATGTGCAAATGTCATGAGTGAGTGGCTGAGTGAAGGAATGAATGAGTGATTAGGGAGTAGAGTGAGTGGGTGAGTAAATGAGTGAATGAGTGAATGACTGAAGGAGTACGCGGTACCTCTCTGAAGGAGGGCTATGTACCACATGTGATTTCTGGCTCAAATAGTTGCCCCTGTCAGTCTGCTCTCCAGGCTGATGGTGAAAGTGCTCAGACCAGACGTACTTTTTTATTATGATTTTTCTCCCCCTATCTTGGGCGTTAGTCACCTACCCAGAAACAGCAGTTAACTCCTTTTCTCACAGTGTTTGAACATCACAAGCTTTCAAGTTGTTTGTCAATGCTTCAGAGTTCTCTGGGCCTCGCGCCTAGTTGTTGAGAACTTTTTGCCACAGGAAATCAGGCTCATTTTAAGGGCCAAATAGTCACTAAATATAGTCTCCCAGCAGAGATATTTAAAGAGCTGTGTTGGTGATGTTATGTCTGAACAGAGAAGAAGAGGAAGAAAATACTTTTTTTTTCTGGAAAGAAGAGCGAAGTTTCACCAGATTTTCTGTGGTTTGCAGGGAGCAGAGTATTGGCGTCCGTGTCTTCATGATGGAATCACCACCGCTCCGGGCTTGGGTTTAAGTTTCTGTTGCCAGGGAGTCATTTCTTGATACTTCTTTTCTTGTCTCTATTAAAAATGCCTCTCGCCCTGCAGAGTGACCTCGGACGAGCATGCCCTCCCTGAGAAGGCTAGAAGAGCTGTGCTCAGGAACATGTCAGCTCACCAGCCCCAGAGCAGCGGTGGCTGTGCCGGGGAGCCCACCGCACACCGTTTCTTCTCAAGTGCTGGTTGGCAGGCAGCCGGTGATACAGGTGGACAGGAGCAGGATGAGGCCCCCGGAGTTTTACTGGTGTAATGTGATGTTGGGTGCAGGGGCCAGGAAACAGTTTGCCCCAGAGAGCGGTCTAGCCCGAAATTCTACTCATGCTGGTCACAATGGCATGGGCTGGGTGGGGGGACCTTCATGGGGGAGGCAGTGGCTTTCCACCTACTCTACTCTCTCCTCTGGCTCCCCCACTTTGGGTACATTGGGTGGTCAGGATAATGTCAAGAGGGTATAAAACTTTGGGGATGATGTTTGTATTTCTCAAATGTTCCTTCTAGAATATAAGCAGGACTCTCAGGATTTCTGAACTTTCTTTGGGACTGAACTGACATCTCTTTGGGAGAGAAACTTAGTAGCTCTTTCTGCAAGAAGCTCTGTGTAGTGAATTCTCTTAGTCTAAATATTCCTAAAGCTGTCTACATTTCACCT